>CM075452.1:28379296-28979296 GCA_037832335.1 Carallia pectinifolia
GACTGAAAATCTTAAAATAGAGTTCTAATAAAAAACAATTAACCAACCAAAAAAACACAAAGTTTGGTCTGAAAAACGAATCTTCGATTAATTAAATCCAATAGACGATACCTATATATAAATTTTAACAGAAAACCCAACGAGACGTTCTAGAAAACTGAAGGGACGGCGGAGCTCTGCATCTTCTTCTCCGGCTGCTTGAACTGTCTTCTGAGTTCTTTTTTTTTTTTATTCGGTGCCAGACTTTTATGTCGGACTCTTTGTGGGAATTCTCCTAACATCTATTTCTCCGTAAAAACAGCTAGAAGTCGAGGCCTTAATTAAGGGAATCGAGTGTTGGTACTGTCTTTTGAGTCCTGACCTCTCTCTCTCTCTCTCTCTCTCAGGTGACCCAACTGGTCATTATGTCTTGGTGCACACAGCAGCAGCGAAAGCTGGCAGGCAAATCAGCAGAAGAAGAAAAAGTAGAAGATCGCATCAGCGCCTTGCCTGATGCCCTCATTGTCCACATCCTCTCCTTGTTGCCTTCCACACTCGACGCCATAAAAACAGGCGTCCTCTCAAAGAGGTGGCTTTATTTACGGACCCATGTCCCAAACCTCTACTTCCTTCCTTCCGTAAAAGACCATGATTTAAAAGACTTTGTGTCCTTCGTCAACAATGCATTGTTCTTTCGCTCTTCCTCCAGAATCGATAAATTTCTAATCCAGTTCCGGTTTCGCGATCTTCCGGAAAAATTGCATTCTCAAATTTACGTGTGGCTATTTTATGCTATCAGCCATGAAGTAAAGGAGCTTACTTTGGATCTTTCTGATGATAACAATGTCGTGCCAATCATTCATCGGCCTTTTTCTACCTACGCCTTGCCCCAATTCTTATATAGTTACGATTCCTTAATAGAGTTGAATATCAAGTTTTGTGATATTATGGCCAGAGGCAAAATCAATTGGTTAAAGTTGAAAATTCTGAGTATTGGGTATTCGAATTTGACCGAAGATATTGTTGAAACTATCCTATCTGGTAGTCCTGTGCTGGAATCTTTGGAACTGTACGTGTTTAGGGGGATTCAACGTCTTAACATAACGTCGCCCAGTTTGAAGAGATTGGTTATCAATGAATTTTGGGGTAGCGGAGGCAAAGAATGTTTCCTTGAAATTTCAGCTCCTTATGTCGAGCATTTGAAAATTTTGGGTTGTTGGTGGGGGGATGAGCTAAGCCTGATCGTTGCTCCATGTTTGATCAGTTGTTATTTGAACGTTCAGCGGCACGGGAGGATTGTCAAGAGGCTGGTAGAAATGGTTAATCATGCTAAGGAACTGAAAATTGGGACATGGTCTCTCGAGGTACTCTATCCCATTCTACTTTTTTATGTGCATCTTTGGGAACATCTTCATTGCTCTTTTGGATTAGGCATAAATAAAGGTTTTAGTAAAATTTATGCTCCTGTTGGTCTTTGGTGTTTGGTTATTATTCTTTTAGATTTTGCTAGCCATAATCGCTTTTACTTTTTTTGTACAGTCGCTCATATATTACATGTGTTGATTAGTTATTAAAAAGTTAAAAGTCAAATATATTATAAATTTACTATTGAAAAGTGTTAATACATTGATTTTTAATTAATAATTATAAAAGAGAAGATAAAAATAACTGTCCCACTAAATTTTTTTTTCTTTTTCCTTCCTTTCAAAAGTGTGGTTGTGATTGTGAGACAGAACATTGCCTGTTATCTCTATAATGGTGATTTGCTCTTAACTTTTATGAGTTTTATTCTTCCTTTTATCATTTGGAAGGCTTTATCAAAGTTGGAGATGGAGCGTATGCCTTTTCTGCCATTAGAAAGCAAGGCTTTTGTTTTATGCTTGTCAGATTTTCCTGAGGACTACTTTTTTGGGATAGGAAGGCTGCTTTGCAGTTTACACAAACTTGAGAAATTAGGCTTAGACTTCTCCTGCCGAATATTATGAGGTATGGTTTGTTGTTAAGTCCAATTTTTCACTCAAATTATTGAATCTAATTTTATTTGTCTACATAGCTTTTATTCAGAATTCACGTTTGAAGTCATTGGTTAAAAACCTCCATACTTGTAATTATGGTTAGTGGTGTATACTGGGATCCACATCTGTCAAATCTTTGTTTGCAGCGATCATCTTGCCGTTATGCCTATTGGGAGTTACAGTCTCAGATGAGTGATTTCAGTAGCTTATTGTCGCATCTCAAGACTATTGAGATTTTTGGCCTTGGAGGAAGTTACTACGCATTTGAGAAAGTACTTCTACTACTTGAGTTTTTAATTAAGAATGCAAATGTTCTGGAGAAGGCAATCATATATGATGTTGCGCCTTTTGGAATGCAAAATTTGTTGAAAATGGCTGAGACATTGTTAAGTTTTCCAAGATGTTCTCCTCGTGCTGTGATTCTGTTCCAAAAGTGATTTCGCAAGGCTGAATTCATAGGTCTCCTGTCTGCAGAAGTAGAAACAGAACAGATGGCTCTTGAAATATGAGAATTGATGATGTAATTGCCAGAGGAAGCAACATGTTATTGTTTAGGGATAAAAAATTTTATAGCAGATGGGAAAGCTCAAAGATGGGATATGAGGAGGCTTGGATGTAGTGTTATTGCTAAAAATTGTGTGGATTGGTCTTGTATGAACCAAATGAACAGATGGCTCTCCATACCATTTTCCGGCCATTGGAACTGTCATCTGAGTTCTCTGTGTCTCTCTGTGTGTGTGGTAACAATCATGTCTTCGAAACGAAAAGATGATGGCATCAGCTCTACTTCTTCTCCTATGGCTCGAACAACTTCTGAGTTCTGACACCTCTCTTATCACTTTGTGGGTGCTGACCAACTGGCCACCATGTCTTGTTCCTCAAAACAGCAGCAAAAGTGCAAGAGAAAATCAGCAGAAGAAGGAGAAGAAGAAGACCGCATCAGCGCCTTGCCTGATGCCCTTGTTGTCCACATCATCTCCTTCTTGCCTTCCACACTAGATGCCATGAGAACGAGCGTCCCCTCAAAAAGGTGGCTGTATTTATGGACTCGTGTCCCCAACCTCTTCTTCCTTTCTTCCGAAAAAACTATGATTTAAAAGACTTTGTGCCCTTTGTCAACTATGCATTGCTCTTTCACGATTCTTCCTCCAGAATCAATAAACTTCTAATCCAGTTCTGCTTTCACGATGATCTTCCGAAAGAATTTCATTTGCATTCTCTAATCAACGCATGGCTATTTTATGCCATTAGAGGTGAAGTAAAGGAGCTTACTTTGGATCTTTCTGATGGTGACATGACCTTGCCATTCGATGAATGGCCTTCGTCTGCCTACCCTTTGCCCCAATTCTTATATAGTTATGATTCCTTAATAGAATTGAATATCAGGGTCTGTGATATTATGGCCAGAGGCAAAATCAATTGGTTAAAGTTGAAAACTATAAGTATTGGGTATTCGATTTTGACTGAAGATATTGTTGAAACTATCCTATCGGGTTGTCCTGTGCTTGAATCTTTGGAACTGTACAGTTTTCTGGGGATTCATTGTCTGAATATTACGTCGTTAAGTTTGAAGAGGTTGGTGGTCAATGGAATTTGGGCTACGGATGAAATAGCAGGCATAGAACGCTTCCTTGAAATTTCAGCTCCTTATGTCGAGGATTTGAAAATTTCGGGTTGTTGGTTGGAGGATGAGCTAAGAGTGATAGCTGTGCTGTCTCTGATTAGTTGTTTTCTAGACGTTCAGATACTCATTGATGGTGATTATGAGGCTACTGGGAAGCACGGGAATATTGTCAAGAGGCTTGTAGAAATGGTTAAGCATGCTAAGGAACTGAAAATTGGAAAATGGTGTCTTGAGGTACTCTTTCCCATATGACTTTTTATGTGCATCTTTGCAAATATCTCTATTGCTCCTTTAGATTGGGCATGACAGTTTTTCTGAGATTTATGCACCCGCTGATTTTTTTTTTGTCCTAGGTCTTTTTCTTTTTCTTTCCTTTCAAAAATGTTGTGGTGTGATTGTAATATAGAATGTTGCTTGTTACCTCTATTATGGTGATTTGCTTTTAACATTTTGAGTTTATTCTTCTTTATATCATTCGCAAGGCTTTATCAATGTTGGAGGTGGACTGTGTGCCTTTTCAACCATTAGAAAGCAAGACTTTTGTGTTATGCTTATTTCTTTTTCGTGAAGACTGCTTGTTTGGGATAGCAAGTCTGCTTTGCAGTTTACATAAACTCGAGAAATTAGTCCTAGACTTCTCCTTCCAACAATTCTATGAGGTATGGTTTGTTTTTAAGTCCAGTTTCTCACTTCAAATTTTTTAATCCAATTTTATTTGCCTACACAGCTTTTATTTAGAAGTCACGTTTGAAGTCATTGATTAACAACCTGCTCACTTGTAATTATAGTTAGTTGTGTATATCCGTATTTGACAAATCTTTAGTTGCAGCAATCATCTTGCCGTTATGACTATGGAGATAACAATTGGGAGCTACAGTCACAGAAGAGCGATTTTAGCGGTCTATTGTCACATCTCAAGATAATTGAGATTTTTAGCCTTGATGCAACTTACGACACGTTTGAGGAAGTACTTCCACTGATTGAGTTTTTGATTAAGAATGCAAATGTTCTGGAGAAGGTGATTATATATGATGCTGCCTCATTTGCAACGCAAAATTTGTTGAAAATGGCTGAGATATTGTTAAGTTTCCCAAGATGTTCTCCTCGTGCTGTGATTCTGTTCAAAAAGTTATTTCACCAGACCAGATTCGTAAAGCCTGTGGTCCGGAAAAGTGCAAAAAGAACGGATTGCTGCTGAAATATGAGAATTGTTGTTGTGATTGCGGAAGGAAGCAACCGTTTGTTGTTCAGTAATCAAAAAAACTAATAGCAGATTTGAAATTTGAAAGGTGGAATATGCAAGTGGTTTTGATTGCTCTTGCATGAACCAAATGCTTTGTATTCCGAGATTCTGCCAATCACATACCTGCTATGTTTGGTACTCATCTGTTTTAGTTATTTCTGGACTGATTCATTTTCTTTGTTCCAGACCTTGTAGTAGCCTTGATCCATATTCCCTTGTGCAGTTTCGTGTTTTTTTTTTTTTTTTAAATACATGACCAAAGCTTAGATCCTGGGAAAACTGGGACAGCCCCAACTACATCCAACCGAGAAGTATTAGATAATGTTTATGAAAAGAATTGAACTTTGCAAAGGTAAAACATTGTTTTATTCAAATTTACTGTTCATCTTTGCTTTGAAACTGGGAAATTTGTGGTGTGTGCTTACAGTTTTAGTAATTTACTCCTCCTGAATGCTATTTTTATTGCATCCTTTTGACCACTGCAGGGGCTGGCCTGCATAAAAAGTGCTGCTGGAGTCATCATGGAAGCATGAAAAAACATCACAACATTTACCTAAAATGAACCTATAATAGCCATGCAATCCATATTTTTCCAACTTCTTACTGGCTTCCTTGATTTTCTAGAGTCTAGATTTTCCATTACATGGTACCTGCAAGGCATATTTATTACAATTAAGGAGTATTATGTTTGGCCGTAAGTGTGTACTGTTGTAACTCTTCACATTCTTATAAATTTCATTGTTCCTTTAAGATTCAATACTAAAACCTTTAATATATAAGTATGAGTTCTTAACTGGTAGGGTGTCCATTAGGGACAAATTAGTACTATTGGTTGAGGTGTTTTAAGTTAAACATTGGCGATAAGCATATTTTTTAGTAACTGTTGGGAGTTTGTTTAGGATATTTTTTTGAACCGATGAGTTTGTTTAGGATATAAAAGCCCAATTCTTGAAATGGAGGTAGGAAAGAACATAATCCTTACATTTTAACTCTTCAAAGTTAGCAAAGATTCTAAGAAGAAACTGTTGTAAAACCCAGTATTGGGACTCTGATGTTGTAATGGATACAAAGACGGAGGAGGCCAATATTGGCATTGTAGTCCATGAGTTTGGACGTGATGGTGGGTTTTAGATGGATAACATGAAGGATGAATCTTGAAATAAATTTGTTGCTGCTACTCTGATGTTTTCATGGTGGTTTACGAGGGAATGGTTGCAGCAAAGTGCGGAAATTTGAGAGAAGAAAAAGGTTTCTGGATTATCGATTGAGCCTAAGAGGAAGCAGGGGATGCAATTGAATATAGTTCAAACTACCATTTCTTAATATATGGACAACAAGGGAGTGTTCGCTGTTAAACCTTTACATGAACCCCAACAACCACCACAGAATGAATTGGCCCTTCCTGCCTCCAGCGAGCCAAATCATCGGCAGTGACATCGACAAGTTAGTGGCAGCAAAAGATTGATCATGAACTTTCTCCATTTTCATCCTCTTACAAAGCCAGCTAAGTAAGTATCATTATTATTATTATTATTTTTTTAAACGGTCAGCAATTAGTTAGTTAGTTAATTGTTAAAAAAAATGAAAGAATGTGGATCAGGAACACTGTACGAGTGCAAGCATTCTACCTACTCAACCTCCATTAAATGAAGAATTTTAAAGTTGAGGGAAATTCGAATCTTCTTTAATTAGTTGGTGCCAAAACCTCAGCACCACTTCGATAAAACCGATATATAACTATATATTATTATTGTGATTTTTCTTAACATTGTTTCAATGATGTGTGGTTGACTTCATGATGACCTCATTATAATAAAATAATATTTTTTTGAAATTTTAAATATTTTTTAAAAAAATTAAACTACGAGATTTAACTAAATATGCGGATAATCTTAATATAATATGCAAAACAATGTGCAAAAACTACAGACAAGTAATGTTTCATGGTGCTGCACTTTTCACCGGCCCTTGTATACATTTTATTCGACTTACATTCACTTTTCATTGGTCCTAATACACATTGCATAACTGTTAAAAATTTGAAAAAAAAAAACTTTTATTCACAGAGATAACGTCACCTGTGGCCAAGGGGTGTCGGAATTCCGTGGCAGTGTTCGGTTTCCATTTATTATGTTTAAGCACGTTTTCTCATTTGGTTACATGGAACTAAAGGTCATGTTTTGATAAAAACGGAAAATGCATCTTTAAAATTTTCAAGTTTACCAGTATTATTCAACCTTTTTAATGTAATCTTATTATCTTTTGTTTTTTCATTTTAATTTTGTATCTTTATGTTTTATGTTTTGTTCTATACAGTCTAAATTTGGATGTGATTAGTCGATCCATTGATAAAAAAAAATGTTTGGCTAGGTCAATTATCCTAAAAAAATCCACATTCCATTAAAAAAAAAACAAATCAAATGCTATATATATATATATATATATATATATATGTGTGTGTGTGTGTTTGAAATAAGAAATAAAAGTAATATAATTACGTTCTAAAATTTAATAAAAGTTTAAGATTCATTTGGTGCATCTCTTTTTTTTTTTTCCTCCAAAAACATATGGGCTTTAGTTTTGTAATTGGTTTCTTTTTGCTAATATCGATAAAATTTCGTTCATATAGGTTTTTCATAAGACTAAGAGATACTTTATTAGTGAGTAACCAAATATAGAAGAGTTATTTTAATATTTTTGTTGTAACACCCTATTATTTAGAAACTATATTAAATCCAACTAATATAGTTTGAGTTACTGGTGAATCTTTACATAGAAAAGAGTTATTTTAATGTGAATAAATAATTACTAATAAAAGTAAAGAGTCTTTAAAGATAAATATAATTACTTGAAAGATAAACATATAAAATTAGATTTCTACTCTTTTATAAACACATTTTTTAGAAGGGAAATCGATCCTTAATATTTTCTCTATCAAATAATTTGGTATTTTTTCGTCAGATTGTCTGTTAATCTATTGACGGCAATGTGACGAAAAATGACTAAATTATTCAGCAGAGAAAATGATGAGACCGATTTTGACCCAAAAAAAAAACAATGGTGTGTCTAATTGAATAAGAGCCCAAAGGTTCGGGACCATAAAGATGCTAATTTTGACGGCAAAAGTTACCCTTGGTTGTTCCTCCAAATACCATTCACTTTGAAGTTTGAAGCAGGCAAATCGAATTTCTTTTCAGTTCTTCTCTCAATTGCAGGAATAAAGTTTTGATCTTTGCAACTTCTGGGCTTCGATCTCTCTAGAATGGACTGCATCCATCCATAATATTTTCTGGGTACGCATTCTTTCTCTATTTTTCCTTCTTGAATTTTGCATTTTCCTATTTTTCTGTTTGTTTCCCAAGAAAATGGAGGAAGGAATTCTTACGTTATGTATGGCCATTACTTTCTTTTTATCGTCTTTGGTTGGTTTTGCATTTATTATTTAGCTGCAGTGCAAGCTTTTTGCTTAGGAATTGTAATTGCTGACAGATACGAATGAATTCTGAAATATTGAGAATGTGTTCATTAGGATTTGAAGGATTGTGCTTTTGAGCTTTAAGCTTCCAGATAAATATCTCGTTGGAACCTCCTCGTGGCGGTGGCAGCGGCGGCGGCGGCGGCGGCGATAATGACGGTGTCTGTGTGGAGGGGTTGTTGATGAGGATGGCTTAGGTTCTGCAGTGGTAGGAAGTGGATGTGAAAAGAACTACAGCAGAAGGTCTAGAAAGCTGCCTGAACAGACGGCGGAGGTCTCCATACCATTTTCCGGCGTTGGAACTGTCTTCTGAGCTCTCTGTTTCTCCCTCTTTGTGTGGTAACAATCATGTCTTCGAAACAAAAAGATGATGGCAGCAGCTCTACTTCTTCTCCTATGGCTCGAAGAACTTCTGAGTTCTGATCTCTCTCTATCACTTTGTGGGTGGTGACCAACTGGCCATCATGTCTTCTTCCTCAAAACAGCTGCAAAAGTGCAAAAGAAAATCAGCAGCCGCATCAGAAGAAGAAGACCGCATCAGCGCCTTGCCCGATGCACTTATTGTTCACATCCTCTCTTTGTTGCCTTCAACACTCGACGCCATGAGAACAAGTGTCCTCTCAAAAAGGTGGCGGTATTTGTGGACTCGTGTTCCCAACCTCTTCTTCCTTTCTTTCGAAAAAGACCATGATTTAAAACACTCTGTGCCCTTTGTCAACTATGCATTGCTCTTTCACTCCTCCTTCAGAATCCATAAATTTGTAATCCAGTTCTGGTTTGAATGTTCGGGAAAATTTGCATTTGTATTCTCAAATCAACTCGTGGCTATTTTATGCCATTAGAGGTGAGGTAAAGGAGCTTACTTTGGATCTTTTTGTTGGTGACATTTCAGTGCCAGTAGATGAATGGCCTTTGTCTGCGTACGCTTTACCCCAATTCTTATATGGTTATGATTTCTTGATAGAATTGAATATCAGGTTTTGTGATGTTATGGCCAGGGGCAAAATCAATTGGTTAAAGTTGAAAATTTTGAGTATTGGGTATTCGAATTTCACTGATTATTGTTGAAACTATCCTATCTGGTAGTCCTGTGCTTGAATCTTTGGAATTGTACAGTTGTATGGGGATTCATCGTCTGAATATTATGTCACTAAGTTTGAAGAGATTGGTGATTCATGGGTTTTGGGTTTTCGATTACATGGGAGGCAAAGCTTGTTTCCTTGAAATTTCAGCTCCTTATGTCGAGGATTTGAAAATTTTTAGTTCTTGGTTGGATGATGAGCTAAGACTGATGGATGTGCCGTCTTTGATCAGCTACGATTTGAAGATTACGTGGCTAGGGGGAAGCACTGGAATATTGTCAAGAGGCTTGTAGGAATGGTTAATCATGCCAAGGAACTGAAAATTGGGACATGTTGTCTTGAGGTAATCTTTCCCACGTAACTTTTTATGTGCATCTTTGCAAACATCTCTATTGGTCCTTTGGATTAGGCATAAGGGTTTTACTTAAATTTATTGCCCTGTTGATTTTTTGTTCTTGGTTTTTTTTCTTTTTCCTTCCTTTTAAATGTGTGGTTGTAATTGTGATTTAGAATATTTACTGTTATCTCTATTATGCTGATATGTTTATGACATTTTGAGTTTTACTCTTCTTTACATCATTTGCAAGGCTTTATCAATGTTGGAGGTGGCGTCTGTGCCTCTTCAACCGTTAGAAAGCAAGGCATGTGTTTTATACTTGTCAGATTTTTTCCGTGAAGACTACTTTTTTGGGTTAGCAAGTCTGCTTTGCAGTTTACATAAACTTGAGAAATTAGTCCTAAACTTCTGTGATTATGAATACCATGAGTATGAGGTATGGTTTGTTGTTCAAGTCCAATTTTTCACTTCAAATTTTTTAATCCAATTTTGTTTGTCTACATAGCTTTTATTTAGAAATCATGTTTGAAGTCATCCATTAACAACCTCTGCACTTGTTATAATAGTTAGTCCTGTATGTTGATAACCACATCTGACGAATCTCTACTTGCAGCCACCATTTTGTCGTTATGACAATGGAGAAAATAATTGGGAATTACTGTCGCAGAAGAGAGATTTCAGCAGTCTATTGTCGCGTCTTAAGACTATTGAGATTTTTGGCTTTAAAGCGCATTACAGGACATTTCGGAGAGTGCTTCCACTTATTAGAGTTTCTAATTGAGAATGCAAAGGTTCTAGAGAAGATGATCATTCATGATGCATCACTTGAAACACAAAATTTGTTGAAAATGACTGAGAAATTGCTAAGTTTCCCAAGATGTTCTCCTCGTGCTGTGATTCTGTTCCAAAAGTGATTTCACAAGACCGAATTCGTAGGTTTCCTGTCTGCAAAAGTAGAAAAAGAACAGATGGCTCTTGAAATATGAGAATTGGTGATGTAATTGCAGGAGGAAGCAACTTGTTTTTGTTTAGGATTAAAAAAATTTACATTTTTGTTGCAGGCCTTGTTGTAGCCTTGACCCATTTTCCATTTTTGTGTATATATATATATTTTAATACATGACCAAAGCTTAGATCTTGGTAAAGCTGGGACAGCCCCAACTACCGCCAACCGAGAAGTATTAAGTAACGTTTATGACAAGAATTGATCTTTGCAGGGTTTTTATTCAAATTCTCTGTTCATCTTTGCTTCGAAACTGGAAAATGTGTGGCGTGTGCTTAGAATTTTAGTGATTTCCTCCTTCTGAATGCTATTCAGTTGCGATTTATTCAACAGGGAAACTATTAGGACCGATTTTGAAAACCAAAACCCTCTGTGTTTGAAATAGAAAATGAATTTAGTCCGGTATCGGTTTTTCGCCAAATAATTAAATAAGGAGGTTAATTTTACCATTAAATGATAGTTGAGTAGTATTTTAGCATGTTTTTCTAACATTAACTGAGATTCAAATTCTCTCTCAAATAAAAAAAAATTTATATGAAAGCAGTAAATTTAAAATTGATTAACACTCCAACCGGATTTATAAAAAACTTGTTTCAGGCTTGGCCCACAAATCCTTTTCAATTCTTTAATCAATTACGTGAATAAAGTTTTGAACTTCACAAGTTGTGGGCTGCGATCTCCTCAGAATGGACTACATCCATCTACAATATTTTCTGGGTACGCTTTCTTTTTTGTCTTTTTTTCTCTTAAATTTTCATTTTTCCTGTCATTTCTGTTTGGTTGCCAAGAAAATGGAGAAACTCTTGCGTCATGTATGGAAGTTGGTTTCTTTTTATCGTCTTTGCTTGGTTTTCACTTTATAATCTAAGCTTCATTGCAAATTTTTTGTGTAAGAATTTGATTGCTGAGAGATAGAAATGAAATTCTGAAACATTGAGAATGTGTTCATTAGGATTTCAAGGATTGTGCTTTTGATCTTGAAGCCCCCAGATAAATTTCTCGTTGGAACCTCCTGGCGGCGGCGGCGGCGGCGGCGGCGTTGTTGTCTATGTGGAGGGGTTTTTGATGAGGATTGCTTAGGTTTTGCAGTAGTAGGAAGTGGATTTGAAAAGAACTACAGCAGAAGGTCTAGAAAGCTGCCTAAACGGATGGCGGAGCTCTCCATATTCCGGCCATTGGAACGGTCTGCTGAGCTTCCTGTGTGTGTGGTCACCATAATGTCTTCGCGCCCGCCCAAAACAGCTGCAAAAGTAGAAAAGCAAAGATGATCGCATCAGTGCCTTGCCTGATTCCCTCATTGTACGCATTCTGTCCTTGTTGCCTTCCACCCGCGAAGCCATGAGAACCAGCGTCCTGTTGAAAAGGTGGCGGCTTTTATGGACCCAAGTCCCCAATCTCTCTACTTCTTTTCTTCCGAGATCAGTTCTTTGAATTTTGGAGAATAACCTCCACAGAACTTTGTCCACTTTGTCACAGAGCGTTGCTCTGTCACTCTTCCTCCTTCAGAATCGATAAATTCTTTTGAATTTCCTGCTTGACTGTTTTGACAGCACAGAGTACTCTCAATTCAATGTGTGGCTACGTTATGCGATGAGAGGTGAGGTAAAGGAGCTTACTTTGGATCTTTCTGAAAATCATTTGCAGTTTTCAGCATTTGAGGTTTCTCCTTACTCGTTGCCCCAGTTCCTTTATAGTAGTGATTCCTTGGTTGAATTAAATATCAAGCGCTGTGATATTGTGTCTAGAGGGAAAATCTGTTGGGTAAAGTTGAAAATTCTGAGACTCAAGTATTCATGTTTGACCGAAGATCTTGTTGAAACTATACTATCTAGTTGTCCACTGCTTGAAGCTTTGGAACCGTGTGAGTGTGTGGGGATTCGTCATCTTAATATTAGGTCGCATAATTTGAAGAGACTGGTGATCAGTCAATTGTACGTTAGTGAGAACTCTGATGAGGAAAACCGTTTCTTTGAAATTTCAGCTCCTTACGTTGAGAATCTGTGGTCAGTTGTAACTTAGACTTTGAGCTATTTGTTGATTGTCTTCATAAGTGGAATGGGAAGATTGTCAAGAGGCTTGTAGGAATGGTTCACCATGCTAAGGAACTGAAAATTGGGGAATGGCTTCCTAAGGTAACCTTTCCAATGCAACTTGCTGAAATTTAAAATTTCAATCGCATGTTTGCAGACGTCTATATTGCTCCTCTGGGACAGGGATAAAAGTTTTCTTAAAATATATGCTCGTCATTGCTCCTTTTTTTTTTTCCCCCCTTCTTTCAATAGGGCATTAGAGATATAGAATATTGTTGTTATCTCAGAGGTGATTCACATTTAACTCTGTGAATTTCTTTCTTGCTCATTTTATTTGCCTAGGCTTTATGAAAATTGAAGGTGCAGTGTTTGACTTCCCA
This sequence comes from Carallia pectinifolia, assembly GCA_037832335.1. Classification (NCBI taxonomy): domain Eukaryota; kingdom Viridiplantae; phylum Streptophyta; class Magnoliopsida; order Malpighiales; family Rhizophoraceae; genus Carallia; species Carallia pectinifolia. The sequence goes on from CM075452.1 coordinate 28,392,465, forward strand.
ACAATTGGAAAGCAAGGCTTTTGTTTTATACTTGCCAGATTTTTGCGAAGACTGCGTTGCCGGGGTAGCAAGTCTGCTTTGCAGTTTTCATACTCTAGAGAAATTTGTCAGAAATATCTCGCGCATCTCATGCTGATATTATAATGAGGTCAGATTTGCTGCAAATAAGTGCAATTTGTCACATCAAAATTTCGAATTTAAATTTTTCTAGTTAACTTTTATTTAAGGGCTCCTAAATCTTACCTTTTTAAAATTATTATTTTTTCTTGCATTCAATTAAGTTTAGCATAACCCTCTGAAGTTCGCTAAAGTTTTAAGTCATTGATAACAACCTATGCACTTGTTATTATGCTTAGTTGTTTATAGTAGTATCCACATCTGAAGCTGCCTCGATAAATCTTTATCTGCAGCAATCATCTTATGTTTATGATTCTGGAGATAATTATTTGGAGTTATTGTCACAAAAGCAAGATCTCAGCAGTCTATTGTTGCATCTCAAGACTATTGAGATTTTTGGACTCGCAGCATATTACAACAGATCTCAAGAAGTACTTCCATTTGTTGAGTTTCTAATTAAGAATGGAAAGGTTCTAGAGAAGGTGATCGTATATGATGCTGCACCATTTGAAACACACAATTTGTTGAAAATGACCGAGATATTGCAATGTTTTCAAAGATATTCTCCTCAAGCTGTGATCATGTTTCGCGAGTGATTTTATAAGACCAACTACTTCATAGATTTCCTATCCGCAAAGTAGAAAACATGTTCGATAGTACAGTGGCTGTTGAAATATGAGAATGAAGACTTGGTGTTGTGACTACTGGGAAAACAACTATTTGTTGTTTACGAACCAAAAAATTTGTATGAAATGTAAAAGCTGAAAGATGGAATCTTTTGCGAGCTTCAAGGTTTTCCTTAAGGTAAATAGTTTACCAGTCCCATTGCTTAAAATGGTCTGGAGTTCTCTTGTATAAATCGAAGCCCTTAATTTCAAAGATTCTGCTAGTCACATACTTGCTATGTTTGATGCTGTTCAATTTTAATTTTATTCAAATCTACGGTCCATCTTTGCTTGTAAATTGGAACATGCTCGGTACGTCTTTAGAGATTCAAAAGATTTAAGAGATTTCCATGTAAATGCTATAATATGCACCCTCTTTATTGCATTTCTATCTTCAGAAGAAACGATGACAGGCTGGCTTGCGGGTTCTTGCTCTCTTTTTGCCTGGCTTCTCATTTTCATTCAGTAGCTTCCATTCAATCCCCAGTAAAACTATTACATAAGTGGCCCAAAGTTTGACATCCCACAGATATAATGTGGAGTCAACCCGACGGGAGCCGGTAGGCATTTCCAGGTTGGATTTGCTTTATTTTACATCCATTCTGCAGTTATGACAGCATTGACATCCAAGTCTGCACATAAACATTACCTCGTACAAATTGAAACTATTTGACGACTTTAACTTTGGTGTCTACAGTTTTTTTAATTCTGAATCTTTATATTTTTTTATATTTGAGTTTAAATTTTTTTAAAATTTTATTTAAATTCTAAATTTTTTAATTTCGTATCAAATCAGTCCATTCGCGGATAGAAAGTAGTCAATTCATTAGTTAATGCATTTGACCTAACTAAAATTATTTAAAAAAAGTTAAATATACAAATTAGATATTTTTTCTGTCGTCAAATACGCACAGATGGATTAATTTGATAAGAAATTAAAAAATTTAAAATTTAAATAAAATTTTAAAAAAATTTAAAATTTAAATATAAAAATAGAATGCATATCTCTAACAATATTTATATACCTGATTAACAATGTCTATATCATTAACAACGTCTATATACCTGATTAACAACTTAGAGAAAACGAAATGTACCACACAAGTTGAATTAATACCTTCTTGCTTTGAGGTTGGAGGGCGCACTTCTCAACCTTAATCTTTGATAGAAAAAAAGTAGACGGTAATTGTGAAGTTAAGCTTGGATGAATATAACTGAAGTACCTACCTGCAAGTGGCAACCTTCGCCGAGTTCCTTCATGCGACTAAAGTGGACTTGATTAAGCCAAAGGTTTCTTCTTTGCAAGAGACTCTAACACTTCATCTTTGGTTATGAACTTGTATCATTTTGCAGTAGGCACATCAAGCCTTACCATGGTGCCAAGGTCATGGTTCCTGGCATGTATTGTACAGAAAACAGCAAGGCAGAAATATGAACATCCAAGCACCTAACTTCACACTATCAATAAACTAATTCTTAATTTCTAGATTATTTTACCACTAAAAGTTGTGACTGAAAGCAGAGATATCAAATGTTAACAAGTAAAAGGTCTTAGTTCGAGTACTTACTAGGTAATCGGTAGGGTTAAAACTATATTTGGCTTAGCGTAAGTTTTGCTGTAATTATCCGAATCGTTCACACCCTTATTAGATATAGATACAACATTCTTTGGTAAGTTTAGTTCCAGCACCAATCCTGTTTCTCTTTTTTTTTAACCAAAAAACATTTCTAGAATATTTTATAATATCTATGATGATTAGCTGGGATTAACCAATAAAATTTCTCAATAGGATTTTTTTTTTTTTTGTTTGCGGCCTTCATAAAAGGATGAACAAGATTATCAATCCCATGCAAGACCTTTTTTCTTTTTTTTTTTTAATTTTCAAGTCCAGATTTTTTAATACAGAGTGTATTTTATGTGAATTGGGATGGGAACGATCAGCAACAGTACATCATCTACTATACAAGCATATTGTTGATTGTTCCCGGCTGAGTTGAAGCTATTCAATTCTACGCAATACTAATTTCTTGACTATTTCCTCGTTAAAAAGATGACGAAGTTTCGTTGCGAAAAGCTGTTACTAACGTGCGATCCCCGTCCGTAATGGGCAACCTACCAAATGTTTTTTTTTTTCCACTTTGATAGGGGGACCAAATTTTTTTGTTAATGATTTATGCCATTATTTTTATTAAAAATATTAAATTATAATATTTAAGTAATTTTAAAAAATAATAAAATAATATAAATCGTTAGATAATTAATATTTTTAAAAAATATATTTAAATAACAATAAAATTACAATAAAATAGTAAGAGTAATTAAATAATTAAAATTTAAAAAATTAAAAAATTATTAATTATCATTCAATAAAATAAATTATTATTTTATTAATATTTAAAATTAAGTTGAAGTAACCAGCCTTAAGTAAAAGCTTTTTTTCATGCACGAAGAAACACGTGTCACGTGTGTTTTACCAAGAAACGCGTGCTCTGTTTACGAAGAGAAAAAAATTATATTTTTTAAAGTAAAAATGCTGTTTAAATATAATTAATTAAATTTAATATATAATTAATTAAATTTAATATAAGAATAAATAAAAATAATTTTTTTAATTATATTTGAAATTTAATTAATTATACTTTAAATTTAATTAATTATATTCAGATAATATTTATAATACTTTTTTTCTATAAAAATATAACAGTATATGAAGAAGATTCCCAAATTGTCGGCATACGAAAGTAGAGCTCTCTAGAATTTACCCGACCGAGTCCAGTAAATCAAGAAACTCGATTAAGTCGTGTTTCTTGATCTAGAGTCGAGTAAATCGTTGAGAGTTCTAATCTCATATGCCGTGACCATTTGGAAATCTTCGTAAACAGAACACGTGTTTTTGGGTTTTTGCAGGGATAAAACACGTGTCTCTTGGTTTGATGCTGACTTCTTCCAACCGGAGCATTTTTAATCAATAAAATACTAACACCAGGAATTATGGAAAGGACTCTTCGCAGGTCAGATGCGTGCCCATGACAACAACTCTCCTCGTCCTAGGCTGGAATTAAGAGGCTCGCCACCCGACCTCTCCAAATTCTCATGGTGTGTTGAGAGTGAGTGGAAGGATAGAAAAATGGTAAAAAAAAAATAATAAAAAATAAAGTTATTTGAAATGGTAGAAAAAGTGAAGAGAGTAAAAGTATAGTAAAAGAAAAAATAAATAGTAATTTTTGGGAGAAAAAGTAAAGAGAAAATAAAATTGTTTGGAGTGATAAAAAAATGAAGAGAAAGAAAGTACGGTAAAAGAAAAAATAAATAGTAATTTGTGAGAGAAAAAATAGAAAAAAATAAAATTATTTAGAATGGTTTAGAAAATGAGAAGAAAGAAATATAAGAAAGAAAAGTATATAGTAATAATTATATATATTTTTTTTCTTTTCTTGCCTTTCTATCGCATAACAAACACACCCTAATTTGACGTATCAGATCAAAAAAATGTAAATGTGGCTTTCAAATTGATTGTTAAGTAACAATAGCCACATGATACCTATAAAACTTGCACCGACCATTTGTTTTGGATGAAAAATTCAACTTTTGATAAAAGTTTTAACCTGCCAAATGGCACATGTGTAATTGTATGTGCATGCAACGAATGAGCTAAAACGGAGCTTTTTTTTTTGGGAACAAAGAGCTAAAACAGAGCTGGTCTTTACATGATATAACAATAATCACATTTGCAATAAATGAGCAGTTATTGTTTAAGTCTTTGGTTTAAGTCTTTGTATTGCACGAATATTAGTGTTGCAAGAGTATACATATTTCACGAATATTTGTATATTCAATCAAATCAACCTTTGCCCTGTCTTTTGCCCCTTAAGCCCCATGTGCATCCGTTCTTGCTTTTGCTGCTATTTTGACCACACGTGAAAGGGTAAGTATATATCGAAACAGCTGCAACACGTTTTGTTCAACAGAGGTCCATTGTATTCCTTTAGAGCACGGTTTCCATTCCGAACATGCTTTTCGGAGAAATTATCTTAATACAGTATAAAAGTACAATTAATTATCAATTTAATATAATTACATTGATATCAAATGTTAAACGATAAAAATAAAAATAACTTATCATTTGATTTTGATTTTACTCGATGCATTAATGTAATTATACTAAATTTACGATTAGTTATACTTTTATACTTTGTTTAGATAATTTCTCCAAAGAAATTGTACAGTGCGCAAACTTTTCACTTCCGGCCAACTTATATAGAAAGTTAATTAAAAATAACATAAAAATTCCGAGGAAAACTAACTTGACTTTTGTGAGTGATAAATTTGTGTGGTGTTAAAGGATCGATCTAGCACTATATAAGGCCGGGTAAGGTTCCAGCCACTAACTTGCAAGCCAAGCACAGAAATATTGCAACACTGGTTGGCAATTGCACCGTACGCGTTGCAAACAAAGCTAACTAAATGGCAATATTCAATAACATCACATCCACAATAAACCCGGCCAATATTATGGCATTCACTAGCATCTCATCCACCTTTCTGACGACCTCCACCTTCATGGCATCATTGGCACTAATTATACCAGTTGTGATAAGCAAATACTTCAAAATGTTGCTCAGTCACCCAAAAAAACAACTACTACTTCCTCCAGGGCCCAGACCCTTGCCTGTCATTGGGTGCCTATATTGGTTGGTTGCCAACAAACCCGCATTCCGATGGATACATGAAATGATGGAAAAAATGAACACTGAAATTGCATGTATCCGTCTTGGGAAAGTTCATGTCATCACTGTGACTTCACCTGAAGTCGCACGAGAGTTCTTGCACAAGCAAGACAGCACTTTTGCATCCCGACCTGTTCACATGTCGACAGAGTTACCAAGTTATGGCTACTTGACTGTAGCTTTTACGCCTTCCGGCCAACAGTGGAAGAAGATGAGGAAAATCGTCACGAGTGAGGTGCTTTCGGTACAGAGGCACCGTTGGCTCCATGACAAGAGAATGGAAGAAGCTGACCACCTCACTCGTTACGTGTATAACTTGTGCAATGGTGGCAGCAATAGCATTGTGAACGTACACTTTGTATCTCAACATTATTGTGGAAATGTGCTGAGGAAATTGATGCTTAACAAAAGATGGTTCGGGAAAGGAGCGGCTGATGGAGGCCCGGGTCCGGAGGAAATAGAGCATGTTGATGCTCTTTTCACAATTCTCGCATATGTCAATGCATTTAGCCCATCAGATTACCTACCGTGGTTGCGAGTGTTTGACTTGGACGGTCACGAAAAGAAACTCCGCAATGCCATAGAAAGTGTAAAAAAGTACAATGATCCAATAATCGACGAAAGGATTCAGAAGTGGAGAAATGTTAATGGAAAGAAAGGGATTGAAGAAACAAAACAGCAGAATAAGGAGGAGGACGCTCAGGCTCCTGAGGACATTCTTGATGTTCTAATTCAACTTACTGACCCGTCAAGTGGGACTCCATTATTAACATCTTCAGAAATTAAAGCACAGATTCTTGTAAGAAAATATATATTAAATGCCTTATAAACTACTCAATATATAGTATCTGTCATACACACAAGCACACACACTCATAAATATAAATATACTATACATGCATACTATATGTATTAGTGCATTCTTCCATGCATACAGTCATATAGTTTTTTTTCCATGTCACAAAATCTATCTACGTAAATATATATTTTACCTCTTTTTTTTTGACATTGAAAATAGTCAGCACCTGGGGGCAAAGCCCCCTAAACCCACTTAGTAATAATGGATATTTTTTTTTGGAGGAGGTTGACTCCGATCCTGTCCTCATGCTCCATCCTCAGAAGGAGCGTTTGATGGTAATCCTAACTAAGCTCGGATGGTTAAATATGTATATTTTGTCATGCACGTTGAAGAATTAATTAAGAAAATTGATCAATATATTAAAATTGTACATGATATCTGGTACAGTCACGAGATTATGCATATCTATCAATATTGTTACTTAATTGATGTGCATTTTATAATTACATGCATGCAGGAGCTAATGTTTGCGGCAGTAGACAATCCATCACATGCTGCTGAATGGGCACTTGCAGAGATGATAAACAAACCAAAAATACTCCAAAGGGCAGTGGAAGAAATTGACCAAGTAGTTGGGAGGGATAGAATGGTCCAAGAATCAGATTTGCCCAAGTTGAATTACGTCAAGGCATGCGCAAGGGAGGCCTTTAGGCTCCATCCACTGTACCCTTTCAATGTTCCACATGCATCTAATGCCGACACCACAGTTGCTGGCTACTTTATTCCCAAGGGCAGTCATGTGCTAATAAGTCGTCTCGCCCTTGGTAGCAACCCCAAAACATGGGAGGAGCCCCTCAAGTTCAAGCCCGAGCGCCACCTTAACCTTAATGTTGATCATCATGGCTCAGAGGTGATCTTGACTGATCCAAAACTGGAATTGTTTTCATTTGGTACAGGAAGACGCGGATGTCCGGCTGTTCTTCTTGGTTCCACTATGACCACCATGCTGTTGGCCAGACTTCTTCACGGATTTACTTGGACTGCCCCACAGAATAATGCGTCAAGTGGCTGCTGCAGCCTAGTTGAATCGCTGCATGATTTTTCTCGTTCTGAGCCACTACTTGCGCTTCCAAAGCCGAGGTTACCGGACAATGTCTACCCTCTTTCCACCAAATGAAAACATTAGTTTGTTGGCAAGCAATCATCCCAAGTGGAATTTCTACTAATAATAATAATAATAATAATAATAAGCACGAGGCTTTGGTCCTATGGTTGAGAGATACCGTCTCTAATATCTAGGACTACGATTCTAAATTTGGGTTTCGAACATTAGACATAATGTTCTATGTTCCTACCAATTTCAATGGAAATAATAATAATAATAATAATATATTATTATTATTATTATTATTATTATTATGAGCGAGGAGAGAGACAAACATCTTTTTATGGGCAACATGTGTACCCGAGGAGATGGTTGTTTTTTTTAAACGCTTTGTTGTTGTAATTTTTGTGTGTTTTATTTGTTTTTGTTACATTACGTTTGTATTTTCATTTTATTTTATGCATGATATTGTATCTTGTTCTTCCTCAAATTGTCAATTAAAAGAATTTATATTCTATTATTTTGGGAAATTTCTAATTTGATATACTTTTTTGGTATATTTTACTTATAATTTTATATCATACATTAAGTAGATTCTATTTAAAATAAAATAATAAAAAATAATTTATTTTATTTAAGATTATGAATGAGTTATTCTAAAAAAATTGAGTAAAAAATAGCAAACGTGCACCTCTTTTTTGTTGTTCAAAATCCTAGAGTAAATTTTTCATTACCGCCATTTATATTTATTAAATTTCATACTTCATTTATAGTAATTGTGAAGATAAAGACGGATGAATATGACTAAAGTACCTGCCGGTAATACCGTGGCAACCTTCGCCGCGTTTGTTCGTGCCACTAAAGTGGACTTGATGAAGCCAAAGTTTACTTCTTTGCAAGAGACTCTCTAGCACTTCCTTCTTTGGTTATGAACTTATATGATTTTGCAGTAGGCACTTGAAGCTTTTACTATGGTGCCAAGATCAAGGTGCCCGGCATATTATACAGAAAGCAAGAAGGCAGAAATATCAACTTCCAAGCACCGAACTTCACACCATCAATAAACTAATTCTTAATTTCCGAGTTATTTTATAATATCTATGCTGATCAACTGGGATTAGCCTATCAATTTCTCGATTGGGAATTTTTTTTTTTCATTTTTTTGCGGCCTGCAAAAAAAGGTGAACAAGATTATCCCTGCCATTCGAGACATTTTTTTTAAAAAATTTTCATGTCCAGACTTCTCAATACAGAGTACAATCTATGTGATTTGAGATGGGAACGATCAGTAACAGTAAAATTTACTATGCAAGCATATTTTATATTTCCAATCTCACCCTTTTTCTGTTCTAACAAAAGGAGCTTACTTTGGATCTTGCTGAGGATGATTGTAGTTGATAGCATTTCACGTGTCTCCTTACTTGTTGCCCCAGTTCCTTTATAGTAGTGATTCCTTGGTTGAATTGAATATCAAGTGCTCTGATATTGTGCCCAAAGGGAAAATCAATTGGGTAAAGTTGAAAATTCTGAGACTCAAGTATTCACGTTTGACCGAAGATCTTATTGAAACTATACTATCTGGTTGTCCAGTGCTTGAAGCTTTGGAACTGTCTGATTGTGTGGGGATTCGTCATCTTAACATTAGGTCACATAATTTGAAGAGTCTGGTTCAGTCAATTGTATCTGTGTCTTTGAAATTTCAGGTCCTTATGTTGAGAATTTGGAAATTTTGGGACGTTTTGAGGAGATAAGATCGATGGATGTGCCGTCTGTGAGCAGTTGTAACTGAGACTTTGAGCTATCTATTGATTATCTTCATAAGAGGTATGGGAGAATTGTCAAGAGGATTGTAGGAATGGTTCACCATGCCAAGGAACTGAAAATTGGGGAGTGGCTTCTTAAGGTAACGTTTCCAAAGCAACTTGCTGAAATTTATTATTTCAATTGCATCTATGCAAACATCTATATTGCTTGCCTAGAACAGGATTAAAAGTTCTCTTAAAATATATGCTCGTCAATGCTCTTTTTTTCTTTTTTCCTCCTTCCTTCAATAGGGCGTTTGAGATATGAATATTGTTGTTATCTGGAACGTGATTCACATTTAACTTTGTGACTTTTATTCTTGCTTATTTCATTTGCCAAGGCTTTATCAACATTGAAGGTGCAGTGTTTGACTTCCCAACCATTGGAAAGCAAGGCTTTTGTTTTATACTTTGTCAAATTTTTGCAAAGAGTACCTTGCCGGGGTCGCAAGTCTACTTTGCAGATTTCATAAACTGGAGAAACTAGTCATAGATATCTCCTGCATCTCAAAAATAGAATATAAAATCTACTGTACAAGCACATTGTTGATTGTTCCTGGCTGCGTTGAAGCAATTGAATTCTACGCAATACTTTCTCGATTATATCGTCGTCAAAAAGTTGAAAAATTTTCGTTGCGAAAAGCTATTATTGGCATGCAATCGTCGTCCGTAACGGGCAAACCTACCTAATGTTTGTTTTTTTTTTTTTTTCACTTCAATATGCGGACCAAATTTTTTGTTCCTAATTTATGTTTTTATTTTCATGAAAAATACTAAGTATCTATATCTAAGTAATAACAAATTAGTAATAAAATAATATAATTTCTTAAATAATTGAAATTAAAAAAGACATTTAAGTAACAACAAAATTATAATAAAGTGATATGAGAAATTAAATAATTAAAATTTTAAAAAATAAATAAATTATTAAAAATTATTAAATAAATTTTATAATTATTTATTATTACTTAAAATTAAATCGAAAGTGAACAGCCGGAGTAAATCTTCCAAAGAGCTCTATTTTCCTCTTTTGACTGAAAAAGAGAGATCGATTTTCATATGCCGACCATTTGGGAATCTTTATAAACAGAACACGTTGCTTGGTTTATGTGTCGAAAAATAAAATGAAAAGAGTTAATGTAAATATATAACGATAAATATAAAATTAACACAAAGAAATCTGTATTATCACGAAGAGATCTATATTATTAAATTATTAAAAATTTATTAAATTAAAAAAAATTATTAAATTAATTATATATTATAAATTATATAACTACGTGAAAAAAAAACAGGGTTTCCTGGTCGATGCACGAGGGTACCAACCAAAGCATTTAACCATATAAAACTGACACGTGGAATGGAATGTTCGTAGGTACATAACAACTAGTACATGTATTTATTTAGTTCTAAATTTTTAAATTTTTTTTCATTTAAATCTTAAATTTTTTTAAAATTTCATTTCAGTTCTAAACCTTTTGATTTCACTTCAAATCAGTCCTTACGTTAGTCAAACCGTTAAAAATTACTGTTAACTAACGGAAATTTTTTTAAAAGGTATAATATATTATTTAAATTTTTTTTATTATTAAATGCTTGTATTTTACTATCAAATAGTAACATGTAAGTTGAGATTTTGAGTTTTTTTATTTTTTTTTAAATTACACAACGTATTTCTGTTAACTGGTGAATTAAAATAATGTATTTTACATTTTTAAAAAACTTTCCGTTAGTCAATAATAATTTTTAACGATTTAACTAACAACTTCGTCTGGATAACGCTTCCTAGGTTGATATCTCTTACCAAGTTCCTATCAAAAAAGCATGTCTGTTCCTACCACCATGTTTGTTTGGGTACTTTTTAAGAGAAAGGAAAAAGAAAAGAAAATTTTAAAATTGTCTATTTATTTTTTTTTATTTTCTATCAATCTAAATAATTACTTTTTTTTTCTCACAAATTATTATTTATTTTCTTTCTCATAACTTTCTAATCATTATTTTTTTTCAATCATAATATTATTATTACTATATTATTTTTTATTTATTTTCTTTTTCATTTACTTTCTATTTAATTTCTCACTGTCCAATCACATCCTAAGTTATCATCTCTGCTCCACTTCCAACGTTGCTATTTGATTGTCGGCTTGTCACACCCAAATATCCGGCTCGATTATCTGGGCTAATTGCCAACCGAACTCTCCAATAGCAAACCATACGTAAGTTAATGAAGTATGACGTATCGGATAAGGAAAAACGAAAAAACGAAAAAACAAAAAAGGGTTTGATGCAGCAAGACATTCGCACAAAAAATGTAAATGTGGATTTCGAATTGATTGTCAAGTAACAATCGCGACATGATTTCTATAAAGCTTGCACCGACCAATTGTTTTGGATGAAAAATTCAAATTTTAATGTTTAATGGAAGTTTTCAACCTTAAGCAGCCAAACGCCACATGTGTAATAGTATGTGCATGCAATGAATGAGCTAAAATAGCACGAATATTAGTATTGCAATAAATGAGCAGTTATTGTTTAAAACAGTGTGGCCGGGGCGCTTGACATCTTATAGTTTGATTTAAGTCTTTTTATTGCACTAATATTAGTATTGTAAGAATATACATATTTCACAAAGAACAAGGATTCGGATTTGCACTGCACAATCATACAATTTTGCTATACACAATAATAAAGTATAATTAATTGTCAATTTAATGTAATTATATTAATAAAATATAAAATAATAAATTTAAATTTTAAAATTAAATAAATATTATTTTTAAACTTAAAATATAGATTTTATATAATATATATTAAAAAAATTATTTTTTAAAATTTTTTAAAAGAATTTTATACAAAATATTAATATAATTATATTTTATTAATCACTAGTAATTATTGTTCTCGTATGACAACGCAGCATCGCGCACAAACTTTTCTCTTTCACGAATATTTGTATATTTAATAAAAGAATTTTATTAAATGAACATATTGTATTATCATGTATTTTAATTATACATTCGATTATATTGTAATAATATATAGATTTTTTATAACCACATATATATATATTTTATAATAAAAAAATAAATTATAAATTTTTTTTAAAAATATATAATTATTATTATAAAAATTATAAATATTATTATATATAACTGAAACATATGACAATACAATATATTTACCAATATTTTCTCCTTTAATCAAATCTAAGCGGTGATGCCTTTGCCCTGTCCCTGCCCACCAAGCCCCATGTGCTTCCGTATGATTGCAAAGCATCGCGCACAAACCTTTCCTTTTCACGAATATATATTTATCTATTTAATCAAAGAAAATTCTAACTGAATGCGTATAAGTAAAAATATATTAAATATACAGTAATTTAAACTATTATAGTATAAAAAATATATTAAATTTAAAAAAAATAAAAAAATAAAAAAATTATTATATATTAATAAATTAATTGTGTGTGTTCTACATACCCACTTATATATATTTATATAATCGAATTCAACGGTAATGTTCTTTGCCCTGTCCGTTGCCCCCTAACGCACAAACTTTTCCCTTTCGCGGATATTCGTATATTTAACCAAATTTAAATAGTGATGTCCTTGGCCCCCCAAGCCCCATTTGCATCTATCCTTGCTTTTGCTGCTCTCTCTTTTTTTTAATAAAGATTCATTATAAATATATAGATTATTAGTTATGTCTATTAAAATTGGAATAATTACAACCTACGTGCCCAAGAAGATGATTATTCTTTTTGAAACGCATTATTGCTGTAATTTATGTGTGTTTTATTTGTTTTTGTCATGTTGTGTTTGTATTTTCGTTTTGTTTTATGTGGGATATTGTATTTTTTTTCCCTCAAATTGTCAATTAAAAGAATTTATATTCTATCATTTTAGGCAACTTCTAATTTGACACATACTTTTTTTAGTATATTTTAGTTATGATCTTACATCATATATTAAGTAGACTTTATTTGAAATAAAAAAAAAAATAAATTTATCTTATTTAAGATCATGAATCAGTTGTTAAAAAATTGAGTGAAAAATAGGAAGCATGCACCTTCATTTTTTTTTTTTATAATTTTTTCAAGTCCAGATTTCTCAATACGGAGTATAATCTATGTGATTTTGGATCGGAACGATCAGCAACAGTAAAATCCACTATACAAGCATATTGTTCCTCACTGAGTTTTTTTTTTTTTTTTTTGAGCAATGTTCCTGACTGAGTTGAAGCAATTGAATTCCATGTAATAGTTTATTGATTATTCCCTCATCGAAAAGTTTTGTTGCCAAGTCAAAAAACCTTTCGCATAGGTCAAACAAGCAAATTCACTAAACGGGTCAATAAGAGAACTGTTAGATGAAACTTGATGATCCAATCCATTTACGGGCATGTTTTTCTTTGGAGATAAAGACAGGCTTCGATCACAAACTTTGTTAATTTTATCAAATCAGGTTGAAAATTTTTTCTTGTTAAATCAAGGTCAGAAATTTTTTTTCTCAGAATCAGTCCTAATAATTTTTTCTAATTCGATACTTTTTTGTTACATTACAACGAACTTTGTGACGTTAGCGTCACTCATTAACTGTAGATATAAATGTTGAAAAATAAATGTAGATACATATTACAAACTATATTATTAAAAATATGAAATCATGGTAATTTCAAATATCTTTTTAATTTACTAAAAATTTATTTTTGTTATTGAAGAAATTATATAAAATATGAAAAAAAAAAATTTAAAAATTTATTCTGTTGACAGGACCAGTGAATAACCAATAAAGTTAATGGAAATTAGACGGAAAAGTTCAAATTATTCGACCAAGAAAATGTTAGGGACCCGATTCTGACGAAAAAAATATTGTGTCTATTTTTTGAGGGCAAAAGCCACCTGTACTTGTTCCTCCAAATTCCATTCACTTTCAAGCAGGCAAATCGAACTCCTTTTCGGTTCTTCTCTCAATTACATGAATAAAGTTTTGATCTTTACAACTTTTGGGCTTCGATCTCCCTAGAATGGACTACATCCATCCACAATGTTTTTTGGGTACGCTTTCTTTTTATATTTTTCCCCCTTAATTTTGCATTTTCCTATTTTTCTGTTTGGCTGCCAAGAAAATGAACTCTTACGTCATGTATGGAAATTAGTTTCTTTGTATTGTCTTTGCTTGGTTTGCACTTTTTTAGTTTAAGCTTCAGCGCAAACATTTTGTTTAGGAATTTTAATTGCTGAGAGATAGGAATGAAATTCGGAAACATTGAGAATGGGTTCATTTGGGTTTGAAGGATTGTGCTCTTGATATTCCTGGCGGCGGCGGCGATTAAGACGGTGTCTGTGTTGAGGGGTCGTTGATGTGGATTGCTTAGGTCGAAGTGGATGAAAAGAACTACTGCAGAAGGTAGAAAGCCGCCTGAACGGACGGCGGAGCTCTCCAAATGTACTGCTTCCATTCTCTGCTCGCCACTATGGTTGACCACGACACTGACTGGAATCATAAGATATTTCAGTTAACAAAAAATTTAATAGGCATATAATTTTTTTATTGGATTTATAAATATATTTTTTTGTAATTATGAATTTTTTTGTATAATTATAATAATAAAAAGTGATATAAAAAATATTATTATTTTATTATTTTATTATTTAATATTTTTTTCTTTTAATTATATAAAAAAATATTAATAATTACACAACAAAATACATATAAATATAATAAAAAAATTACATATTCATATAACAAACCTCTTTCAGTTATCCTTACAAATCATCTTTACACTCATGTATGACA
Organism: Carallia pectinifolia; assembly: GCA_037832335.1. Lineage (NCBI taxonomy): Eukaryota > Viridiplantae > Streptophyta > Magnoliopsida > Malpighiales > Rhizophoraceae > Carallia > Carallia pectinifolia. The sequence goes on from CM075452.1 coordinate 28,407,479, forward strand.
GCTTGTATGACATTTCAGTATTTTTCCACAACGTCTATATTTTATTCAAAAGACAAATTCATTTATTTATACAACACTTACGTACTTTCTACTGGCATCTTAATTCTGTATGTACAGCACTTGACTCATTCTTTGTGCCACATTCATTTAACTTATAACACATTTCACTGATTTTATATGACACGTTTTTAACTTGTACGCCACTTTAATGATATCTCTCTCATTCCCTTCAATATTTTATGTATCCATCACTTTTTTCAGTTTTATATTTTAAAAATTAAAACAACTTACAAAGTGGTTATAAATGGATGAAAATTCTCATTTTCAAAATTATTTATCTTTTATAAACAAATAAATTGCCCGACTCCATAACTTTAACCACTATCACAATCCAAAATTTGTTTCAAAATTTTTTACTTCCAACCTTCGTTGTTGTCATCTATCTCTTAGCTTTGATATATTTTACGTATGTTTGTCCATGTTTTATGTGCGATTGGATATTCTAAATTCTAAAATATTAACGGATAAGTTTTATTAGGCCTTTTAATATATGGTGTGCTTATTTTAGTATAACCTTATGTTCAGGTCCCATAAAAAAACAAAAAACTAATAATACTAATCAACTGTATTTACATAGTAATAAAATAATAACAAATTTATCTTACTTATTAGATAATTTCAATTAGAGAAGAATATTAAAATACTTGTTAAATAAATTATATAATAACTTCTGCTGCCTACAATTTAATTTACCTTTGTTTTGATTCAAACAAAATTTAAACTTCAACACTATCGTACCTACTCCATAATCATTACAAATTGTTCTGCTGTTATTATATTACTCATGCTCGTCTTTGTTTATCATTTATGCTAAATCCTAACTAGTTTTACTCTTAACGAGCTTCTGTAATTATATATACAATATAATAAAAGAAATTACAACGTGTAAAAAATTTTTAGTTTTTAATAATTAGTTATATATCGTATATTTTTTTCTGACATATCGTAATAAATAATTAAAAAAAATTGTATTTTAACGATTAATTACACGTTGTATAATTACTTATAACATGTCATATGATTTTCTTCTAATTGGCCTGTAATGTTATATAATTTTTTGTGTCACGTTGTATATGACAGTTACATAAATTTTCTAACATTACAATTACGTAGTAGTGGTGTTCATTATTTGTATCGCTGTTTATAATAAAAAAAGGGTTTACCATTTATATTCTTCAAAATTAAACAATTGAAAACAAATTGCCAAATTATCTCATTGGCTGCACGTGTGTGACAACGATGTGGATTCCATTCTGTGGGTACAAAGCTTTTTCCTTCCACGAGTATTTGTATATTCTTTTTTTTTTTTTTTTTTTTTGAATATCAAGAATCTTATTCATAGCATTCTTGAAAAAAAGAACACCTAGAAAAAAACACAGTTATTGAATGGCTATCCATCACAGACAAAGGCAACAGCTCACCAACACAAGTCCATAGAAAACCACCCACAATTTGGACAAACAACAATAGCACAAAACTAGGCCACATTCCACAAAAACTCACAAAGGCTAAAACCAACAACAAGTCCCAGCAAAAAACATCTCAACAAAAATGACACTCAACAACATCAGAAAACAACAGCCTAACGCAATCTGAACGAAGAATGACGAAACCAACGCATCAACCCCCCCATAAGAGATTTAAATCTATGTTTAACTGCAAAGATTCTGGTAGTCACATTTTTGCTATGTTTAATGCTGCTCAACTTTAATTTTATTTAAATCTACGGTTCATCTTTGCTTATAAATTGGAAAAATGGTTGGTATGTGTTCAGAAATTCAAAAGATTTAAGAGATTTCCATGTAAATGCTATAATATGCATCTTTTTATACCTAATTGGACTGATTTTTTTTAAAATTAAAAAGTTTAAAAGTCAAATAAAATTTTAAAAAAGTTTAGAATTTAAATGTAAAAAAAAAATTTTTCCCTGATAATGTCTGTATACCTAATTAACAACTTAAATAGAACGAAATGTACCACACAGGTTGAATTAATACCTGCTTGCTTTGAAGTTGGAGGGCGCACTTCTCAATCTTAATCTTTGATAGAAAAAAAGTAGATAGTAATTGTGAAGTTAAGCATGGATGAATACAACTAAAGTACCTACCTGCAAGTGGCAACCTTCGCCAAGTTCCTTCACGCGACTAAAGTGGACTTGATTAAGCCAAAGGTTTCTTCTTTGCAAGAGATTCTACCTCTTCATCTTTGGTTATGAACTTGTATCATTTTGCAGTAGGCACATCAAGCTTTACCATGGTGCCAAGGTCAAGGTTCCTGGCATATATCATACAGAAAGCAGCAAGGCAGAAATATGAACTTCCAAGCACCTAACTTCACACTATCAATAAACTAATTCTTAATTTCTAGATTATTTTACCAGTGAAAGTTGTGGTCTCCAAGTAAAGGCATCAAACGTTTTTAGGCCAAATATCTTGATTCAAGGACTTATCGGGCAATTGGTAGGATTAAATATATACTTAGTCTAGTGCAATTTTTGTCGTAATTATTCAAACTATTCGCACATCTTTTATTTACAGACAAAACACTCTTTACCAAAACTAATTGAGCCACTAAAGCCGCTCTCCCATTTTTTTTTAACCAAAAAAATTTTCTTGAATATTTTATAATATCTATGATGATCAGCTGGGATTAACCAATAAAATTTCTCAATTAGAACCATTTTTTTTTTTTTTTTGCGGCCTACATAAAAAGATGAACAAGATTAGCCATCCCATGCAAGACCTTTTTTTTTTTTAATTAATTTTCAAGTCCTGATTTTCTCAATACAGAGTGTATTCTATGTGAATTGGGATGGGAACGATCAGCAAGAGTAAAATCATCTACTATACAAGCATATTGTTGCTTGTTCCTGGCTGAGTTGAAGCAATTCAATTCTACGCAATACTAATTTCTTGATTATTTCCTGGTTAAAAAGATGAAAAAGTTTCGTAGCGAAAGCTGTTATTGATATGCAATCCCCGTCGGTGATGGGCAACCTACCTAATGTTTTTTTGTTTTTGTTCACTTCCAGAAGCGGACCAAATTTTTTTGTCCCTGATTTATGCCATTATTTTCATGAAAAATATTAACTTATTAAATAGTTTCAAAAAAAAAAAAATGAGTCGTGAGATTATTAAAATTTTATAAAAAATATTTAAATAGTAATAAAATTACAATAAAGTGATAAGAGTAATTAAATAATTAAAATTTTAAAAAATAAATAAATTGTTAGATATAATTAAAAGAAATGTATTATTATTTTATGAGTTAATATATAAAAATGTCACCTATTTTATTTAAAATAACAAATCTACCACTAATTTTAAAAAGTAATATTTTACCTTTTTTGAATTTTTTATAATAAATTTAATACGCAATAATTTTAAACGAACAAAATTTGTTAATTTTGACGACAGATTTATTAACATATGTATGATATGTTAGTGTCCGATAACATGTATAAAAAAAGATAAATTTCATTCAAAAAATTTTACGGCATTTATTAAAAAAATTCAAAAAAATAAATTATTATTTTTATATATTAATTCTTATTTTATTAATTTTTAAAATTAATGATATTTTTATACATTAATTCTTATTTTATTAATTGTTAAAATTAAGCTAAAAGCGCTCAGCCTCGAGTCCTTTTTTTTTGAACGATTAATTTCTAAAACAGGATTTACTCGAGGATCTTCGTAAACCACATATTTCCTGGTTTATGTATGGAAACAAACACGTGTTTCTTGGTTTGATGCTGATTTGCTGAAGAATGCCAACCAGAGCATTTTTAATCAATAAAAAACTAACACCTGGACTTATGGAAAGGACTCTTCGCATGTCAGATGCGTGCCTATGATAACAACAACACTGTCGTCCTAGGTTGGAAGACCTCTCCAAAATATATGAATGAATGCTGGTGAACTGATAATTTTTATGTTGACTTATATGCTAAATAAAATTAAAATTATTATTTTTAAAATTATAATTAATATTTTTAAATCAATTATTATTTTTATATTTTAAAAATATCAATCATAATTTTAAAAATAACAATTATAATTTTATTCGACATAAAATTCCTAAATAAAAAATTCGAGATACGTAATTACACTCAAAATATATAGCCTTTTGCAAACCACACATAAAATTTATGCGGTTGACGTATCAGATCAGAAAAAACGAAAAAAAGAGGTTTGGAGCTGCAAGACAATCGCACAAAAAATGCAAACGTAGATTTCAAATTAACTATTAAATTAAGGTATTTATTTTTTTATTTAATGAAATTAACTTATAATTATATATTATTTAAATATTAATTTTAATTTTTTATTTAAATAAAATTTATTTATTATATGGTATAAAATTATAAATAAATTATACTCTTTTAAAAAAATAGTCAAAATAAAAATCTCCTTTTTAAGTTAACGATCGCGACATATTTCCTATAAAACTTGCACCGAGCAATTGTTTTGGACGAAAAATTCAACTTTTGCTAGAAGTTTTAAGCTTTATCAGCCAAAAGCCACATGTGTAATCGTATGTGCATGCAACGAATGAGCTAAAACAGAGCTGGTCTTTGCATGATTATAATCACATATTGCAATAAATGAGCAGTTAATCAGTTATTGTTGAAGTCTTTGGTTTAAGTCTGTGTACTGCATGAATATTAGTAATGCAAGAACATACATATTTCACGAGACAAAAAAGTTGTATATATAGAAAAAAAATTGTAAAAAACAAAGACCGAATTCAACAAATGGAATTTGATATACAATTAAATAAATTTTATGTATAAAAAATAACAATAATTTTTTTTTAATTACATTTAAAATCGTAACAGTTATAAAATAAATATAATTAATTACATTTAAATAACATTTCATCTAACTTTTTATTCAAAAATATAAAAATGCTCTTCACAAAATATTTGTATATTCAATCAAATCTAACCGGTGATGACCATCGCCCTGTCCTTTGCCCCTTAAGCCCCACGTGCACCTGTCCTTGCTTTTGCTGCTATTTTGACCGCGTGCGAAGCGTATGTATTTTTCCCTCTGTTTCTGCTGGTTCAATATTATTGATAGATTTCTGCTGTTGCCCTTTCGCTTCTACTTGCAGTCACCCTGCATCGCGTTATTATTGTTTTCCCTTTAAAGCACGGTTTCTATTCCGAACATGTTTTTCGCAGAAATTATCCAAACAATGCATAAAAATATAATTAATTGTCAATTTGATAAAACCATATTGATATCAAATGTCAAACAACAAAAACAAAAATAACTCACCACTTTATTTTGATCTTATATAAAATATCAGTGTAATTATACTAAATTTACGATTAGTTGTATTTTTATACTTTATTCAGATAATTTTTCCAAAAAAAAATTGTATAATGCACAAACATTTCCCTTCCGGCCAACTTATATAGAAAGTTAATTAAAAATAACATAAAAATTCCGAGGAAAACTAACTTGACTTTTGTGAGTGATGAATTTGTGTGGTGTTAAAGGATCGATCTAGCACTATATAAGGCCGGGCAAGCTTCCAGCAACTAACATGCAAGCAAAGCACAGTAATATTGCAACACTGGTTGGCAATTGCACCGTACGCGTTGCAAACAAAGCTAACTAAATGGCAATGTTCAATAACACCACATCCACCCTAAACCCGGCCAATATTGTGGCATTCACTAGCATCTCATCCACCTTTCTGACGACCTCCACCTTCATGGCATCATTGGCACTAATTATGCCAATTGTGATAAGCAAATACTTCACAATGTTGCTCCGCCACCCAAAAAAACAACTACTACTTCCTCCGGGGCCCAGACCCTTGCCTGTCATTGGGTGCCTACATTGGTTGGTCGCCAACAAACCCACATTCCGATGGATACATAAAATGATGGAAAAAATGAACACTGATATTGCATGTATCCGTCTTGGGAAAGTACATGTCATCACTGTGACTTCACCTGAAGTCGCACGAGAGTTCTTGCACAAGCAAGACAGCACTTTTGCATCCCGACCCGTTCACATATCGACAGAGTTACCAAGTTATGGCTACTTGACAGTAGCTTTTACGCCTTCCGGCCAACAGTGGAAGAAGATGAGGAAAATCGTCACGAGTGAGGTGCTTTCGGTACACAGGCACCGTTGGCTCCATGACAAGAGAATGGAAGAAGCTGACCACCTCACTCGTTACGTGTATAACTTGTGCAATGGTGGCAGCAATGGCATTGTGAACGTACACTTTGTATCTCAAGATTATTGTGGAAATGTGCTGAGGAAATTGATGCTTAACAAAAGATGGTTCGGGAAAGGAGCGGCTGATGGAGGCCCGGGTCCGGAGGAAATAGAGCATGTTGATGCTCTTTTCACAATTCTCGCATATGTCAATGCATTTAGCCCATCATATTACCTACCGTGGCTGCGAGTGTTTGACTTGGACGGTCACGAAAAGAAACTCCGCAATGCCATAGAAAGTGTAAAAAAGTACAATGATCCAATAATCGACGAAAGGATTCAGAAGTGGAGAAATGTTAATGGAAAGAAAGGGGTTGAAGAAACGAAACAGCAGAATAAGGAGGAGGAGACTCAGGCTCCTGAGGACATTCTTGATGTTCTCATTCGACTTACTGACCCGTTAAGTGGGACTCCATTATTAACATTTTCAGAAATTAAGGCACAAATTCTTGTAAGAAAATATTTATTAAATACCTTATAAACTACTCAATATATAGTACCTGTTATACACACTCACACTCATAAATATAAACTATACTATACAAGCATACTATATATATTAGTGCATTCTTCCATGCATACGGTAATATAGTTTTTTTTTTTTTTCCATGTCACAAAACCTATCTACGTGAATATATATTTTACCTTTTTTTTTGACATTGAAAATAGTCAGCACCTCGGGGCAAAGCCCCCCAAAGCCACTTAGTAATAATGGGTATTTTTTTTTGGAGGAGGTTGACTCCGATCTTGTCCTCATGCTCCATCCTTAGAAGGAGTGTTCGATGGTAATCCTAACTAAGTTCGGATGGTTAAATACGTATATTTTGCGATGCGCGTTGAAAAATTAATCAAGAAAGTTGATCAATATATTAAAATTGTACATGCTGTCTTGTACAGTCATGAGATTATGCATATCAATCAATAATGTTACTTAATTGACGTGCATTTATAATTACATGCATGCAGGAGCTAATGTTTGCGGCAGTAGACAATCCATCACATGCTGTTGAATGGGCACTTGCGGAGATGATAAGCAAACCAAAAATACTCCAAAGGGCAGTGGAAGAAATTGACCAAGTAGTTGGGAGGGATAGAATGGTCCAAGAATCAGATTTGCGCAAGTTGAACTACGTCAAGGCATGCGTAAGGGAGGCTTTTAGGCTCCATCCACTGTACCCTTTCAATGTTCCACATGCATCTAATGCCGACACCACAATTGCTGGCTACTTTATTCCCAAGGACAGTCATGTGCTAATAAGTCGTCTCGCCCTTGGTCGCAACTCCGAAACATGGGAAGAGCCCCTCAAGTTCAAGCCCGAGCGCCACCTTAACCTTAATGTTGATCATGATGGCTCAGAGGTGGTCTTGACTGATCCAAAACTGAAATTGTTTTCATTTGGTACAGGAAGACGCGGATGTCCGGCTGTTCTTCTTGGTTCCACTATGACCACCATGCTGTTGGCCAGACTTCTTCACGGATTTACTTGGACTGCCCCACAGAATAATGTGTCAAGTGGCTGCTGCAGCCTAGTTGAATCGCTGCATGATTTTTCTCCTTCTGAGCCACTACTTGTGCTTCCAAAGCCGAGGTTGCCGGACAATGTCTACCCTCTTTCCACCAAATGAAGACATTAGTTTGTTGGCAAGCAATCACCCCAAGTGGAATTTCTACTACTACTAATAATAATAATAATAACAAGCACCGGGCTTTGGTCGGATTGTTGAAAGATACTGTCTTCAATATCCAGGACTACGATTCTCAGTTTGGTTTTTGAACATTAGACATAATGTTCTATATTTCTACTACTACTGCTGATTTTTTTGTTTTTTAAATTTTCAAGTCCAGATTTCTCAATACAGAGTATAATCTATGTGATTTGGGATGGGAACGATCAGTAACACTAAAATCCACTATGCGAGCATATTGTTCCTGAGTGAGTGTTTTTTTTTTTTTTTTTGGGAGCAATGTTCCTGACTGAATTGAAGCAATTGAATTCCATGTAGTACTTTATTGATTATTTCCTCGTCGAAAAGTTTTGTTGCCAAGACCAAAAAACCTTTCGCATAGGTCAAACAAGCAAATTCACTTTTTTTTTTTTTGACAAACAAGCAAATTCACTTAACGGGGTCTATAAGAGAACTGTCAGATGAAACTTGATGATCCAATTTATTTATTGGCACGGTTTTCTCTAGGGATCAAGACACGCTTCGATCACAAACTTTGTCAATTTTATCAAATCAGTTTGAAATTTTTTCTTGTTAAATCAAGGTCAGAACGTTTTTTTTTCTCAGAATCAGTCCTCATAATTTTTTCTTATTGGGTACTTCTTCGTTAGATTACCATGAACTTTTTGATATTAGCATCTCTTATTAACTGTGGATATAAATGTTCGAAATTAACTGTAGGTACATATTACAAGCTATTTTATTAAAAATACGATATCATGCTAATTTTGAATCTCTTTTTAATTTACTAAAAATTTATTTTTGTTATTGAAGAAATTATATAAAATATGAAAAAAAATGAAAAAGACAAATTTATTCGGTTGACAGGACCAGTGAATAACCAACAAAGTTAATGGAAAGAATACTATTATATTTTCAAAGAGATAGGAATTTAAAAAAGTATCCGAGTGTAACCGATCAGATTTAATGATAATTATTTTTAATTATAAGTATAATTAAATATAAGAAAAAAATATTTTTTTTATTATTTTTTTCTTTCTACTTAATTACACTTATAATTTAATTAATTACATATTAAATTCAATTAATTATATTTAAATATTTTTTTAGTCTTTTTTTTATCCGAAATTCTATTTTTTTTCCTAATGGAATTTAGACGGAAAAGTTCAAATTATTCGACCAAGAAAATGTTGGGGACCCGATTTGTGTCCATATTTTGAGGGCAAAAGCCGCCTCTACTTGTTCCTCCAAATTCGATTCACTTTCAAGCAGGCAAATCGAACTCCTTGTTGGTTCTTCTCTGAGTTACATGAATAAAGTTTTGATCTTTACAACTTCTGGGCTTCGGTCTCCTTAGAATGGAGTACATCCATCCACAATGTTTTTTGGGTGCGCTTTCTTTTTCTATTTTCCCCCCCTTAAATTTTGCATTTTCCTATTTTTCTGTTTGGTTCCCAAGAAAATGGAGGAACTCTTACTTCATACAAGGAAATTAGTTTCTTTTTATCGTCTTTTGTTGGTTTGCACTATAGTATATAACCTGCAGTGCGAACTTTTTTTAGGAATTTTGATTGCTGAGAGATAGAATTGAATTCTGAAACATTGAGAATGTGTTCATCAGGGGTTCTGAAGGATTGTGCTTTTGATATGACTGGCGGCTGATGCGCCGGCGGCTGTGATCATGACGGTGTCTATGTGGAGGGGTTGCTGATGTGGATTGCTTAGGTTTAACAGTACTACGAAGCGGATGAAATGAACTACTGCAGAAGGTCTAGAAAGCTGTCTGAACGGACGGCGGACCTCTCCATACCGTTTTCCGGCTGTTGGAACTGTCTTCTGAGCTCTCTGTGTCTCTCTCTGCTTGTGGTAACCAAACCATCACGTGTTCGTGCCTAAAAACGGCGGCAAAAGAGGAAAAGCAAAGATGGTCGCATCAGCGCTCTGCCTGATTCCCTCATTGCACACATTCTGTCCTCGTTGCCTTCCACCCGCGAAGCCATCAGAACAAGCGTCCTGTCGAAAATGTGGCAGCTTTTATGGACCCATGTCCCCAATCTCTTATTCTTTTCTTCCGAAATCAGTTGTTTGAATTTTGGAGAATTCCCACCATATAACTTTGTGCACTTCGTCAACCGAGCATTGCTCTGTCACTCTTCCTCATCCAGAATCGATAAATTCCTATTGAATTTCCGGCTTGACAGTTTTTTTGATAACCCAGAGTATTTTCAATTCAATGTGTGGCTGCATTATGCGACGAGAGGTGAGGTAAAGGAGCTTACTTTGGATCTTGCTGAGGATGATTGGGAGTTGATAGCATTTCACGTGTCTCCTTACTTGTTGCTCCAGTTCCTTTCACAGTAGTGATTCCTTGGTTGAATTGAATATCAAGCTCTGTGATATTGTGCCCAGAGGGAAAATCAACTGGGTAAAGTTGAAAATTCTGAGACTCAAGTATTCACGTTTGACTGAGGATCTTATTGAAACTATACTATCTTGTTGTCCAGTGCTTGAAGCTTTGGAACTGTGTGCGTGTGTGGGGATTCGTCATCTTAGCATTAGATTGCATAATTTGAAGAGACTGGTGATCAGTCAATTGTACGCTAGTGAAAAAATTGGTGAGGAAAACTGTGTCTTCGAAATTTCAGGACCTTATGTTGAGAATTTGGAAATTTTGGAAAGTTGGGAGGAGATAAGATCGATGGATGTGTTGTCTGTGATCAGTTGTAACTGAGACTTTGGGCTATCTGTTGATTATCTTCATAAGAGGCCTGGGAAAATTGTCAAGAGGATTGTAGGAATGGTTCACCATGCCAAGGAACTGCAAATTGGAGTGGCTTCTTAAGGTAACTTTTCCAAAGCAACTTGCTGAAATTTATTATTTCAATTGCATCTATGCAGACATTTATATTGCTCCCCTAGAACAGGGTTAAAAGTTCTCTTAAAATATATGTTCGTCATTGCTCTTTTTTTTTTTTTTTTCTTCATTCAATAAGGCGTTTGAGATATCAAATATTGTTGTTATCTGGAATGTGATTCACATTTAACTTTGTGACTTTTATTCTTGCTGATTTCATTTGCCAAGGCTCTATCAAAATTGAAGGTGCAGTGTTTGACTTCCCAACCATTGGAATACTTGTCTGATTTTTGCAAAGACTACTTTGCCGGGGTTGCGAGTCTACTATGCAGTTTTCATAAACTGGAAAAACTAGTCATAGATGTCTCCCGCATCTCAAAACGAGAATATAATGAGGTAAGATTTGCTGCAAATAAGTGCAATTTGTCGCACCAAAATTTCAAATTCAACTTAATTTTTCTACTTGACTTTTATTTAAGGGCTCCTAATCTCACCTTTTGGAATTATTAACTTTTCTTGCGTTCAATTAAGTTTAGCATAACCCTATGAAGTTCACTAATGTTTTAAGTCATTCATAACAACCTATGCACTTGTTATTATGCCTACTCGTTTATAGTAGTATCCACATCTGAAGCTGCCTTAATAAATCTTTATCGGCAGCAATCATCTTATGTTTATGATTCTGGAGATAATTATTGGGAGTTACTGTCACAAGAGCAAGATTTCAGCAGCCTATTGTTGCATCTCAAGACTATTGAGATTTTTGGTCTCGGAGCACATTACAACAGATCTCAAGAAGTACTTCCACTCATTGAGTTTCTAATTAAGAATGGAAAGGTTCTAGAGAAGGTGATCGTATATGATCCTCTGTCATTTGAAGCGGACAATTTGTTCAAAATGACCGAGATATTGCTGTGTTTCCAAAGATGTTCTCCTTAAGCTGTGATCATGTTTCGCAAATGATTTTATAAGATCAACTACCTCATAGATTTCCCATCTGCAAAAGTAGAAAACATGTTCGAAAGAATAGATGGCTGTTGAAATATGAGAATGAAGACTTGGTGTTGTGACTGTTGGGGAAGGAACTTTTTGTTGTTTATGAACTTTTGCTAGCTTCAAGGTTTCCTTGACGTAAATAGTTTACAGTCCCATTGCTTAAAATGGTCTGGAGTTCTCTTGTATAAATCGAAGCCCTTAATTTCAAAGATTCTGCTAGTCAAATATTTGCTATGTTTAATGCTGTTCAACTTTAATTTTATTTAAATCTACGGTTCATCTTCGCTTATAAATTGGGAAATGCTTGGTATGTGTTCAGAAATTCAAAAGATTTAAGTGATTTCCATGTAAATGCTATAACATGCATCCTTTTTGTTGCATTTCTATCTTCAAAAGAAACAATGACAGGCTCAAAGTTTGATATCCCACAAATATAATGTGGAGTCAACCCGACGGCAGCCGGTAGGCATTTCCGGGTTGGATTGCTTTCTTTTGCGTTCACCTCTGCAGTTATAACAGCATTGACTTCCCATATCTGCACATAAACATTACCTCGTAGAATTGAAACTATTTAACGACTTCTATATACCTAATTAACAACTTAGACAAAACGAAATGTGCCACACAGGTTGAATTGATGCCTGCTTGCTTTGGAGTTAGAGGGCACACTGCTCAATCGTAATCTTTGATAGAAAAAATTTAGATGGTAATTTTGAAGTTAAGCATGGATGAATATAACAAAAGTACCTAACTGCCAGTGGCAACCTTGCCGAGTTCCTTCATGCGACTAAAGTGGACTTGATTAAGCCAAAGCTTTCTTCTTTGCAAGAGATTCTCCCACTTCATCTTTGGTTATGAACTTGTATGATTTTGCTGGAGGCATTAGCTTTAATATGGTGCCAAGGTCAAGGCGCCTGGCATATATTATACAGAAAGCGGCAGGGCAGAAATACGAACTTTTGAGCACCTAACTTCACAACAATCAATAAACTAATTCTTAATTTTTGGATTATTGTAATCAAGTGGTAAAAATACTGAATATTGTCAGGTTAAAGATTTTAGTTTAAATACTTATTAGAACAATCAGTGGAGTTAAATTTACGCTTAACCTGATGTAAATTATACTGTAATCATTCGAATTATTCGTACTCTCTTAAAATACAAACATAATGGTCTCTAGCAAGAATAATTGGGTATCATCTCTGCTTTTTTATTTTTTGAAAAAAAAACTTTCTAGTTATTTTATAATATCTATGTTGATATTAAATGTTAATATTATTAATATTAAATGTTAATACATGTATGAAAAGAAAAAAGTAATGCCCTTAACACATCTAAACTCCTACTGTTACTTTTTGTAATTAAATTTTTAGCATTAACTTTTTTGTTTCATTTTGTTAGTAACTTATTAACTCAATTATAATTTTATTAAAAATAATTAAAAAAATAAAATACTTAGCAAAAAAATTGTAATTTTTCTAAACATACCACGTTGGCAGTGTGATTCAAGAGAAAACTTTCTCTAAATTTCTCTCGTATACTAATTAAATATAAACTATCTTTTTGGGGTACTTCCTCGTCAAAAGGTTTCCTTGCCAAGTAAAAAAAACACCTTGCGCATTGTTCAAACAACCAAATTCGTTGTGCGGGTCAACGAGAGAATTGTTAGCAGGAACTTGATGACCCAATCCATTTATAGGTCATGGATTTTTAAAAATTTGTTACAGTGAGTTAGTCCAAAAAAAAAATTATGATCCATCCCTAAGGTCTTCGAATTTATGTCATTGTGGTCTATGTGAGTTACCTTTTTTTTTTTTTTTAATTCTGAGAATTTTCTTTCACAATCTCTTTTTTAGTAATCTCGTAATATTATAATAGTAAATTATTTTGGCTATTATATTCAATTTTAGTGAGAGAAAGAGGTAAGGAAAAACAAATTCCTTATTTTAAGAGACATTTAAATAATTTAAATTTAGTTTTTTTATGTTATTGAAAAAATAAAAAGAATTACTCAGTTGTATAATCTATAAGTCTACGCTTTAAAATATATATATAATAATATTTAATTAGATATTGTGCGATTCCACACAAATTTTGAAGTTCTATTCCTCTTTAAATTAAAAAAATAAATAATGTAATTTGACTCAATTAATAATTAAACTGATTTTAGGTAAATTTTATTTGTAATATTAAGAATTTAAAACTTAATAAAGAAACATATTGATAAAAATTTTAATGTTTTAACATAATTGTACAAATAATTATTTACTGTAATTGCCTATTCAACTACTCTTTTATTGATAAAAAATTAAAAAAAAAAAAAACAAAGGGACCTTAGGGCCTACTCTGACAAGAGGGCTATTTTATTTTATGGTCTCATCAGCCTCTCAATAAAAAATAAAAATAAAAAAGTAAATAGAAAAAGATGCCAAATTTAAGAACAAAAGCAATCCTTTGCTTATTCCTTTCAGTCCCTTCTCATTTTCATACAGGCAAATTGAACTCCTTTTCCACTTCTTCTCAATTACGTAAATAAAGTTTCCAACTTTACAAATTCTGGGCTTCGATCGCCTCTGACTAAATCCATCCATAACATTTTCTGGGTATGCTTTTTATTTTTTTGAAGTTGTCATTTCCTATTCTTTCTGTTTGGTCACCAAGAAAATGCAGAAATTCTGACGGAAAATGTCTGACTTTACTTTCTTTCTTGTCTTTGGTTTTATAAAGGCCTTTCCTTTCCTTTTCTGCACTTATCATTAGCTGCAGTTCGAATCACCTTTTTGTTCGGGTGTTTGATTACTGCGATAATTTGGATAGACTTTTAGGATCCATTGAGAATGTAGTCATTAGTGTTCTTGTTCAGGACTGAATGGGAATGTGGAGGTGGTTTTGGATTTAATTGTGGTTTCAAATTTGTTTCGGTTTATTCTGGTGCAGGCTTTGTGTGATGGCATTGAATTTGGTTTGATTGAATATTGATATTTTATTTGATGGATGTGGACGGAGGAAGTGCCTCACCAGATTCTGCAATCATTCGCTCGATCCCAATACGTTCCCGCCGCGATAAAGGTTGTTTACTGCTGTTATTGTCATTTTGATTTATGTTATTCAGTTGTGATGAAATGTTGAAAGCAATAACTACACTACCAGGGTGGTGAATGTTTTATACATTAGCGGTGTTTCATAATTAAAATTGAAGGGGGGGGGGGGGGGAGAGGGAGAATCAAACGCGACAATGTAATTCTTACATTACAGGCAAAAGTGAGGGCATGCTCTGTTTTGTGTCTGTTCTCAACTTCTTTTTCCTCGTCAATCATGAAAAGGAAAAATAAGATGTCCTGGTTATATCTGGAAGCAAAAATTTCTTTCAAAGGCACCAAGTCAGAAGCCTTAAGGAATTGTTTTGTCCCCATGACTAATATTGGTGTGTGATTGGATATTTATGATGGGCTCAGAGCATCTCATGTTTTAAGTATGCAAAGGAAGAGAATGTTTTAGCCTTCTTATGTCAGTTATTGTTGATGATCGCCTATATAACTTCACTATAGTGAGGAATAGCAAATGGTGAAATTCATGGCATTTTGGCCCTTTCGTTGTAGTCTTCTTTTGGATGAAGTGGTGGTTATCTTTAACTTCAGTGTTGTTTCTATACTTTACAGGTTTAAGAATTTAATATATGGTAGGGGCAACTTAGTTATATGTGCTCTTCTGGATACATCCTTAGCATTTGACCATAACACACCTTTTTATTTTTCATAAAGTATTGGATTTTTTTTTTTTTTGAAAATATGAAGTATGTCATGTTATGTGGTTTGGCAGCTTTCTATCAATTTACACAGCAGAGTCTCCCAGCTTGTAAACCTGTTCTGACACCAGCATGGGTGAGCAGAAAGAGCTATGATCAGTATCCGTATCTTTTTTATTTCTTATTATTATTTGTTCATATCCTCTATATGCCACTTTATCTATTGCAGGTTGTTTCTACATTTTGCTTGATGGGAATTGTTTTCATTCCTTTTGGGCTTGTCACTCTTCGTACTTGTCATAGGGTAAGTGCATTCTATATGTGTATATACTTAATAAAGAGCTTCTGGACATAAAGCATTTGTTTTCAAGTGGAGCTTTTCATTTCTGGATTCTCGATTTATAGGTCATTGAAATTGTGGACCGATATGATGTAGAATGTGTACCTGATGCTTATAAAGGCAGCAAAGTTGCATATATCAAAGATGCTTCGATATCAAAAAATTGTTCCCGGATCTTGAAGGTGATACATTTCTTCTGCATGTGTGTGCCCTTTATTGCATAAATTTTATGTTTCACATGGAATGTGTCCACCTTTTCAGAAAGCTATGGTGATACACATTTTGTCACATTGTGAGCTTCACGATGTTGTCAACAATGGTGTCATCCAAAAAGAATTCAGCTGAAAGTTGTTGCTGTACCTTCTACTTTTCATAACTTGCTAAGCAGGTGCCCAAGTATATGAAAGCTCCAATATACATCTATTATCAGCTCGACAATTACTATCAAAATCACCGAAGGTGAGAGAGCTTCTTCTTTCCATTTCCATAGTTGACAATGCTGTACTTTTCTTTCTTTAGCCTTTTTTTTTTGCATATATATTTTGTGTGTGTCAATTAGGGAAATTTGGATTTGGTGGGATTCTACACGTATTTCTTTCAAAAAAAAAAAAAAGGGCTTCCTTCTTTTCTCATGAGTGGTTCCTTTCTAAGAGCATTTTTTGTTTTCTGTCTCATTATATACAATGCTACTCTAGATGGGTTCAGTATGGAATTGTTTGGACATGCAAACAAGTGTGAAAATCGTCCAATCTCAGGACTGTATGACACAGAAATGCAATCTGTACTGCCCTGCAATCAGATGGTTCTCGAACTTTTCCACACATCTGAATTAGTGCATAGAATCATTTTGTTAGTAGATAGTGCTCATTTCATCCCACCATCATGTATTTGTGCATCACCAACTCCCAAGTATTCTTCAGGTATGTTAAAAGCAGAAGTGATCAGCAGCTCTTACATGGACTGATGTATAACCACACAAGCTCTTGTAAACCTCAACAGTCCAACAATGGCCTTCCTATTGTGCCTTGTGGATTGGTAGCTTGGAGTCTTTTCAATGATACATACACATTTACTCGCGGAATGGCAGAATTGACGGTCAACCGGAAGAACATTGCATGGACGAGTGATCGCAATCACAAGTTTGGGAAGCAAGTATATCCCTTCAACTTCCAAAATGGGATGCTGATTGGTGGCGGAAAACTGGATCCAAATGTCCCCGTAAGTATTAACAGAGCAACATATTATTGCTGTTCCTTGGGTAAATTTTGAACTTCTTCCTACTTACAGGCGATCAGCACTCCTTATGAATGCAGTTTACTCGACGGGGCTGCTTTTCATATGCATTACTTTGACTAAAAATTTGACCTGTCTCAGTATTTGACCTATCAATTTTTCTTTTATCTCAAAATCGAGGACGTTTTGTTATCAATATGACGGACACTCTCACCCTTAATTTATCATGTGTTGTCTGCATGTTCTATAAAGTATAGTTATTGCCTCACTTATATTTTTGGGCTGCATAGTTTCCTTTCCTGCTCTTCCATATCGTGCACTGATACAGCTCATTCTAAAGCATCTGTCCTGCTGTTGCAACTCATTTTAGATTCACTTTTGTGCTAGTAATTGACTATCTTTTTTATGTTTCTCTTCCCTCCACCCTCGGTTGTCCATTGATGGGGATTTATAGCTAAGCGATCAAGAAGATCTTATTGTTTGGATGCGCACTGCTGCTCTTCCTAGCTTCCGAAAGTTGTATGGCCGAATTGAAGAGGACTTAGATGTGGACGATGTCATAGAAGTCAAGCTGGTGAATAACTACAACACGTACAGCTTTGGTGGCAAAAAGAAGCTTGTTCTTTCAACGTCTAGCTGGTTGGGAGGCAGGAATGATTTCCTTGGGGTTGCCTATGTTTTTGTTGGTTCTTCTTCAATAATCGTGTCCATTGTTTTCATGTTACTTCATGTGAAAAATCCAAGGTACGAAATATTGTAGTTTCCGCAAATGCCTGCATGTTATTATCCTGCTACAGTGAGAATGTAGAGATAATGCATTCAGCGATGGGCATAAGTTGTGCAAATTATCAAATCTGTTCTTGGAACAATTTGTTGGCAACTATTATTTGTTTATAGCCATCCCTATATTGGAAGTGTTACTCCATATTGATGGTCTCTGAAATGATCAACATTTTATTTTTCCATTATTTTTCCTCTAATTTTCCCTTCTAACTGAAGTTTATTCTCTGTGTCTGCTGTATTGTTAACTGCAGGCCTTATGGGGAGACAGCTTACTTACCATGGAACAGAAATGGTATTTCTAGTTGAAGTTTACATTGTTCTCCAGCTTCACATTTTACTTGATATTTCAGATACGTTTGGATGGAGTGGGGAGTAATTTCTTTCTTCAGCTCCAATTATGAAATCTGCCATCTGCTGGTAATCATTTTGTACACATCTCAGTCCAGTTAGATTGTACATTACAGGATGGGATCTTACTAATTGTACATTCACCAAATGGCCAAATATATACCTACTACTAGGTGATTGATATTGATTGCATCTTCTTGTTTTACATGGTGATAAGAGCAATTTATTTCAAGTGTAATTTAAGTTGGCAGATTATCTTTGAATCCTGAATGGACAGTCCTGAGATGAAATGGATATGGTGAAGCCAGCTTCTATTGGCATACATTCTTGAAGTTTCTTTGCCCTTTTGACATAATAGTCGTATTGCTCCGATACTCCAATTTAGATGCCACTTCAGCTTTCAATCGATTGATCATTAGATGCCAAGTTGTAACTGATTTAATTCACCAAGTAGAATGTAGTCTTGATCTAATAACTTTTCGGTATCTAGAATATATTGGTTAGCTTCACTGCATTTTTGTTAGTAGCTAAAATTCCATGTCATGGGAGCCACTATCTTGTGCAAGGCACCACAAGGCTTTCAGTTGCTTTTAGAAAACATTTCTGAAGTGAAAGGCCCCTACTTTTCTTTGAACTTTACTGCCTCCATTAGAGCTTGTAGCAAGCCTATGTTTTCCGATTTCTTTTGCTCAAAAAAAAAAGGCCCATGTTATCAATGAGTTGAAAAGAATGGGCTTTCATTAGCCTATTACGAGACAGACGCAAGTGATGTGACATCATATAATCTTAGTTGTTAAGTGTAATTATACATTAAATAATTATAAATATGTAATCACTGATCATGATCGTTGTAGTATTATGTTTATGTGACATTTTTCGCAGGCATGTGTCTGCCCGGCGTTAATAATTGCGCAACTTTCATAGAAAAGTAAAGCATGGCATTTTAGACTCAGATATTTCGCTCTGGTTCATTCATGGTCATGAGGTGCATCAAGGCTGCTGACGGAAACTGAAGCCGCCCTCTCCACTTGTGTGATTCACGTGCCTTCCCAGGATTGGCTGAGATACTTTTGTTTCCTCATCCTTTGGAGCCACGCGGCTTTAACAAAAGGTTCTATGGTCGCGATGTTTAATTTTGTTCTGCGTAGGGGACCACATTTGGGCCTTAACCGCGAAACAAATTGCCTCCGCTTTGAGGGAAAATCCTAGCTATGTTTAGTGAGTTGCCAGATGGATTGTCTTTTTTTTTTTTTTTTTAAAAAAAATGTTAGTATCTTAATTATTTTTATTTCAAAATTTTTTTTCGATTGAAACGGTGATTGATTTTTTTAAACGAAAATTAATATTCTTCAAACGTTTTTTTTTTCATTTCAAAAATTATCAGTTTGGTTTCAAAAAATCAGTTATCGTTTTAATCAGAACAAATTTCGAGACAAAATTGTTGGGGATATGTCTGCTTGCTCTTGTTTTTTCTAGATTGAGTTGTTTTTTTTTTTCTTGGGTTACAAAGTCGAAATACTAAAAAAAGAAAAAAGAATAGAATTATTAAACTTGAATACAAAACAAAAAAATTATAACAACCGTGTTCTAATAAGGTGTAATAGAAATAGGAGACAATATTGAGGAAACTCTGAGGCTTGCAATTTGTTTATGGGTGGGATTTACTACTTGAAAATCTCTCTCTTAACGCATGCTACTGATCAAATCATTTCTTTTTAAAAGATCTATATTATATAAGTGAAAATCCTTTTTCCCTTTATTGAAGTTACAATTTTTTTATGTAAAAAATTTCTTCCAATAGCATTATTCATTAAATGTGCCGTGGGAAATTCACAGCACACATAAACATTAAGTATCACTTAATATGGTAGTATAAATAGTAATTTAATATATTTAAACGTAGTAATTAATTTTTGTTTGAATTCTTTTTCATTCGTTGCCCCCTGGCTAAAAGGGTACTAGTTGTCATCGCTTTAAGCTGGACTAGAAGGATTTAGTTGTACTGTAGATATCAAGTTTATAATTTAACAAAGTAAAAAATGTGGCTGCTATGGTATGATGAGTACCTGTGCGTAACCATCATGGTGCCAAACCGTCGGACTTTGTCAGCCATCAAACTGTATGTACCCTCGAAATATCAATTTCTGGTCAAAGATCGTCTAAAAAATCTATTTGTCCAGTGAATGAAAAACGCGTTCAAATCTTGACTCCCGTGGACTTAATTTCCACCGTTAATTAGTTTGGTCCAGATAGTGTCGCCCCCCAGCTTCCATCCCCTTTCCTTCTCGCTTCCTTGTTTCAGCCAATCGTCCCA
This sequence comes from Carallia pectinifolia, assembly GCA_037832335.1. Taxonomy (NCBI): domain Eukaryota; kingdom Viridiplantae; phylum Streptophyta; class Magnoliopsida; order Malpighiales; family Rhizophoraceae; genus Carallia; species Carallia pectinifolia. Next base: position 28,428,080 of record CM075452.1, read on the forward strand.
TTTTCGACTTCTTATTATAAATAGCTCCACTTCCCCATCTCGAGGCTTTGAGCTTGACCTTCCATTGCTCATCATCAAAGCTTCCAGTCTTTCTCCAACACAAGAAGTTAGCTATAATTGTTTAATTTAAAGCTTCTAGAGTGGTGCAAATGGTGAACCGTATGAGGTACATCAATAAATTTGGTGAAGCAGCACCAACCCTTCTCATATTTCCCAAGAAGATTTCTAGGAATCCTGATCTGGAGACCATTATTGAAGAGGGTTCACAAAGTTTTGAAGTTGTCCCAAAGAGGGTGTTGTTTCTTCTTCCCTTAATGTTGTCTTTGGTCATATATTTCTTGTTGCACGTGGATTTGGCTAGGGGATTGTGAAGTGTCCATTTATAGCTGAAGATTGAAAATGGGGTCCGGAAAAAGAAGAAAAAATGGATCTTTTTTTTTTTTTTGTTGGTGGTTAATTGGTCCGAGACTTGAACTTGCTGGAATCGATTCTAGTACCAATTTGATGCCTATAATGTAAGTTAAACATCTCCGAGTTTATTGTAGTAAGGTGAGGTGGAGTGCTTTGGTAATTAAAAAGAAAGATCATGTTTTTATTGTTTCAATGATTTGCATCCGGCTGGGGGTGCTGGGGTCAGTCTACCAGCTGTTGCTCGACCAGCTTTATGCTGTAGGTGTGCGGAAGCCGTTTCCTCTCCGGCGATGTTCCGGCGCTGGTCGTCGCTGTCCTTTCCGTGAGCGGTGGTTGCTGTGGTTGTATTGAGCAGATTCTGGGTCTATGGACTCATGTGGGCTGGGTCTGCCTTTTGGTTTTCATGGGACTGGCTGTTGTGCTTTTTGGTTGGGCCTCTTGTTGTGAGTTGGAGTTTAGGCTTGTTATACAGACCTTGTAATTATGTTTTTGTCTATTAATATAATTTTTCTTCTGTTCAATAACAAGTTTCAATGATTTGCATCCCATGGCTATTAATTAACACTTCAGTTACCCGTACGGGGCAACCACAGTCATTTATTTTTATTTTTTTACCTCAATTTATTACACTTCATAATTAAGATTATTACACATCAATTTTAATCGTTATATATATAATACATATTACACATTATTATTAAATTTATTATACGTAAATTTAAGGATTTTTTATAAACTAACCTTACTTTTTATGCAAACAAATTATTTTTAAAAAAAATTAAAAAATTAATGAGAGACGGTACTTCCTCTCTCCTCTCTCTCTCTCTCTCTTTCTCTCTATCTCTCAATCTCCGTGGAGCCATCTCCCAGCCCCGTCGCCCAATCATTTCTCATTAATTAGTTGTATGATAAATTTCCCCCTTCTTAATTTATGTATATTGACAATTTTCTTTTTCTTTCTTCTTTCTTTGAGGAATCTTTTTCCCTTCTTTTTGTCCTTTTTTCTTTTTGATACGAGAGAGTAAATTTTAATTTTCTCTTTTATCAATTAATTTTAATTAAAATTTGAATTCGAAATTTCTAACTCAGCACTGACAAAGTGACTTTAGTTATTGGCATTAAAGAACTCGTAAAAGATTATGATGCATATATACCCAAGCGTAATCTGTTTCAATGAGTTACAGAGGCAAGAAACGAAAAATGGAAAAGAATATTGTACAAATCACCCAAATTACGAAAATATTTCAAATCACTCGAATTATCACAATATCAAATAACCCTTTTTTTTTTTTTTGAAACAATATCAAATTACCAAATCAATCAAATTCTGGCAAGATCATAGCATCAATGATGGAAAATTATCGATCTGCTATGGCCAGATCATGCCAATTATCAGAATCATGCAAACTGTAAAATTAGTGTGTGCACGTCCATAAATGCCCATGAGATAGTGGAATTTATTATAAACCTTCGCTATATAATTTAATTTTAAATAATAATAAAATAATTACGTAATTTATTTAATAGTATTTAAAAATTTTTTTTTCTCTTTTTAAATTTCAATTATTTAACAACACATATTATTTTGTTATTATTTTATTTTTACCTAAAATATTACTACCCAATATTTCTTTTTATCATTATCCAACAGTTAAATAAAAATGTTAGTCCGCTGATGAGCACTTCTAACAAATCGGGTTTGGAAAATGCCTGCTTGTAAATTATTACGTACCAATTGACAATCAATTAAGAGTTACTTGATTGTCACAATAAAGGGTTACCAGATGGGTATGTCTGATGTCCAAATCCCTAAGTAATCTTTTGAGAGTCTATAGATATCACACAGGTGTAAGCACCCGAACCTACCAAAATGAGAAATTTTTTAATATTAGAGAGATCAGAGAGATTTGGTAGAAATTTTCTAACTCATTACTATTCTTGTCTAGAATTTTTCATTGATTGCATCCAAAATATAAAAGAAAACCAGAGCACAAACAAGCAAAACCAAAACAAGACAAAAACACAGCAACTCCTGAAAAGACTATCGTCCGAGCCAAATTAATTCATAAGAAGTGGAAGCCACAGACCGGTATTTATCTTCAGCATTGGAACAGGAAATAATGGTTTGCTTCTCCTTGCGCCAAGAGATAAGGTTGTCACCGAGGAAAGTTCAATTGTCTTTGATGGATCGCCGGATGATTGTACAACCGGCCCAATTAGCATCACAAAAAGCACTAAGCTGAAATGAATTTGACGATGCCACAGGAATACTGAAATCACAGTGAGCTATGACATAAAGTAGCATTGGAATTGCAACATTCATAGGAGGTTGTCGTGGATCTTTTTTTTCCCCTACGGTCAAATGTATAGTTTTCAGGTTAAAAAAAGGAAAAGAAAAAAAAAAAAAAAGGATCAACAACTTAGAATATGCTGATCGTAATCGTGAAATGTGGTAGATATATCCTTGAATTTTGCTATAAAAATAAGAATATGTAGGTAACATCTCTAGCAATTGAATTTTTACTGTGTGTTGAATTTTTAAATGTTACTGGCAATTGAAGTGTCCATTTGGACCATTTCTCTGCTTCTGTTGAACCTCGAAGCTAAATAATTTGCATTTTAATAATGTGTTTGTTTCGCTTGTACAAATTTAGAATGCATCAAACTGACCACATTCATACAATCAAACTCTTCAAAAAATAGCGAGAAAACGAGAGATCGCTGATGTGTCAAATAGATTATTATTTAGAACACATCCTTTGGTAAACCAAATGTCTACCAATTGTGACAGGTGAAAAGATCATGGCCAAAAGTTCTGCCAAAACAAAAGAATGAGGCAATTTAACTTATTTAGCCATGACAGATACAGATGTAACCTACGTTTTCGAAAAGGAAGCAAACTCCTTGAGATTTGGCCCCAAACAGGTCAACACAGTCTTTCGCACATTGTTTATCGTTGCACTCGTCGCCTACGAACAAGGCACGTGTGGGTCTCGCATCCACCAACATCTTCTCATCGTTGCCTGAAGGAAATAAAATAAGAGTAATTAATTAATTAATTAATTAATAATCAATCATATATTTCTTCTTCATTTTTACATGTAATGATCTTTGTATTTTACAAAATGATGATATTCCATATGAACCCCCCAAAAAGGAAAAATGAAATGAGGACTCGCCTTAAGCAGAATAGTTAAGCGTTGAATTTTTTAACTGTGAGATTTGAGATTCATTTCTTAATTCTTCTCCTCATTTGCCCTCTTTTTCTATGATAGTAAATCATTTTCACTAAAACAACCACAACAACAACAACAACAACAATAATAATAATAATAATAATAATAATAATAATAAAATCCCATAGATATACAACAAGACAAGAAATATTTACCAACAGACATGAAGAGGACAAAAAAAAGGATGGAGAAAATTGAAAAATTCCTCATTGTTAATCAATTTGTAATAAAAAAAAATTCAACACCTTGTAGATGCCGACTGGGATGTGGAGGGGCTTTATATATAATGGTTACCTAATTGGTTTCTATAATTAGATTTTTGTTTATAGAAGTTAATTTAATTGCCATTAAGGTGATAGAGTAATTAATTAGGAAAAAAATCTAGAAAACCATGATAATGATATAATAAAAATCTTTTAATAGAAATATAATAGAATTTTATTACATGGACATGAAAATATAACAATTGAATGACAATAACGATACTACCGAAGGTGGTAACTTAGTGGTAAATTAGCATGTTTCTACGCTAGCGATCTAAGTCGAAGCCCTTGCGTTAGCGCTCTCCTTTGGTATCCTCTAGGGGCCCTGTAGACGTAAATAGTGATGTGCAGCGTTGGAGTCGGCTCGACAATCTTCGTGGTCTTCAATGAAGGAATTATACTCAATCTCGCTGATACTCTAATGATTGGTCTACCCCTTTAAGGTAAGTAAAGTAGGCATAACAGTGGTAGACATGTCGGCTTCTTTTAAAGATTTAATAATTAATATATTTGTAATAACTTTTTTCTACTATTAACAAAAAAAAAAGAAAAAGAATGACAGCAATGATGAGATTCGGATAAATTTTTATGAAGGAAAGCTGTACATTTTGATATTATAAATTTTACCATTTCTTTCTTTGGATAAAAATTATAATGTTGGTTAATTTTATTTTTTTAATGAATAAAATTTATCAATAATTTAATATTATATAATTTATTTTTTTATTTTTATTTTAAGTATACTTCATTCATTATATGATATAATATTATAAATAAATTATATTCACTAAAAGAATACATATGTTTTTCATATGTAAGAATATCAATGATTACTACTATTAGATGCACATTTTGGTAAATATTGTGAATTCTGAATTTTTTTTGAATAAAAAAGAAAAAAAAGGTACATTATATATATATATTGATCATCGTATCTGTAAAATGAAACATGAAATCATTCATTAATATCCTCTTTTAACCTTTCTTCATAAGAAGGACCCACTCTTAAAATGCTATTAGATCTAAGTGAACCGCTCTTATAACCGATTATAATATTAACGAATTTGAAATCTAAAGTCATACTTCTAACATAAATTCTTTTTTATTTAGAAGTGGGCAGCAACAAGCACAGTTAAATTCATATTAATGTACAAAAAAAATACATTAAATTATTATTAAATTATTATATTTGATAATATTTTAAATTTTTTATTAGTATAATCCTTCTTGCAGATTTATAGCTGTTAAGTGCAATGCACTCTCTGTCATGTGTCAAAAGGCATGTATCTATGTAACACTAACGGGATATTAGATAACATTAGAGATAATAAAAACTGACTTGCTTGACTATCCGAAACGTAACTCTACCCAACTCACAACTATTGAAAAAGTCAATGACCTCTAATCCGAAAAATTTAAAATTAATTAAAGTGACTCAAAATTTGAATAACATAAAATTAAAATGACTTAAAATTCAATTGATTTAAAAACAAAATAATTAAAATTTGGATGGAAAACATTATTGGGATGGGATTTCGACACAGTCCTAGGCATGGCACAGTAGCCCACTCTGACATATATGTATATATTTGAAATTGTTTTCTTTCCTCAAAAGTCACATGACATGCAAAAACAATTAACATGAGGTGTAAATAATTTTAATTTAACTCATATTTTTATAAGTATAACTCATTGATAATTTTATAATATATAATTAGTAGAGTCTATTTGAAATAAAAAGTAATCAAATAAATAAGTGAATTATTCACATAAAAAAATAGTAAAAATGGCAAGCAATGGATGTGCAAATGGAAAAATAAAATGTGCTTGAGGATAGGTGAAAAGTGAAAGAAGGTTGGTAATTCATAATATTATACTGTTCACCTACCCTCCTATTCGTTAGGTCCTTATACTTGCACATTTTGATTATTCTAATGCATATCATGTGATTTTCGATTAAAAAAAAAACTCAATTTAAAAAAAAAAAATTTATTTCTCCAGTATTCCAATGCGTCTGGATTGCGTCCCATTACTTTGTCTTGATAACGAGACTCAATAAAAATAACTCAAAACTTAAAATAGCTTAAAAGATCATCTTTGAAATTCCAAAATGTATCCAAAACTCAAAATGATAAGAGATTGGATCTCTAAGAATAATATTAAAGGACCTTATCGCTAAAGCTAAGCAATTTACATTTTTTTTTCTTTAAATACTATGAAGTGTTTATTCATTGGAATTTTGGAAAGATTCTGATGTTCTTTACATTTTACAGGCAGATGAACATTATGGTGGATACAAGCCATTGTTCTGTTAGAATTGAAAGAAATTGAGTCTTGATGCACAACTAACGCCATGGCTGAATTTGGAGAGCAAACTTCAGGATCAACAGATAAGAAAATGTTTGTCGAACCTCTTAAAATGTGGGTTTGTTGATCCAACCCCTGTAACCTCAAAAAGATTGAATCTGTGACATATAGATAATGAATTATTGATTTTAGCCATTGAAAATTAGAATATCTAAGTGACCGGAGGGGCTAATTTGTAGTTTCTTAAATATTTTTGTCAAATGGGAAAAATCTAAACTTAGAAAATATTTGCCCATTTTTGGGTCAATTATGCTGATTGAATTAAAAAAACAAAAGCCAAAATTTACCTGTCCCACTTGCGAATATTATTAATAGGATCCATCAATAAACTAATAATTCTTTTTTGTTTCAGGTGTGGTACATTTTTATATGGTACAGAGCAATTGAAATGTACATTTGTCTCTTGTTCTTCCAAATTAAGTTGACACAGACAGGATTTAAAATGTGTTCAAATTATTGATAATTTAGCCACAATTAAACCTTAAAACTATTTTTGGTCAAAAAAAAAAACCTTAAAACCTTTTAATATCACCCTTTATGGCGTATGATTAGGTTGTCCCTTGAGTTTGGTCTGCGTCCGAAAGGCATCGAATTGAGCTTGTCTATACAACCAAGCAAATCAAAAGAAACTAGTAAAAAAAAGATATGATTGATGGGCTAATAGATCATTATTTAGAACTCATGCTTTGGTAAACCTAATGTCACTAATAGCGACTGATAAAAGACCACGACCAAAACTTCTACCAAACAAGAAATGGGGGATTAGTTTTTTATTCTACAGGCACAAGTGGCACCCATGGCACTGCCTTCGGAGGGCACGCAGGTTCCTACAGCATCTTTCCCAAACTGGGCAATACAGTATTTGCTACAATCATCTTCTTTGCAGCCACCTCCGGGTTCATAAAAGGGAGGTATGGGTTTAGCATCCACGAGCATCTTCTCATTGTTGCCTGAAAGAAAAGAAAATAAGAGTAATTAATTAATTAATCAATATACGGTGCGAGCCTTGATGTAACATAAATGTTACTCTATTATAACTTCTTAATCAGGGATTTGAGGAATGAAAACAACTCATTTGCAAAAAAAAAAAAGAGCAAAGGTAGAGTTGCATATTTTTAATCTTTTTCTAATTTCTACAAATATGAAGATCTTGTGCATTGAAATTTTTTTTTTAATTAATAATCGTATGTGTCTTCTTATTTTTCTATAGTAATCTTTGCAATTTAAAGAATGATATTCCATATGAACAAAAAAAAAAAATTGAAATATCATGTATAACAAAAATATTTACCACCGGACATGAAAAGCACAAGAAAGAGGATGTTGAAAATTGAAAAATTTCTCATGGTTGATCAACAAAAGAGTGCAAGAGTTGTATATGCAAAGCGCGGACTGCTGGGAGGTGGAAGGCTCTATTTGTAACGGTTCGCTGCCAATCCCACACCTAATTGGTATCCGTAGGAAGTATTTAGCTTTGCTTTTATGGAAGTTAATTTAATTGCCAGTATGATGATAAAAGTGTATTTATGAAAAGATTTAGAAAATCTTGGTAATAAATACAATAGTACATGGGGACATGAATTTAACAGTAGAATGACGCAGGTATACAATAAATGCTTGTAACTGTAACTAAAGAGAACTCAATAATAATTAAGGTGGTTAAAAAGAGTTTGAATTATTAATTTTATATTTATTATTTATTATTTTTTAATTTTTTTTTATTTATAAAAAATTCTATTGAATATTTGAGAAGAGAAAAGTGAGATTTGATAAAAATTAAACTCTTATTTATTAGTTGAAAGATACCTCTTCAATAAGTTACATAAATACTCAACCTCTTTCTCATTCTTTAACTATGGGGCTACGTACCAGCTCCAAAAGAAAAAAACAAAAAATAACCGTAGGTAATTAATTAGGTAAAGAAATCAATTGTAAGTCATTCACTAGTCAACTAATCAATTAATATTTTTTATGGTCTTTTAATCAATTAAACTCTAAATAGTTGTGTTTCGCTCACTTTTATGTACAAGGGAAACTTTGCAAGAATTTATTTGTCGTTTTAAACCAAAAAAAAAAAAAAAAATGTGTTGGTGGTGTGTTGGTACAGCCCAATTGAGTTTTAAGTTCCCCATAATTTTTAAACGATGGGGGTAGCTTTCTCCAATTGATTTGTTGGTGGTCTAAGTTTTAAGTGGCAAATCTCATGTTCTAATTTTTAGAACAGAGGACGTCAGATTTATGAAAATAAAAAAGGTTAATTTTATTGTATAACTTATAATTTAAAAGGTCATTAATAAATAAATAAAAAACAACTTGAAATGGACTATCTTTTTTTATACATAGTTTCAATTTATAAATTTTCCAATAATATATATGGATCAATCAGAAAATTTTAAAAAAATTGTGTTCAAGAGTATAGTGCTGATTCATGGTAAGTTTTGAAAATGCACAGAGGATTCTGATGTTCGCTCAAACGTCATCAGCAGATGAACATTATGATGGAAACAAGCCATCATTCTGTTCGAAGAAGGAATTTGATCTAGCCCTGTAACCTCTTTTTTTTTTTCTTTTTTTTGGAGCTTATCGAGCCCTGTAACCTTAAAACGACCAAAACATTGAACTTGGTTTTAGCGACGTCTTTGATTTAAACTAGAATTTCTAGGCAACTGTAGGGACTAATTTGTAGTTTGACTTTGTATTTCCTGCTTGTTTCCTTTTAGTTTGTCCCATTAATTGGTCCATTAAAAAATGTTTTTTTTTTTTGGCCTTTTGGAACGATAACTCAATAGTTGGAAGATGAAGATGATGAGTGGCTTCTAATCATTTTAATTATTATTGGGTCTTCGACTGACTTTGTTTTCAAGAAAGGCTCAAATAGTACGCAGCTGCCCGCCATTTGCCAAAAAAAAAAAAAAAACTCCAAATTTCTCTTTTTTTTTAAAAAAAACCAAAAAGAAAAGTCAAAAATTCCATTTTTTTTCATTAAATATGAAAATAATAATAATAATTTAAGTATCTCTCTAGTAAAAATGTATTTCTCAATAAATGTGATAATCCCACGCGCAGGTCTAATACTGGTTTCGCTATATTTCGGACAATGAATGGACGCTTGGCTTGCATGATTATAGTTTTGGATGGTTGGACTTTGAGGAAGCACGCCTATTATGTTTATCATAATTTTGTTCTTACATGCTTATTTGTACTATCAAGATCTCAGGCCTGAAAAGGAAGCAGAACATTGAACATTTAAATGCCAATTCCATAGTCTAGTAAGGGTCACACGGCCTCTCTTGACACATGACCCTATAATATGAGCGAAATTTTCTAATATTAGCTCACAAAGTTAACGGGTACAAAGAGAGATCTTAACTAGTATAGAATTTGCATGTCACAAATTTTAGTGGATTAAACTTTCATGTCTTTTCTTGCTTATTATTAACACCTCCTTGTAAATTTATCAATGTTTACATTTGAGTCCTACTAACTCGTGTAAATATTGATCTTTATCCTCCATTGATTCCAGTCACCGAAATCACCTGATTCAATACCATTGACATTGTATATTCCCATACTCCATTGCTTTTCCATTTGAAAATTAAGTTAAAAAATGCGTAGGACTTGAAACTAGGGCATCTGAGGATCTAATTTAAGTTTTGACCCTTAAGCTTATTGAACATAAAATGCATACATCCTTAAATTCATACTTAGTAATACACCATTTATTTGTTTCTGAAAGGAGCATTAGCCTTGGCACATCCAGAAATTTCTAGCAGTGGAGATAAACCAAAAATATGGGGGCAAAAAAAAAAAAATATATATATATATATATATATATATATTGTAGGAGCAAACACGGAAAATGACGACGAAACGAATCCAAATTCCAAATTGGACTTCATAGTTGAGGTTAATGGAATGTACAAAACTTTTAAAGGCACAAATATGACAATTTTCCTTGGTGATTGATGAGTTTCACCTCATCAAACAACGCCTATTGATGAAGAAATAAGATCCTAGAGAAACAAGCACAGGAAGAACAAACAACACCGTCCGTGGAACCCCTACTACATTAACTTCAAGCCTTTGATCGGTTCCTTCCTCAAATATGGTGTCCAATTTTGGAGAAGAAGAACGTCTATGGCAAGATTGGAGAAGTGGGGTTGCTATGTCACCCCATTTTTTCATGTATCTTATTTCCTTCACCGCCATTTGTTTGTGAAAAATTAAATGAGTGAAAAAAAAAATAAAAGGGAACACCAAAAGCAAGAAAACAAAAGGGTTTTGATACTTGGCTTTACAATGAATGAATTCTACACTATAAAATATTGGATGGAAGTTGGAGAGAAGAGGGTAAAAATAGAAAATGATAGTTGGCCTATATATTGTTGTTTGATGACTTAATTCTACACTATAAATTAAATAGTTGACTTTTCCAATGGTAGAAATTGGAAAAAATTGTTGTTTGAAAATGTCAAAATGGGCAGCACATAACAGGTTGGTGAAACACATGAGCAGATGAGCCGGTATCTGTATTAGTAAATAGGCATGCTTCGTTAGTTGTTTGTGTTTGAAATCGCCCTTAATGGATAATTGTTATTTCCTTTGGATGGCCCGGAATTATTTTCTAAAATTGAAAAGGCAACGTTAGGTGGTTTCACTTATATAGTTTTAAAGTAATTATATAGTTTCATCAACAATATATAATAATTTATTTATTTTTTATTTTTTATTAAATTGATTATTTAATAGTTCATATTACTTTAAAGTTACAAAAATAAAACTACCAAAATTTTTTTCAAATTAAAATATAATCTAGATTTCAAATTTTTGCCATAGCTGTACTTATATATTTGAGATCTCATCCTATAAAATACATGTTATCTATGCAAGTGGCTACTCGGAAAAGAAGATCAAACGGGGTTTCCCTTTTCATTTAATAAAAACCTTTCAGATTCTCGAGAGTAACTTCAAAATAATAACAAAATTATATAAGCCGTTAAATATTTGAATTCATTTTAAAAAAAAAATCTTGTTCAATGCTATTAGATTGCTATCTATTGCAATATAAATGTAGTCATTTAGTCTTACTATTTTTATTTATAAAGTAACATGTAGGTACTCAAATAATTCAATTTAACTTGTTGGGAATTTTATCTGTAACTCAATCGAATAATTTAGTTCAAATCTCAAATTGACTTGAAACTTAATATATTTGAAATTCGATATTTTCCAAATGTAAGACACCGACTCAACACCCAAAAGAACTAAACTGGAATCCAACCCGATTTGTCTGTTTGAACCGAAATGCAGCACAATTCGTGGGTGTCAGTAGGCCATGATTCTGATAATAATGAGTAAAGTGAAAAATCGAAAGCCACTTGAAATTACAAGACCTTCATTATTCATGATCTTCAATTAATACTCGATCATCTTCCTCCCTTTCACTAGAACAGCTAATTAGAATACATTATGATCACAACAGACCTGAAATAAGCCATATTTTGCTAAAACATTTCATGGACTACATTAGGCCCTGCATCTATAAACACCCAATAGCTTGCTAATTAAATCTGTATAACCACCGCCGTACCATTTGTGTGATTGTAAGAAGTGAGAGACTCATGAACCTCTTAGCAACAAATTGGACCAGTTGATATGAATGATGGCCATAAATTCTGCATCTGCTCTTAATCTCCATAAATTTTTCTTCTTCAGTTTCTTCTTCATAAATTGTTTCCAAGGAGAGCTGAATGTGGATCCTAGAGATCATGATGAATCGAGCTGGCGCAACCGCGGCGAATGGAGTCCGGGTTGGGGCCTCGGGTCCTTGAATAACATTGTTGGGAGGGAGGAGAATGGGTGGGTGGATACAGTCTGAGAAGGTTGCTTGTGATGATTGCATTGTGGCCATGTTTCCTTTATGGGTTGCCTTTAGACTCCACACATTTTGCTCTTGGAGGGGACCCTATAGCTAAGCCTAGCCAAATTCCATATTCTATGGTTAATTTATATAGGAGTTGCCATAATAAAAAAGTCCTCAGGTTTCAATATGATCTATATTTTGCCATCTTATGGTAGGGTTTTGGCTTCTGTAGTAGAGCATGGTATTATCCTCTTTGTCCTCAAGGATGGACTCAGCGATTAATAGTTCGACTCTTAATAAATCTCATCTCGAATTCGAATTCCACTGGTTGTTGTTAGAATTTTTGTAGATAGGTAATGCGTAAATTTTATTGTAAATCACTGATAAGCTATAAACACTCTTTAATCTTAAACTAAAGACGTCTTTTTAACATCTTTCCTACCCCTAAATTTGTTCGCCAAAAAAAATAAATCCCCTTTCAAATTAGTGAAAAAAGTTGTTCAACGTCTTAAATAAATTGTCGGTGGTGGGATTAATTAATGCTCTTGGTCAATATGGTGAAGAGTATAACCACAATTTTTACCATCGATTGGAACGATAAATATTGATTTTATTTCCTCTCTTTGGGTTATGAAGTTCATAACAATTGGTCTAAACTCATATACGCAGATGTAACTAAACCTTTCAATCCTAATAGAGCCTACATTGCCATGCAATGAGCATGAAAAGGCTTCCGAGTACACTAGTCTCTCGCACTCTGGAATTTCTAGAACGGTCGGATCAAATATACATAGAGCATGTGGATGCATGTTTCTCACCCTATGTATTTATCTATTTATTGGTAATTTAGCCTCTTTAGTGTTGTGCATTCTCCATTAAAAAAAAACAAGAAGAAAAGGAAGCCGTGAAAGGAGGAGAAGAAGTTGAGAAAGGACAATGCTAACTAGATAGCCTTTTTGTATTAATTGCAGCAAATATAAGACGTTAAATGCAAAAAGTTTCTGGTTTTCTAGTCCTCCCAATGCAGTTTTCTCTACGGAAAAATTAGGGGGTCAGACCCCCCACAGCTTCTGGGGTCTGTCCTGGTAAGTAGTAACCGAACCCTTTTCTCAATCTGCTAGGGAACCAAATTGAAAACTCGTCCCATTCCCTTTGTAGCCAGAAGAGTCGCAACATATATACTAAAGTACCATATATCAAAAGAAACCTTGGATGTTATTGCTAATCCATTTCTGAAGTTCTCAGAGGAGCGTGGGAACACACAAGAACTTTTGAAAGTTCCTTTAAAAATGGCACATATAAAAGGGAATTGATATTTTTTTTAGAGGATATTTCACTAGTCAAGTACTTATACCTCTATCTTTAAAGTGTTGGTTTTAATACTGAAAGTGAAAGTATAAGATTTATAAAAATAAAAAATAAAAATATCTTATTTTGTAACTTAAAGTTCAATGAAACATTTAATAATTCTAAACAAAAAAGAAAAAATTGATATTTGCATGCAGATTTAATTCGATCATTTATTCGAAAAGCCCTTAGCTTAGGTTGCTAATTAAAGCAACGATTTTCATATAAATCAATGATTTTAGAGCGTATGAACAATTTAAACCCTGCATATAAATAACAATTTTCCATATAAACCAAGATGTGTGATGCCCAATGGCAAGAAGCCATACATGCTGCAACCAGTTTGCAATGCAGGGAAAAGCTTTTTCAGCTGCTTAATCTTATATGTTGCTTTATGAATTAAATGCAAAATTTCAAGTTACAACCTTTTTGGGTCATTTTCCTTGTGCAATCAACCTCAAAAATGTCGGCCAGACAGAAATTAATTTGCTCTGTTTCTCTACTTTTTGCATTTTTGGGCATGGCCCAACCCATTCAATCAAGGGATCCATGCAATGGGTAAATGAAAATTTGGTCATACGGTATTTATATTATAACAATTAATATATTTTATATAATTATAATTAAAAAAATATGAATCAAGAAAAATAATAATATTTTTTATATTATATTATATTTTTTTGTATATTTTATTATTACAATTCTATAAAATATAATAATTATTATAATATGAATACTATTCGAACAAATTTTCATTCCGCCATCTAATATTTCCGTTCAATTAATGGTTCAACACCAGCCAAAGTCTGGCAATTCAAAAAGCAGCAATTTGAAATTATTAGGCATTTTTTTTTCAACTTCTTTGGCGAGTTTGAACTTATTAGGCAAATTGTATGCCCATACGTCGACTTGTCATTTGCCCTGCACGACATGGCAACATGTGATCGCCGTGCACGTATTCTCTGGCCTTTCGATGTTATGACAGCTTTTTGGAAAGCAATGGACGTCCGAGTGGTGGCGCCTGCGGCGGTGGCAGTTTACGTGCTTTTTTTTTTTTTTGAAGCGTCCTGTTACTCGGACGTTGGTAACTAGACAGAAAATAATATAATAATGTCATATTTTATTTAAATTTTTTCTTATTTAATATCTGCTACCTATCAAATTTATATTTACTACATACTAATTAAAATCGATTACACATCACCTTTAACATTATACACATAATATTTATGATTTATGTCCTTATATTTATTACATATCATCTTAAATTATTATGAACAAAACACATATTTTAAAGAAAAGAACTAAAAAATGAGTGGGAAAGATCATTAGACCCCTCTCTCTCTCTCCTCTTTCTCTTTCTCTCTCTTTTCCCCATCTCTCCCGTTTCCACTTTATCCATGTCCGTCTATTAAACATTGCCCTTTTTAATGACCAAGAATCCTTTTCAAGTAAACTCTCCCATCATAAAGAACCGAAAATAAAGACGTTACCGCTGCAAATATATATAATTCAAATCTGGGACATATTCCATCCAGAGGTCGGCCCCGGGGGGGGTGGGGTGGGGGGCGGGATTACTTCATATGAAAAAAGATCTGCCCATGACTTCAAGAGTATCATTAGGGTTTACTTAGTACTTTTTTTTTTTTTTTAAGCAAAGGGTTTACTTAGTACTTGATAAACGTATATTTGTAGGGTCTATGTCTCGTGTGAACTAGCCTGTGCGATCAAACTCTGTGTGTGTGTGTGTGTGTGTGTGTGTGTGTGTGTGATAAATCATATGATCCAAGTGTATGATCATCTATATGATAATCGCCACCAACACCATAGCATTTTTAATCTTAGCCACCATAGCATTTTTAATCCTAGCCATTCGTGGCTACTTATAATGTAACATTCATGTGCCTATTAAAGTATATTCATGTGTGAATTGACTATTTAAACAGTTGATTCATTAACATTATATTAGAAAAGATGTCATAATTTCAATTTTTACTTCTTTCAAATCTCTCCATTCTTAAATCCGAAAATTAGGTTTTAGTTGAGATGTATTTTAATTTGATTTTTTAAAAAGTCAAGTAAACTCCATGTCAAATGCGAGAGAGAAAAAAAAATTCGGTTGAAAAAAAAAATAAGTGGGTTTCTTTTTTTTTTTTTTTTAAGACATAAAATAAGTGTGTGCTACACAAAAAAAAAAAAAAAAGTGAGTAAATACAATAAACATCATAGTTGAATACCAAAACCAACCATAAGGGCTTGTTTATTTATAAAAAAGAGCAATACCTAAATCCAAAGTTGTCGGAACCGAACCGGTTATCGAATCGAACATATTAGTGGTTTAAAGTTCAACCTATTGAATCAGTTAAACCAATATTTAATACTATGTGTATATGTATAAAAGTAATTAAAAGAATAATACTTATAGATATTGATTAAATATTATTTTTTTTTAGTTTAAAGACTAAATTGAAAGTTTTAATCAACTAAAGGACTAAATTGAAATTTTTAATTAACTTAAAAGCTTGAATTATAATTTAATAAAACTTTGGAGGTCAAATTATAATTTGTAAATTTTTGGTTTAATTTAAACTAGTCCAATCGATCCCCTTTTTATCGGTTTTTACCTATTTTGACTAGTTTTTGACCGATTTTAGCCTATCCGAGTCTTCATCAAAAAATAACATGAACCGGACCAGACCTTTAGTTGGTCGCCGGTTGAACCGGTCAGACCAATCAGTCTAATCCGATTCTAACAACAATGCCTAAATCTTGTTTCAAAGCTCGTTTAATAAATGAGTTCAACCTGAGACTTGACTTAATTTCATATGCAAACAACTCGTTTAAAAATTTGTCTATGTAATAATTTAAAAAAACTTTATTATGTCTTCAAAATAATTTCATTATGTTCATTTTCATAATTATATGTCACGCATATTTACATTTACATATTAAAATTAAATATTTATTTTTAATTGTTTAGTTTTATTAAAATAAATTTTTGTTGTCTTTTTTATTTTATATATAACAACCAATTTTTTTTAATTTTAATTATTTTATTAATATTATAAAATTAAATGACATCTTCATTAAAAAATCAAATGCTCAACTTAATAACAATAGACTTATTTCGAATTCAGCTCATTACTAAGTGACACCAACACTAAAATATAATTTTAAATTCATGTAATAAATAAATGAATGTTTGAATATAACAAAACTCAACTCAACTAAACTTGTTTGCAGCTCTAACCATAAGAACTATAAATACTTCAAAAAGCCTGAAGTATAAAAACACAAGTTGATGCTATCCAAAATGAAATTCAAATAAAAACTTGTCTCCACATTATAAGCATTATTCTTATCCTGAAGTCATGCTCACTTCACATTACTTTCTGCTCTTGCCGCCCGATCATCTTTCCTTGATTCCCCGTGTGAGGTAATAAAGTGTATAGAACAAAGAAAAAGACCTACTCATCAAAGCTTTTGAATTTAGTAAATACTGGAAAAAGACTTGCAACAATATTGAACTTTCTGGGTGGACCTGGAAAATGTACTGTTTCAGTTGCCATGGATAAGAGGTAACCGTGTAGGGGATAGAGATGCAGAAAGAGCAGTGGCTGGCCAGAATTCCAACAGAGACAAATCAAAATAACCAAAGGGGTGTGGCCAATCAATGGACCATCCATATCAAGCAAGGCATCAACATCACCCTTCACCCTGCTAAGATAATTGCCATCTTAATTTGTGACTTCTGGCGTACGAGTGCATGACCATCTATGGTATGCATTTAATATCAGAAAAAATATATATTTTTATCACGAATAGTTCCTGTAGGGTGGGCCTCACTCCAATACGGGTCTCACTGTCGTAACTCCCTCTCGAAATATGACATGTATGCAGAGGATTCGAATTTGAAATTTTGCGTCCAACCTAGATAATCTCAAGTTTGTGCTTACCATTAGATTAAATATGGGTGGTTAGAATATGTAATGGAATATCATCTTGGACCGAATGCGTGGAATCAAATGATTTGATGGAAAATTAGGTTGATTTAGCCTTTGGTTTACTTTTGGGACACATTGCTGATCTGATCAGAGATGTGCCTGATCTCCATTGCAGAAACTAATGTCAAGTATTAAAGCCTCGACCATCAGGGCTTTCTCGAGCAGAATTTTGTGGCCATATGAAATAAATTCTGAAGGACTTTCTTGGTAACATTTCTTGCCTATCTTCTGTCAAAGTCTGCTACAATCTAACACATGTAACTTTTATTGTAAATCTTTGATTGTCTGTAAGCACTCTATAATCCTAAGATAGAAACACCCCTCCTACCCCTAAAATCTTTCAGATTTACCAAACAAAAAAAAGTCTGCGGAAACCTTCCAAGCCTAATCAGCATGTATGTTGGCTTTACTTCCAAATTCCAAAAGAAAGAACAATCTCCATCATGAATGCTTCCACATATTCAGAAGCACTGTATAATGGTTACATCTTTGACAATTAACTAAAGATCTTCATAATTCAACAAGTGTTGAGGGCAAAATGCATTTAAACTATACTGTCTTCACTGGCAACGGTTGTTTAAAGACAGAATATGTGCATGGACTTATGGAAAGTTCACACACCAAAAGAAATTATCCAATAATATCTATCCTAATACTAACATATTAAGTTCTATTACAAATCCAGATTTGACGAGTCCAACTGTAATTTAGAAATCTGGTGTTCTTTGTCTCAAAGGCAGTAGTCAATCAAATCGACTCGACCGCAAAGATTCTCAGTTCTGTTAAGTACAGATCCACGTTAGACAGCAACCCAATAATGTCATCAATAATATGTGGAGGAAATTATGTTTGAGTGGTCTCAAGTTCAAACCACAAACTTGGGTGAGATACCCCTTTCTTGCATGAAGAGGCATCAATAAAGATTTAACAAGAAATTCCCCATAAACTCAAGCAACACTTAGCAAACTCTATCAGTTTCTATCAAGCAAGCAATCAAAAAATGTTGGAGAACAGTTGTGAGTGCGAAAGTTTAAGCAACATAAACTTGAGGCAAAGACCCATTAACCAAGCCTAAAAATTTTGATAAGAGTGGAGTCAGAGACCCGGTATGTTGTTGTTCATTCTTGCTTCTAACTTCTAGAGATTGCTCTCCGTTATTGGACCTGAGCCTGCGTATGTCCGCTTCTGCAAATTTCCAACAGAAATCAACAGAAGATTAAGATAACTAGCAGATGGTTGACAGCTAGCTAGTCCCAGTTATACCCAGAAAAGTGCAAAACTGTAAGCCATCGGCCAAAACAAAAACCATATCTTTTTGGATAACCTCATTTTCCACACAAAATCTGACACTTGCCAGACTATGGACCCAGAGTGAGGTTACCTGAAAATTGTCTTGGACCCTATCACCAAGACACTGCATTTAATATCAAACGTGAGTGGCGGCACAAGCTGAAAGATATGTTTCACCCTTGTAGAGTTGGACTACTGACTCAGTCTAAGCCTAAACATCCCCTTATAAATCTTCCCCACATCTCTAAGTTTATGCTTATCCACAGCAAAGCCTCCAGACTACAAAACACTTAACCCTCTTTCTTTCAACTTCTGTTGGCAGCAGATATCCTAAAAGAATGGCAAGTTCGCGACTAGCAAGGTTTATTTCTGAGGTTGCTCCACCGCAGTACATCACTGTCGTGCGGAGTAGAGCATCAAAGATGTTGGATACAATTAGTGAAGAGGACAGAGATGCTAATGCAAATGACTCTCTTGTTGCTTCTCCTAGGTCACCAACTTCTGTTGCTTTCACCGTCAGTACCAGTACCAGTACCACTTCTGTTGCTGCAGCAAATTCCAAGTACTTCCTCCAAGGAGTTCAAAAATCCTTTTCAATCTTTGATAACTGAGAGCTCATGATGGACCCTTTGTAACTCACTCAAAGAAGCACTTCATGTTGTTGAAGTTGCCTTTCCTTTCTTTTTTTTTTTTTCTTTTTTTTTTCCTTCTTTTCAGTTGGTGAACTGTTCCCCAGCTGTTCCTGCAACTAGTTCCAAGTGCTTTCTCAAAGGAGTTCAAAAATCTTTTTTCAATATTTAAGAACTGAGAGCTCATAAGGACTCTATGTAAGTTTGTTGAAAGCACTTGATGTTGTTAAACCCACCCTGTGTTTTTTCTTTTCTTTTTTTTTTCTTTTTTCATGCTGATAAGTTGTTTCCCAGCTGATTTGCAAGAAGTTTTTTTTTTTGCAACTCATATGGGTTGTACTAGGCAACAGATGATGGAGTAAGAATGTTTTCTGATTTTCTTTATGCAATGAAGATTTCTAATTACATGTAGCAAACATTAAAAGAAAGTTTACTTCTTGCTTCAGTTTTCAGGTGCCATAAAAGAAAAATAGAGGTGCAGCAATCTATATTAATTGCTGACACTAGAATTCAAGCATGCAAACTAAACCATTCACTAATCAACTTTGTTTCCCATCATTTGCCTGCCCTCGATGATTTGAAATAAATTTTGCGCTTCCTGGATGTTTCTGATTCGACTGTCTCCTTCAATTTCTCCAGTGCTAATCAAAAGAAAGGAAATGGCTCAGTGTACTTGGTACAACATCCTATTCCATTCCAGTAAAAGCTAAAACAACTTTTGCATGGTATCCTAATCCACATATGACAAAGAAAACCATTTTCAACAGGATCTCTCAGCTAAAATTTTGCATGGTATCCTAATCCACATATGACAAAGAAAACCATTTTCAACAGGATCTCTCAGCTATCATCTTTTAACTGCATATTTTCTTTATAACCCAAGCAATCTGGACTATTACCGCAAATGATCAATATGATATTTTCGTCTGAATTCATTTTCAGCTTATCCGTTATCTAAACTTGAAGATCTAGTTCATAAGGATCAATAGTAGGCAAGCAAAGTGCATATCTACTGCCACTGCAATGGAACTCATAAGCAACTAGAAGTCGGATATTCTTTCATGCAATGCTCACATGAGGGAGGTCCATAACTTACCAGACACATAAATTGTGCGAAGTGACTCTATGGAGTTGGAAGGGACAGAGTAGAGAGGACAAGAAGGATTGTTAGCTTTCTGCAGCAATTTCTTGAAACGATTTACCTGAAAAATCAGAAATAAAATAGATAATTCGCAATCACAAAAGAATCCTGTCAAGACAATAAAACAAAACATAAAGATATATTCTCATTTCAAAGCCCAGCAGCCCTAAGTCTCAAGCCCACTGCTATGCGGTCAGTTAAAACCCAAAACAAAAACCATTGAATTGATTCAATCACCATCTACAGCTTCAAGATTATAAATTAAAACAAGTTTACAAAGTCAATGATGTGATGATGGATCCAGGTAATTAAACATCCAGTGCTTCTTGAAAAAAAAAAAAAAACAAAACCTGGAATAAATGTGATAGTTATTATGCCCAAATTACAAGAAGTTGTCTTCAGCATGGCTCTCTCGGCCACCCCCAAATAAATTACAGCTCAGTTCACACGAACTCAAGCAAGCCATCGCACAGCCTAAAGCTGCCTAACCCTCAAACAAATGTGGTGCTTATATCTCATGGTACACCGTCAAACCAGCTTGTTTGATCATCCTTTATATATGATGTTGGTTTCAAGCCAGCAAGTATAAGAACCGTTAAAAGAAACAAATCGGCTTCAAATGGACCAAAAGGGACCATCACAAATGATTAAAGAAAAAGGGTCTATAGTAGGTGAGCTGAGCTTGATGTCCAAAGTTGCCGTTGTGTCTGAAGATAACACTAAAAATAATTAATTTGCATCTCAGCAGCCAGACTAACATAGAAAACAGAATCCAAAGTAAGACGAACTTAGATTTATATCTTACCTCAACTTTACGCAATAATGTAAAGCAACGCCCAGTCTGGCCTGCTCTTGCTGTTCGACCAGCTCGATGAATATATGTCTTCACATATGCAGGCATATCATAATTAACAACATTTCTCACCCCTTCAACATCCATTCCACGAGTCATTGCATCGGACGAAACAAGCACTTGTATATCCCCTTCCCGAAAAGCCTTCAATGTCTTGCTGCAGTATGTACGTTTATATCCATTACCAGTCCAACATTTCCAAACCTTAGACTATAATATTACGTATTAAAACCGCAACCTAACTAGAAATGTATGCAGAGTTTTCCATCGATGCCATTCACCTAAGTTTTTATTAAATTAAAAACTCCCCCTAATTAAAAATGTATAAGTAAATTTCAATTGGTAGTCTTTTAAGTAAATGGTTAAATTGGAACTAGAACCACAACCAAATCCAAGGGGTCACACATAATTATTATGAAGTAGTTCATTCTAGTGATGCTGCATATTTCAAAGATCTCCAGCACATAACAAAATCTACACCCAAAATACGTGAAAGTGGACCAGATTTCAGGAAAGAAACTGCACTAAATATTTTCCCAATCGAGTAGAATTGATCCAAATATTACCTTCTTACAGATTGACGCTGAAGTCCTGAATACTCCTTGATCTTGATGTTCAAATCACCAAAAAAGTTAAGCAAGGTGCACAGCCTATGAGTTGACTCTACGGATGAGGTGAACACGATACATTTCTCACCTCCTAAATTCTGTAGAACTGAAATCAAGTACAGCGGCTTCAGCTTGGAATTGCAAATCTGCATGAAACATGTGAATGTATGTTTTTAGCCATGATAAAGGTGTTTTCATCATAATAGGAATGATGTCACTATGTTAATACTTCTATGGGCAACATCACGCAAGCTAGCAAGGCTCCCCTACTACAATTGTATTCAAGCAAAGGAAAATACAATAATGAAGTCAAACACGGCTCTCCCCAGTTACAAAAAAGTTTCAAGGAAATTATAACTTATAATGTTACAACTTTTCTATACGGCTCAATATTGATAAGGAAACTAACTGAAAGTAATTTTGATTCAGAAAATTGTCAACTGCTTCCTAAAACTTGTGCTTCCTGGTCTCCATCTCCCTATTTTGTATTAAAATGTAATTTCTGATTTCAAATTATAAATGCTATTTTTTACAGCACATAATTTTCCAGCATTCATACTTCGATTGCCACAAGATCCAAATGTTCCAGAAATTCCACAAATTAAAATCAAATTCGGTTCCCAAAGAAAATCCTCAGAATCTCCCAAACAATCTCCCAATCCAATTAAGCCAAACAAGTCTAATGTTTGAAATGTTACAATGTCAGTCTTTTCAGCACTGCTTTAGTAATTTAATAAAAATCCATGCTGCACGAAAAAATCAAAAAGAGAGAGCTTCTGAAGATTGGATTTTCTTTTCACTTAAAAGAGCAAAAGTGTGACTTCATTCTTTCCCGGTATATTTGTGTTCTTAGATTGAAGGTTATCCAAAAAAAAAGAACATGAATGGTTAAAAATGACTAGAACCATCGCCTTACTAGAACAGTGACAACTTCATACCACTTGGTAGGATTCCAGTTTTTCAGGAAGCTGATAACGTTTTCGCCCAGTTGTTAAGAGTAATGGGTGATGCAGATCAAGTTGAGCAAGCTTGCTTGGGTCCTGGGTCAATGTGGCAGACAAAACCATCTTCACAAGCCTAGGGTAAGATTTACCCTTACATCCCCTTTCAACACCACTGCAACAAATTAAGTTTCACAATCACATCTGACCGAGTTAATCATATTAATCATCAGTTACTTGTAGTGTCACTCTCATAGAACAATTTTGAAGGGACGGTAGAACCCATCAATAGATTCACTCAAGTTTCCTTCAACTACGGAGATCATATCCTGGGCATCCTCACAAATGTCAATAAGATTGCACTATGTGTCGAAGCCCAAAAGTACAAGTATATGACTATGCTGACCAAAAAAGAAGTATGTATAATGGCATCCAGTAATGCTCATTACAGAGCCAGGACAAGGTTCTAAGCAGATATATGGTGGGACACCAACAGATAATAAAACTTACCATCTCCTAATGGTTTTTAAAGAACCAAATGCAGAAAAACTGTTGACATGCATGAGGCTGTCACCATAAGAATGAGTCAATTTGAGCACGGTAGGAAGCCAAGACTGGTATGACTCCCTGAGCAAACGATCTGTCTCATCAACAACCTGAAATTGCTTATGTTATCAGCACCTCATTTTTACTGCATAGCAATGACCCAAAACAGAAAGTATGCAACAACTGTGCCTGGAGACCCTTGCCTTCAAAGAGCAATTCACTACTTCATTATTAAAATTTTACCATTTTTCCTGTATTTCAGTTTATTCTGGTTGTATTACTTAGAAATTTTAAAAGAAGAACGATAAAATTCACACAGCAAACAAAATTGCCTTTTCCAACTATTACTAATAGAGCTCCGAGCCATCAATTACAAGCCCAAACCAATGAACACAAGTTTCGTCCAAAATCCATGGGAACTGTGGCATCACAAAATGCCAAAGTTCTTCATTCAATGCCACCATTAAATTGTGCCAATAAACAAATAAAAGAAAAAAAAAAGACAAACTAACACTGATGTAGGAAATATGTTAGCATGTAATACCACAATCAAGCCCAAGACATACGTTCAAGCCAACAGCACTCATGGCCAAGTTCTCAACAGGTACTTAAAGCAGATGACTGGCAAGTAAACAAGCTTAAGATGCATGGATATGCTAAGAAACCCTCCCTCTATCATAGATTTGTTCGCTACAAAATTTATATAAAAATTAATACACTGGAGTTTTAGCACTCAAAGTTCCCATTGAATTTGGAGGTAGCATGATTAGCTAATTACAAGATAACAGAGGTGCTCAAGGGTGAATCCCTTAGTGGTATTGATATGGTCCATAAGCCTTCCTGGGGTTGCCACCAATATATCTACTGCACTTTGCAACTCTTGAAAATGATCTTCTGGATCATAACAAATGCCTGCCTCAAACTTAGGCCTCTTGATGAGCTGTGAAACCTCATCAGCAATAGAAGATTGGCCCACAGCCAAACCAACAGATAAGCCCACTGCAGGTGCAATGGCAGCAAAAACTTCCTTAACCTGAGCCGATAAAAAAGAAGGCAGGCATCTTTTCAGGTTAGTTATCAAATCAAATTAGGACCTATAAGCAAAAAGAGCTGTGGAGTAAAGAAGAGAGAACTCAAGGAACGAAATCACTATAGATCACAGAATTAAACATCCTGACAGGAAAGAGTGATTTCTATGAAAAGTTGTTTCCAAAACAGGAACAAACTAAGAACTGAGATACTGGACAAAGATCACAAATTTTAATGATGATTCCACTTACTCATAAAGCCAAAGAGAATTATTCACCCATTAATGAGTAGAATAACAAACTCAAAGGTACACTTAACATATCCATAGGATGACTAGAATTAGACAGGTAACAATCAGAACAAAACCTGCAGGGCTAAATCACGCGTAGGCAAAACCACCAATGCACGTAGACACCTAACAGCTCGTGATGACAGCATTTGCACAATCGGCAAGGCATAAGCTAAAGTTTTTCCGCTACCTGTTGGAGAATTTATGCAAAGGTCCCGCTCAAAAGAACCGGGTCCTATACTCTCCTGCCAAACTGCAACTTGCACTGGGAACAGTGAGGAGAAACCCATATTCTGTAAAGCCACATTTAACCTGGAATAAAAAGGATTCTCAAAACCCACTATTACAAAAACATGAACACGCTATAAAAACTTCTAAAAAGATTAAAATTTCCACAATAATTGCGTTGTCATCCCGTTATGTCCTAACCCAAATCAGCGGAGCCCACAAATCCAGAATGTAAAACTTGAATAAATAGACAATGAGGGACAAGAAGGAGAAACAAAGATGTGCGTCTGTGTAAGTGCAGCATTGATTTTGATAAAACTGTGCAGTGGAGGAGATACCTCGGGTCAAGGCAAGGCAGCAGATCAAGAGGGCACTTTTCAACGAGACTAACATCAACTGGGCTCCTCATCCATGGCAACACCGGCACCGACTCACTGTTTCTCTTCTTTCTTGATTCCTCCATTCTCTCTCTCTCCCTCTCTCTCTCTAACTTGACCTCATAAACCCTGACGCGAAACAATTAAGGGAATTTTATTAGTTTTGGGTTTTATGGGGTTTATGACAGCGACGGGTAGTGCTAAAAAGGAAGTATTCTTCGCCTATCAGAGTAATGCCATTTTCATCTTCTAACTCCGCCGTCGCCGCCGACACTGCTACTGCCACCAGTGTTCAGGTCTCGGAACAGCGAAACGAGATAGAAGGCACCCAAAACGACGACGAAAACGAGCAACAACAAGAAGACCCCCTTTCTTTCGGCTTCTGAATCTTTCTCCGAATCTGACCACCCCACCACCGCCTCCAATGACTCCGAGAATCCCAACCCCAAAGTCCCCCAAAACTGACACCGGCAACAAAGTCGACGACGACCCACCTCCTAAAAGGCACGTAACTATCCTCCTCTCTAACCGAAAATCGGGAACAAGAAGAGCGAACAGAAACACCAGGACCTTTTGCTTTTGTTTTTTTAAGCCTTTAAAAGATTGATATAAAATAAGGGGCAAAAAAATATTTTCCTAATTTCTGTCTATTTTAACTGACCCCAATTACTCATAAGGTGCGCAGCGTTACAATTTAACCTCGGCGACGCAGGATGTTACGGCATGTTTTCGTGAGCCGCGAAATGTAAATTTCCTTTGGTGTGTTTGAAGTATAGTTATTAAAATCGATTCGGACATTAACTCGATCAGGCGATAAGGTTAGTGGGTCATTAATTTTTAAGAAAATGAATATATCAAATAATATATATAAATTTTTTATACAATTTAGCACAATAACTATATTTTTACAAATTAAAAAGTAATTTATACTAATCAAAATTTTGATAAAAATTCTTAAAAAATTATTTTTTAAGGTCAATTATAACATATTATTTGATATATAAACAATGTTAAATTATTACATACAGAAAAATAGATTATAAAAAGTAAAAAATTATTAAATTATACAAAAAAATATTATGTAATACTGTTTAGTATTATGAAAATATTATTTTTATCATTCACACTGTAAAAAGTTAAAAAAATAAATTTTAGTGTGTAAATATTATATAAATATTATTGTTCAAGTAATAAAAAATGAAAAAAGATTTAAAGTTTTTACTGTTTGAACACGGTTTATTATTAAAAAAATTATTTTTATTGTTTACACAGTAAAAAGTGAAAAAAAAATTATACTTTTTTACTGTTTGACCACTATTCATCATTAAAAAATATTATTTTTACTGTTTGCACAGTAAAAAGTGAAAAAAAAATAATATTTTATTATTGAAATGACCCGGTTACCGTTCACCCGAACCGGTCCGACCCAGTGTCCAGATCACCGATCCGACCGGCCGGGTTGGGCCGGGTTTAATAACTATAGTTTGAAGTGAGGGAAAGGTTGGGTAAAGAAAGGAAAAAAAAAAGAAAAGTAGAGAAAAATTAAAATTATTTAGAGTTGTTGAGAAAATTGAGAGAAAGAAAATGTGGTTAAAGAAAAAATAAATAGTAATTTGTGAGAGAAAAAGTGGTGAAGAAAATAAAATTATTTAGAGTGGTGTAAAAGGTTAGGAAAAATGAAATATGGTGAAAGAAAAGGTGAATAGTAATTTGTAAGAGAAAAAATAATGAAAAAAATAAAATTGTTTAGAGTGGTATAGAAAATTAAGAGAAAGGAATATAAAAAAGAAAAGTATATAATTATGATTATATTTTTCTTTCCTTCTTTCATTTTTTCTCGTAAAACAAACAAGCCCTAAAAAGGCAAAGAGTTTATATTATTATATAAAAGACGCCGATGGAGAGGCAATCACTTGTCACCACACGAAGTAGTACTTCAATAATAAGTCGACATACTTCTACGTTATAAGTCTCGAGTTCAAACTTCTACGTTTGCGCTCCCCTTAACTGATCCATACTTGAGATCTTTCTAGTGTAAACAGTGATGCGCAGTGTTAGATTCAAATTCATCCACTAAGACTCCAGTAACAGAATTATGCTCGACTCCATTAGTATTTAAGAGATAGGTCAACCAAGTTGTTAAATAGGACTTTAATAAACGAAAGTTATTCAGATCCTAACTCAAAAATTCAATGATTAACAAGTCCAGTAAAAATATTTTTTTTTTATCCGAAAGAGGCAACTACTTGTCAAAGAATTAGGAGAAAGGAGTCCAAACGATCGGCTTAGGAACTCCTGTAATAGGCGGAAAATAGGCTTGTGTCATAACTTGATTATTTTTGTACAAATTTATCATGAATTTTATTTTTTTTATATAGTTATATCGTCTTGCATTTGGTAACAAATTTAAACTCATCAAGCAAATTAAGTTTAGATCGACATATCATATATATCAAAGTAATAACTTAATAACCACGCAGTTAATTCAAATTTAAATTTCCACTTCAATAATCTCTTCTAACACAAGAGGCTCGGTGTCTTCGTCTCAATATTGAACTTAAAGAATCTAGCGACTATCGTATGTTAAGTGCAAGATTCGCTAATTGCTCGGTGGCTGGGGATAGCCGTGCTTATTTATTACTCCTCGGTTAGCTGTAGTTGGGGCTGTCCTACTTTTACCGGGATCCGAGCTTTGGTCATGCATAGAGAAAAGAAAAGAAAACCCAACAAGGGAATATGGATCAAGGCTACCACGAGGTCAGCTACAAAAGGAAAACAATTAGTCCAGCAATAGCTAATATGAACATAGCAAGTATGTAACCGGCAGAATCTTGGAAAATAAGGCATTTGATCCATACAGGAGCAGTACAGACCATTTTCAACAACGAGACCGGTAAAAATTTTACCTTCTTTCAGTACACCTCGAAGCTCGCTCAGATTCCATCTTTCAACTTTCACATCTATTAGTGTTTCGATTACTAAACAACAACCAGTTGCTCCCCGCAATGATAACACCAAGTTTTCAGCCATGTGTTCATTCAAACATGTTTTTCCTACTTTTGGCGAAAGGAATTCCATGAAGTCGTTGATCTTTTGAAATCACTTCGTAAACAGAATCACAACATGAGGAGAACGTCTTGGGAAACTTCGCGATATGTCAGTCATTTCCGACAAATTGTGTGCCCCAAATGACGCAGCATCACGTATGATTGCCTTCTCTAGAACCTTACCATTCTTAATTAGAAACTCAATCAGTGGAAGAACCTTCTTAAATGTGTTGTAACGTGCTCCAAGGCCAAAAATCTCAACAGTCTTGAGATGGGACAATGGACTGCTGCAATCTCTCTTTTGCAACTGTAACTCCCAATTATTGTTTCCAGAATCACATCGGAAATATGATTGCTGCAGATAAAGATTTGTCAAGGCAGCTTCGGACGTGGATACCACTATACATGACTAACTATAATAGCAAGTGCCGAGGTTGTTAATCAATTAACTTCAAACTTGAGTCAACTTGATACGATTATGCTGAACTTAATTGAATGCAAGAAGAGAAGAATTTTAGAAGGTATAATTAACAGCCCTAAAAAAGGGCTACGCAAACAAATTAAATTGGATTGAAATATTCAAGTGAAAAATTGGACTTAAAAAGCAAATTATACCTCATTGTATTCATGGCGGAGAAGTCTACAAGTAATTTTTCCGGTTTATGTAAACCGCAAAGCAAACTTGCTATCCTGGCAAAGTAGTCATTACGAAAATCTGACAAGTACAAAACAAAAGCCTTGCTTTCTTTTTGGTCTAAAACCGCTCAATATCTAATTTAATAGGCTAATTAATCTGGACCGACTCGAGCAGGACCCCGAAGGGCGGCAAAAGTCTTCCAATGAGTATTTAACACGACTGTATTTTCAGAAACTCGAACTCGAGACCTCTGATTAAACGATGACGAGTTCCTATCACTCGCACCAGTACTCACTAGTAAAATCCTTGCTTTCTAATGGTTGAAAAAGCACACACTCCCCCTCCAATTCTGATAAAGCCTTGCAAATGAAAAAAACAAGAATAAAATTTAGAAAGTTAAGATGCAGATCGCCATAGAGACGACAAGCAACATTCTATATCTTTAAAACACTTTTGAAAGAAGAAAAGATAAAATAACAAGAAACAAAATCGACGACGGGCATAAATTTTAGGAACACTATTATGCATGTTCTAGAGGAGCAATAGAGATGCCTGCATGGAAGCATTTGAAATTTAAATTTCAAGAAGTAGCATGAGAAAGGGTACCTCAAGAAGCCATTTCCCAATTTTCAATTCCTTAGCATGATGGACCAGTTCTACAAACCCCTTGACAAAAGTCCCGTGCCTCTTGTTAGGCCTATAAGTATAATTAACATGTAGCTGAAAGTCTAGGTTACAACTGATCAAAGATGGCAAATATATTGATCTTAGCTGGTCATCCTCAAAACAATGATCCAAAATTTCCAAATCCTCAACATAAGGAGCCGAAATGTCAAGGAAATTACTTTCCTCTGCTATGCTACTAAAAATGTCCATTTCATTTATCACCAGTCTCTTCAAACTTCGCGACAGAATATTAAGATTATTAATCCCATTACACTTGCATGGTTCCGAAGATCCAAGCACAGGACTACCAGGTGGTATAGTTTCAACAATATCCCGGGTCAAATTTGAATACCCAATACAAAGAATTTTCAAATTTAGCCAATTGATTTTCCTTCTGGCCACAATATCACGGAGCTTAATATTAAATTCAATCAACGAATCATTGTTGTAAACGAATTGAGGCAACAAATAAGTGTTGATAGGCTCCTCAGGGTGATATTGAAAGTCAGTGTGACCATCAGCAAGATCCAAAGTAAGCTCCTTTACCTCACCTCACCTCTGGTGGCATAACGTACCCACGAGATAATTCGAGGAACCCATCTATATCATCAAGTGACCACCTCATTTGGTTACGGTGGCCTATTTAAATTCAACAATACAATAGTAGTACAGGTTCTTTCTTTTTTTGGTCTGAAACCGTCCAGTATCCAGTCCAATGGGCTGATTAATCTGGACCGACGCGGACAAGACCTCAAAAGGTAGTAAAGGTCACCCAGCAAGTTTTTAATACGACTGTATTCCCAAGGACTCGAACTCGAGATCTCTGATTAAGCGGTAATAGATCCCTATCATCCGTACCAGCGATTGTTGATAGTACAGATTCTTTCTAACGAACAAAAAATTCTTTCTTCCCACTGGTGGTTTGGTGGATTTTGATTCTCTCTGTCTGCTCTTCTTCGTTTTTGGTTACATCTTTATCAGTTCACTCAAGATGGTTCTTTCTTGCACTAAGAATTTAAGAGGGAATAATGTCAAACTACTCCAATTCAACATGACTAGCTATAATCTGTCTCCAACAAAGAAATATATATATATGGCTAGCTATAATCATATGATTGTGAAGAGTAACGAAGTAATTTTCACGGTCAATGGTCCAGGTCAATTTCATTGGCAGATAACCTAGTCTTCTTGGTCTAAGTTGAGTTACAGTCCCTCGTATGAGCATGGAACGACGATTGCTTGAAAATTGCAGTACTTGGGAGAGACAACTCAGGAAGTATACGCATCTGGAATTCAGGCAAGAACTCGCTTTTACCCCCCACAAAGGCTTAAAAACATCTGTCTCCACATGAAGCAGAAGATATGCCACGAAACATACAATTAACGAGATGGACGGACATGTCTGTCTATCAGAGCATCCAGTTTGCTCAGTTTTAGCAATGTCCAGGGGTGGGAGATGGTCAGAACGTAGGAAATTGTTATCTGTAAGACCAAATATTATACATGTCTAACACTCAACAGCACTACCATTCCCAGGTTGATACTACTTAGCTTATTATTGGATCGTTTGCTCCACTCAAGTAAACAAGCTTCTGAATCATCAATTACACACTTGGTTTCAAAACTGAGTACAAAATGGATCTTGAGTTTCCTACTAGTTGAAGAAATCTTGGGAGATGAATACAGCCCATGCATCCTGTAACCACAATAATTTTTAATAAATATCAGAATTGTATGCATAAAAAGTCAAACAATTGTCTTGTGTTTAGTTGGTCAATATGAGTTCTTGTGTTATCGCTCTTTTTCTGTCCTGCATTGTGTCAGGAGGATCATAATTGAGCTTATTCAATGAAAGCTAAGTTCTGATAGCAATGTAAATGAAGCATGGTATCACTTATGGCTGGAATCCTTCCCTGGCAGATCTAGAAAGGCTTACCTGAAGGATTGAAAAGGCCTTTTCTGCAACGTATTTCTGAGGGAGTGTAGCCCCTCTTTGTTGCAATTTATCTGGGTGGAGACATAGCCTTGCTTTCTGGTAAGCTTTCTTAACTTGTGAGCTATCTGTGAGATTTGTGAGAGGGATTGCATGCCAACCACTATTAGGCCAAAGAATCTGAGCACGAAGCCAACAAACCATCATGATTCATTGGAATGTACTATGAGCATGTTTGCAAAAGGTATCCAGCATAAGAGAAGAACAATTAATGGCTAAATCAGATGATCTTACATTATGCAGAGCCGAGAGCAGCAAGCAGATATCGGTCTCCTTGCCAGCTGACCACAGTTTCAGGTCTTCATCCAATGACTCCAGCTCCATCTGCAGTTTTTGCAAATGGAATTCTCATTCCGGTCACCTATTTGGCAAAGACGCCAGAAACCCCAATTTCACCATATGGCCAATCTTTTGAAGTTTACAGATGCTAATATCAAGACACTTTGGCGGAGTCTAATCTGTTTTTTTTTAAGATAAGATTTAACATGATCCTAGATATTGATATGTACTCTTTCTGAGCTTACATCTTTTTAATTTTTTATGAAGGTCCTCCATGTTCTTCTCCATCCCTGCTTTTTTATAGATAAGATTTAACATGATCCTAGATATTGATATGTACTCTTTCTTAGCTTACATCTTTTTAATTTTTTATGAAGGTCCTCCATGTTCTTCTCCATCCCATTTCTTCGATCTTCCCGGCAGAAGCATGAGGAAAAGGATACAATCGAGTAACATTTCATACTAATTTGCTCTTAATTTTCACTCAGTTATTGCAACTATATGCAGATACTATACTTCGCGCACATTTTGCGCAAACCATCTGAATTGATTCATTAGCTCTTTGGAGACAATATGTATAATCTAGTTAGCCTATGCCGGAGGCACTGCACTTTTGGCTGTAGGAACAATACTTGTAACTATATTAGATGGGTTGGATACAAGACACGTGCTGTTAAAAAATGTGCCATATCTATCTAGCTTTTGGTGCAGCCAGTTCTATGAGGTTTAGTTTTGACAATGCTGCACCAACAAAGCCCGAAGATAAAATGACCATGATGATACCAAATTTCAAGTGCCATGGAGACCTTCAATAGCCACATTTGCTGTTCACCATCAGGACAGTATTTTCAAAGGCTTCAGGAAACAGAAATTTACCTTAGAAGACTGCATCTTTCCTGGTCCTTCCACTTGTTGCCCAATTAATTCATGTTTTTTAGGCCTTTCTGCATGATCACCAATCGAATAGTTTAAATCACCATGAATCCTCAGGTTTTTTTGGAAGTCTGGCAACACCATAAGTTACAAGATTTACCTTCAGGTTTATCAGAACGGTCTTTCTCATGTTGTCTGTCAAAATTGTGTGCCTGAAACTTCTCCTTAGCCCATGCAATTGCTTCATCAATGGAAACTGCTTCGCAGGATCCCTCTCTACGATTAGAATTTATCTCGATGACATAAGAACTTATAACTTCTTCATCTTCCTCTTCTTCCATTTCTTCTTGTGACGGATTACACTGCACCGATGCCATGGCCTCTGGTCCTTCACAAAGTGAAGAAACAGGAGATGATGGAGAGTGGACTTCCAAGTCATCCACCGATACCTTGATGCTTCTGTACGAAGCTGGTTCGAGACTAATGGTTTCTGGGGATGAAGCCCGCCGCGGAACTTTGAAATAAGAGCTCCTTGAGTTGTCATTAAATTCATTTTCCATGCAATAGTTGTTGGTGTAGGTAGAAGGATTGCATTGAAAAGATGGCATCCCTTGCTTTCTTTGCTGCTCTTCAGGTCCTACTGTGCTTGAGTTCCATCTGCAGGGCACATTGATTGGCCTATAAAGAGATCAATATGCATTGCATCCTTCATTTTTGGGGATAACAAGCAATTGATAACAAGAAAAACTTAAAAAAAAAACAAGAAAAAAAAAAGGTAAATCTCATCCCTTCCTCCTCAGGATTAGAACCAAGACCTCTAGAATATAGGTCTAAACTCTAACCAAATTCACTAGCTATATACCAATATTAAGGGGGAAGAAAACAAATGAAAGCTAATGAAGGAAAAACCAAAAATATAAAGAGAACAATATAGACTGCACAAATAGGAAACATATAAAAAAAAAAAAAGAATCCTTTGTGTTCTACAAAATGTCATCTATGTAATATAAAGTGCTTTGCATATGGTTTAAAATTGTTTTTTATCTATGAGATTTGCCTCAAACAAAGATTTCCCTAAACTATAAACATATTAGATATGATTATGTTTCCTTTTTTTTTGGTCTATTTTTTTCCCTTTATTCATGGAGGTGTTCATGGCTGATTAATTAAACTGACTCCAATTTTTTTTTATAAGAACCAAAAATTTTGATCTAGTATTCTGTGAACCAAAACCAAATCACGATTAACCTATTTTCAACTAAACGAAAATTTTGGTTTAATTCAATTTTCATAACTAGTTCATCGATTAGAAATTCAAAACTAATAATTTAATGAAATTTATTTTTATTGGGTATAAAAAAAAATTAGGATCAACAAATGTTTTAGCAGTACTAGAATAAAAAACTAAATTGCCCTTTGCTTTAATTCAGTTAATTGTAGATTTTAAAAACTAAAATCCATAACCAAATTGATCAACTTGATTATATTTCAGTTTGCTTGATCATTCATCAAATCCAATTTGAAACAGTTCGGGCCGGTGAAAAATTAATTGAATTAAAACAAATTTCACTAAATAACAACACCCAAAAAGATACAGAATAAAAAACACCCTTTATCTAATAATATTTATCGTTCATCAATTCTTTTTAAAATTAATATATTTTTTATAATTTAAATTCTTATATATTTATTAATTGAGTAACAATTGAGTTCGTCGGTGCGTGTGTTCTTACCGGAGCTTTGAAGCAAAAGAAGACAATGCGGGGTCGTCGGCGGCCGCCGGCGGTCGGAGAGGGCTAAGCTCCTCGGAGCTCAGAACCGAAGACGAGTTTGACTTCGACTTTCCTTTCGAGTTCGGCCACGACCTCTCCCTCGACCTCCTCCCTTCCTCCTCCTCCGAACCAAAAACGTCACTGTAGAATCCCCCTCCCCTCGCCGGAATCCTGAACGCCGGTAAGCTCCGCCCGCCGCTCCTCTTCGAACTGGAAACGAACTCCGGCGGCCTGAAAATCTCCTCGTAGAACGTTCCGCTCGACGGCGTCTCGAACTCGCCTGAGAATTTGCGGGACAGAACGGTCCGGGGTGGCCCACCAAACACGTCGGCGAAGTCTTCGGGGTCAATGGCTTCCATGGAACGCCTGGTGGTGGGTCCTCCCGCCGCCGCCTCCTCCTCCATGGAACGCCGCCGTGGGATGCCTGGCATTCCCATGCGCATTCTCCATGACTCGTCCATGCACATATATTTATATATACAGCATTAATTATTGTTTGTGTGTGTGTGTGTGTGTGTGTGTGTGTGTGTGTGTGTATAATTCCCTCTTTTTCTGATGCCGCAGGTGATCTGTGTGTATGTATGAATGTGAGCAGACAAAGAGAGAGAAGAAGAGAAAGTTTTGTGCTTTCAAGAAAATGGGGTTTGTGGTATGGTGCTTATATGAACACACAGATGGAGAAAGTGGGCTTTTGAGAAGTAAGTGTTGGTCGGGTCTTTTTTATTTTTATCTATTTGTTTATTTTTTTATTTTTTTATTGTAGATACCTCGGCTAAGTAAATAAAAGATCAAATTATTTTTTTATACACATAAATTTATTTTACATTAATTTTAAAATTATATAATTTATTAAAATTAAAATTAATATACAATTAACTTATATAAATAATATACATAATACTTAACTTATTTGTCAGTCAATCTATCCCTGTATCAAACTTTTTCCTCTTCTTTTCTGATCTTTTTGAGCTTGCTGGTATTGGCTGTTTTTAAGTGTCTTTTTGTGTTTTCCTTTTACAAAAAGGTTCATCCCCTTTTTTTGTCAAACAAAAAAAGATATTTTTGATGTCTTAATGCATTTTGGTTCCACGTACACCACTATACATGTGTATGGATTGATCCAGGTTGATCAGGAGAAACAAAGAAAAAATGATTTATACTTGAGATTTTTTAATCATGAACAGTTTTAAAATGATTAAAGTGAGAAAACGAAAAAAAAATTATGTATGGAAGAGAACGGTTTGGGCCGACTTAAAAATTTTTAATTATGAAGAACTTAAAATAATTTAGGCGAAATAACGGTTAAAGATTTATATAGTCCACTTGTCCCACTTGGAATAAGATCTTAATAAGTTTTGAATCTTTGTTAATTTTTGTAACTGGGTTCTCAACTGTTTTGAGTTTTCAAATCGGTCCTAATTAATTTTCACTCCGTATAAGTCATTTTTTTGGATAGGAACTGACCAAACTAATATATATGTAGTCTGATCTAATTGAAAGATTATAAAAAAAAACACTCAAATGTCCACATACTTGTTTCACTGATTTTTTGATCTTTTCTCTAACAAGTAAAAGGCAAATACCATAAATTCACATAGTGAAAATTTATAATTTTTTCCTTTTATATCTTAAAGAAAGAAAAGAAATTTAATAAAATATATATGTAAACACATTTATGTTTTTTTAAGATATAATTAGATATTTTGTTATACAATCTTGGTTAGTTCAA
This sequence comes from Carallia pectinifolia, assembly GCA_037832335.1. NCBI lineage: Eukaryota > Viridiplantae > Streptophyta > Magnoliopsida > Malpighiales > Rhizophoraceae > Carallia > Carallia pectinifolia. The sequence continues at coordinate 28,464,498 of CM075452.1, forward strand.
ACTAAATTTCTATTAATTCGACCAATTCTCATCTAAAAAAAGACTCATATAAAATAAAAATCGTAAGTTTAAGGCAGATTCAAAAATTTAAAAAAATTTAGGACTCAATTACGAAATTCTTCAAAAGTTTACAACTTTTTAAGCATTTATTCCCAGTCAACTTGTATTGTAGTAGTTAAAAATTTTGACTTCTACCTTTAAGGTATCAACTTCTAATTATCAGAGATATTTGAATTTTATGAAAATGTAAAAAAACATTCTTATTATAAAACTCGCATCACAATACACCTTATAAATAAAAAAAATTTAAAAGAACCTATTGTTTTTGTTGAGACACTCTTCTCATCCGCTCTCTTGCTCGTGAATGGATATTTGTGCACTTTGTTATTGAGTTTGGGTGGTTGAAGCTTCGAGAAGGCAATTCCTATATCAATTTTTTTGCAAAGATGGAAGCAACTTGTGGCTCTAGTGATCTTCTTGATCGCCCGCCAGTGGCATCATGTGTTACCTAAATAGAGATCGCCAAAGGTCTGTTTTCATTCGTGGCTAATTTTTAATTTCTTTGTTTTTACACATGTACAAAATAAATAGGAGATTTATGTAACTCACTGCTGACTCTACATAATTTTGGGATATAATATTTTTTAATCTTAAACCTCTTCATTTTTTAAGTATAAGTTCTAAACCTTTTTGATATATCATTTGAGTTCTAAACTTTTAATTTCTTATCAAATCAGTCTTTTCGTTTACAAAAAGTGATCAATCGGTTGATAAATGAGTGTAACTTGATGTAAATTATTTAAAAAAGGACAAATATGCAAGTTAAATATTTTTTTCATCAACAAATATGCACATTAAATATTTGTTTAATCAACAAATACTCAAATTAAATATGTAAAATGCATACTTTTTGATAAAAAACTTCAATTAGTGCATTTAACTTTTTTTAAAATAATTTTTGTAAGGTTAAGATCATTTTTTTAATAAATTGATTACTTTCCGTTAATTGATGGATTAATTTAGTAAAAAATCGAAAAATTTAAGATTTAAATGAAATTTCTAAAACATTTAGAATTCATATGTTAAAAAATATAAAAATTTAAAACTAAAAATTATCATATCTCACATAATTTCTTCCTCTTCTTTATCTTTATTTGTAGCTCACTAGTTACTTCAATTCTCCAAGAGTTAACTTGTTGAAATTATTTCAATTACAAATTAAACCAAAAAAAAATCGTACATCTCACGTTTAATTATTATTATTATTATTATTATTATTATTTTGAGAGAAACACGTTTAACTGCATTATTGCAAGCACTATACTTTTTGGCCTACGCGGTGGTTTCTTGGGGATATTTTGTTTGGTTAGGTTATGATGATAGACAGTGGTGACGCATGCAACCAAAATGAGAAATCATCGTCAAAAGCCTGATCATTCCCATGCTTGTCTGGAAATGATGTTTTTGGATGGACAAAGAGAAGTTTTTGTCCCACCAGTCATTATTTATGGTGAATTTTGCCTTTCCCTACGTAGATGAGATTAAATTTATCAAAAATATTTAAATTTTATGTGTATATATAATATATTTAATATATATTTATATCTAAATTTTTAAAATGTTAATATATTATTGTATCCGTTTCGTATAAAGCCCATATAAATTATAGGGTACGACAACAATGTTTAAAAATGAATTCATCAGCATCATGGCATAACCACATTGGTCATACTTGCAGTCATTACTTTAATTGTCCCTCATGGAACCCTAATAATTAAGAACTCAAATATCTATTTTTGATATCTCAAATTTTAATCTTGTGAAAAATTTATAAATTTTATGAGAATAGAGAAATTAATTTCATTTTGCGCAACTCAATTGTTCTCTTAATAAAAAAAAAAAGAAAAAAGAAAATTTATTAGGCTGGTTATCTATGAAGTCCTGGTAAGGTGATGGTATTGTGAAAATAACTTACTTCCCCTTTTAATTTTTCTTTTCAGTCCTCTTGCTAATTATTTGTTGGGTAGGTGCAAACAATGTATATATAAATGTAAATATAGAGGGGTTGTAGATAATATCCAAATTGGATATCTACTTGTCAATCTAAAAATTTTTTAAGTAATCAATAAATGCATTAAGTGATGGGATAAAAAATGAATACAAATGTCATCAAATTGTGTTGTTCAAAAGGTAAAAAGTTATATATATATATATATATATATATATAACATCAAAAAAATTCGAACTCTATCGTGCTTCGTGTCTATGCCCTTTTATACTATTGATTTTTTTTTTTTTTTACACGGGTGCTGCAAGATCAAGAAAGAAGAAATTAATTATTTGGACTTAAAAATAAGATCAAAAAGTTTCAAGAGAGTTTCTCAATCAATTAGAAGCACGAAACTACACCCTCGAGCATTTGCTGGTAAGGGATGTGTGTACTTACAATTTTCTATGGAAAAATTAACATTACATATTAATGAATTCGTAAAAAAAAAAAAAGCAATATTTAACATTACGTATTAATCTTTTTCCCCCAATTAGTTTCGATGGGGAATTGTCATATGCGAACGTATATCATATAGCAAACCAATATCTAAATTTTGTCCATGTATTTTTCTTAAGCGATGTAGCAAAAAATTTTGTTTCTGTATTCAATTTTTTTGAGAAAAAGAAAATCAAATTTCACTTCCACACTAAAATAAACTTAATCAATTATTAAAATAAAAATAGAATTTGTCACATTTTATTCATCATCTTAAAATAGGTTAACTCTAATAAAGAAATCTACCCAATATCCATTGCTTTTTTAGGCCCCAATTTGTTTAACTAGGGTTGGGTGGGACTGTTAAACAATAGAAATTGGAAACCTCTAAAAAGTTATAGAACCGCTTCAAGTCGTGTATCGTAAGTCACTGTTCTTAATGTAATATTTGTATTCCAATTACTGCACTAGAGCTAATATGAATGTCCTATCAAGATAAAATGAAGCTCATGATTGTAGCGTGCAAATGTGAAATGAAAACAGAAGAGAAGAATGTGTTTTTACTGGATTATTGGTACTGATATTATTTTTGTACTATAAAACATTTTCAGAGTATGAATCCTTGTATAGAATTTTGTAGAGGAAGTTAAGTTTAGTTCTAGAAAAGAAATCTATTCAAAAGAAAAAAAAAAACAGATTTGGAATATGTCTACTTAGACATATCTGCTAGTTGGACAGTTAATTGAACACAACTGTCAATTAATTAATTCAAAATATAATTATTAATTAACATAAGAATAATATGTCATGTGCGTCAAGTGTCAAGTGCTCTTACAAAAGTACCTATGCACCGCGCACGTACATTGTAATTGTCCACAGTCTTTCGTCTGGGCCACTAAACACATATCAAGTTTGTGTATTTATAACGTTTTAAAAAAAATTTTCACTTCTTCGTATGAGATTTTGGTCCTCCCTTTGCTTCTCTCTCTTTTGAAAATATACTAGCAGGGTGACCATGGGCTCCTGTTTTCCTCATATGATTTTGCTACTGGAGTCCCAATGCACAAATCTTCAAAATTTGTAAAGTTTGAGAAAGAGTGAAATATACGAAATCTTACAATTGTTTCCAAAGAAATGGCTAAATTTAATCAGATTCTAGATTTATTGGAATAAGCTAAATTCAAGAATAGCAATGGAGAAAGGTTAGACCAGCGAAACATATGATAAAGACCATTTTACTGTTAACTGGGGTATGTCAAAGTCAAGACCATGTAAAGCCTAGTTAGGTAGAATGTCTATATAGAAGAGTCTAGGATGTATGGCTACCTCAATTAATGTAAAGCCTTTGCCCTGCGAAGCCAAATCATGGGTCCGTGCATGAATTAATCTCAGAAGATGACATTTTGAAAATGTTAGCCTTTATTGGTATACCTAAAAGACTGATTTTATAAGGCAAAAAGCATGTGGAGAGAACAAGTTAGGAGACACATGGAGAGAAACAAACAAAACAACCCCTAGAACCTCCTCAACAAGAAGTTGCCTAGACGATATCAAGTCCATTAATTGCTTTACATAAACCAATTAAGGTTTGGCAACACAAGAAGTTCATGCATGTAAGCATCTATATTTATCTTATGCTTATGTTTTCACATGTACTAGGAACATTACGGTGAAAAGAGAATAGATATATACACAAACTATAATTAATTAGTCGTCTCTTTGTAGACACTTTAGTAGTTAAGAACTTAAACTTTTATTTAAAATTCATGAGTTCTAATCCTAAGTAAAGTTAATGAATTTTATGAGAATGATGAGAGTCATTTTATTATATAAATTATTATCCAACAAACTCTCCTAAGAATGGATATAACATTTATAAAAATACAAAGCTACCTCATTGCGTAGCATCGAGTCTAAAAAAAATTAATTACTCACTTGAGCCTTGCATCATCTAACTACGACCTGGGCGGCTGGCACGTAGTCCACTATATTATGTCACAATAGTGTAACCACCTCGTTGCTCCCACTGCATTGCCAATAAGATTTTCCTATTATAAAACAGATCAAGTCTTACAAATATTGGATTGATAACTTTCAAAATATCTCATTAACACACAATGGGTCCAATAAGAATGGAGCTGAGCGATGAACCAAACACACACGCTATGTCTTACTAGTACTGTACTGTACTGAACTAATTTAACTAACTCGAGCAGTAGGAAAATGCTGAACTATGAGAAGTAAGCAAGAAAGGATAAATCAAAATAATATCATGTCAAATAATATTTTGTATCCTCATGTCTATTTAAAATTTCTAAGTAATAGTTACCGGGTATATGTAATTTATTAAATTAAAATTCTATGCTCAAGAATTAAATTTAGGATCTCGTGCGCTTAAACTTAATTAATCCTAAGTTGTCAACTACAAAGTTAACCCATGCGGGTTGACTGATGCATACATAACATTAATCGCTACTTTTTCTTTTTTTCTTTTTCTTTTTTTTTTTTTTTGCCACAATTGGCATGTTTTAACAAAATCGAAAAAAAAAATCAAGGTTAGCTCTTTTTTTTTGGCAGAATTTTTGTTATAATATGACGTGCAACTGATCATACCTTAGGTAGGCTTGGCCTGCATTTTAATAACAATCCAAACTTCTATCGCAGATAAAAACACACAAATTTTTATTCAAACTGAATTTCAATAAGCAATCCTCTCACTATGCTAAATTAAACTCATCATTTTTTTTTGTTGAATATTTGAAGATGGAGTTTTTGGGAATTGTATCCCTTATTATTGCTCCCATATGTGAAATGAATAGTGAGACAGTTGATTTACTATTTTAAACAAAAGAATGGTAAATTAGCTGTAATGGGAAAAAGGGTCAAAAGAGGTAGGTGAGGGAAAGGATGGCTGATACCTTAAAGGGGGACAGTGCATGCCTCAAGTTGATTGTCATCCACAGCTTTGAGGCCCATCCACTCTCGACTTTCCAACAGGGATAATCATCATACTTTAAAGCAAAGATTGCAATCAATCAAAACACACCCACACCCATAACACCAAGAGAAAAGGGGAACAATTGTGGTGGTGCCAAGTTGATAGAAAATTGATAGAATAGAAAGAGATTGAACCCCATTCATGATTACAAATTAAGATAATCCAACATTAGTATCTCCTAATTGATATAATTAAGGCAACTGCAATGTACTTAACCAACAGTTTCAGTCTGCCTCATGTTTTGTCATGTAGTCCTTAAGTACAAGTCAAAAGGTAAACGGCATCTTATGTATAATTCTATTTGGTGGGATTGAGAACCAGACCTATTTTTAAAATATGCCTTTTTTTTTTTTTTAGGAAATAAAAAATGCCAATTTATGTACCAAGAACAGAACTTAGTTAAGAACAAAAGGAAGATTTTTAAATGCACTTGCTGGCCTTCAAAAGTTGCATTTGCTATTGATTTCCCGTTAGCTAGCCTTCCACTTCACTCAATTACAATGCTTTCTTTGTTTTTTTTTTTTTATTTCAATTAAAGAGCTTTATAGTCAACCGTTTGGATGGATGAATATTTATATTCCTGATTATCAATTACGGCAATCAATCAAAAGACTTAAAAAATATAATTAACAACTCTATAAGTCGAGATCAGAATTAATTACTTCAAGGACAGATTTGTCATCTAAATACTGTTAGATTTAATAAATTTTTTTTATATATGACTATAATATTAATAAATTTTAAACCGATAACTACACTCTAACATAATCCTATATAATTAGAGTGAGCACTCTTTTTTCACACTAAAACTTAAATTTTAGTCCTAATAAAAATAATATGCTGAATAATTATTAAACTGTTGTATAAATGGTCGTAGCAGTCAACTTTAGTGCTCCACATTTTCTGCTAACGAATTCGTGCGAGGTACTAAATTTATGTGGATCCAGCAAATTGAAATGACAATTTAATGATATGAACTTTTTATTTTGTATCAGTTCCGGTACATCTTTCTAATTTTTTTTTCTTTTTGACTGGAGTACATCTTTCTATTTTTTTTTTGACATAGAGTACATCTTTCTAATTAATTTCTTTACAATTGACAATTTAATAATATGACATTCCAGGATTATCGGATGATGTCACACGTTATTACTAATTTTTAAAATTTTAAATATAGCGTAATATCTAATTATTCAAAATCCTTCGTACCAAATTTAGTGACAGGGACATCCAATTAAAATCATTTTATTTTGGTGTCATGTATCGTTTTTTTTGTTGGGCGCATATACCAGCTTTCAAACGTCCATGCATGTAACAAACAAGACGCATGCCCAAAAACTTAGTTTGTGAGCAAGATTTATCATAGATATGGGAAGTACATGACAGTAGTGCAATAATGGACTAGAACGCTAAAGGTGGGAAGTACAATAATGGAAGACATTGTGGCAGACTTGGCTGTTATAGCTAGACCTAAGCATATAGCACCACACTGATTCATGTGGGCAGCTAGATTCATACAGTTAGATTCATGTAGCTAGATGGATCTGCAGGTTGATTGTATGGACAGTAAAAAATATATATAATTAAATTAATAATATTTAATATATTTTTTATTTTTTAAAATTTAATATATTTTTAAAATTTAATAATCTAAATTATTATGTATTAATTACATTTTTACTTATACGTGTACACATAAATTTTCGGCGTTGCATATAAGTGAAAAAAATGATGCACGTGGACATGTCTTGTTAATTATAAGACGATCATTTTCATTTGTTATGTTATATTGAAAGCGTCTCTTCTGTTGAAAAATTATTAGATAATATTATTTTTATAATTTAGAGGCCACAGATTAAAAAAAATATACCATTACATAAATAAATGGATAGGCAACGGAAAAGAGAACAAAAATATACAAATTTTATGTGAAAAACCTTAATATAAGAAAAAACTATGAACAGAGAAGAAAACATTCACTAAATCAAAAAGGAGTATAATAGAAAATTTAGGAAGGTAATAACAAAATAAAAGCTTATTAGTCATGAACTATATATATATATATATATATATATAGAGAGAGAGAGAGAGAGAGAGAGAGAGAAAACCCCAAAGCCCAAAAAACATAACAGGTCCGATCTTTTCACTTCTAACATAGATTCCCATAAAAAAATATTCCCATAAAAAATTTATATTATATGGCACCGTAAACTTTTCAAATCAAGCTGAACAAAATTTAAATTATCATACTTTAACACATATTCTTTGTGAAAATAAGAGTCAAACTACGTACTTCTCACCTCTATTTAAATTCATGATGCGAAAATCTGTATAATTTGAGAATTTTATGTTTATTCAGGATACCCTTTATTTAACATTAAAAAGATTTAGAATCCTCGAGGAAGATAATATCAACGTTCAATGAAACTTAACGCATATCTAGCCAAAAAAGCAAGTCATCAACATTTAGGAGAGAATTATACAGTGTGTGATCCCAAGAATCTTATATTTATTACAAGTCAAATATAACGGTGAAAAACTACTCGTTCATCAATCAGAACACAAGTATGAACAAACAAAAGCACACCCGTTGGACGATTAGGCCAATTTTTGAACTTCTCTTGCTCTGAAAACTTTTTATTGAATCTATCAGGAGATATCACAAGAGTTGAGAACTAAATTTCTATATTTAAGATTTTAAATTCTAATCTAAAAAAGAATATATATAATTTATGAGAATGAAGAGCGGTAATTCTTATTTTGTAGCTTACAGATTATATAACTCACTATACAATAAAAATGTGCATGTAATGCGCTCTAGGAAGACAAGTGACAAATCTGAGATGACTTCTCTGATTTTGTATATGCAAGAGGTTATCATGTGAGAAAGTAATTAATATGGAAAAGACTGAAATCCTCTTTCACAAGTATATTTACCACGTGACCAATGTGAGAGAAGCAAAGTTAGCAATTTTTATTTTTCTTGGTCTCATATTTTGTGTGTTTTCCTCTGGTTCTTTGTTTATACTACAACCAGTTGCTAAGTTCATCCGGTAACAACAGGTCACTTGTCAAATGGTTAGGCTCCAATTTAATCGTATGATGGCGCATATCTGTTATCAAATCGAACATTTGGAATAACCATACCATCTTTCAGCACACTACAAAGTAGGTTATGAAAAGTCCAAACAATAGGTCCACATTGCAGCATAAATCAAACTATTATAGTGATCTCCTGCGTACTACCAAAAATATCCCATCAGTACTGGAGATTTGAAGGAATTTGAAGGGTGGCCCGGTGTGACAATAAAGTCGTCCCATTGTGACATACGTGTCACAAGTTTTAGGTCCAAAAAATAGTCTCTTACTGAAAAATAATAGTAATTTGACCTTTTTTTAAATAATCCGGTGTGGGAGCCTCATGTGCTCCAACACCTTCTTTTAATCGTAGTGGAAATTCTATTAAAGAAGGAAATAAGTAAAAAATTCTACAATTTTCCTTTTTTTTTAAAAAAAATATCTAAATAATTAGTAGTCAGTTTATTAGAAAAAAATAATAATAACAGATTTGAGACGCTACAAAAGATATACAGTGCTCCAAAGAAAAGTTTCTAATTTGCTCACACAACTTGTAAGACTTTAATTGGAGAGGTTGGGAGTTGTGGCACCAAAGAATCTGCGCAAATCCCCGCTTGGGTGACAAGGTTCCCTGGCTATCATTTCAGCAGAGCTAAGCTTTTAGGTTAGGTGAAGATGTCAAAAATTGAGTTGAGTCGGTTTCGATTTGAGTTATTTTTTATTCCGATTCAATTGAGTTGTCATTTTTTTAAATTTCTTTTACTAAAGTGAAATGTTCCAATTAAATTTAAAATTTATTCGCGTAATCAATTAATTGACTAAATTTAACTTTTTTTGTTATATATATATATATATATATATACATACATTATAAAAAAAAAAAAAGTATCAGCTGGAACTTAAGAGAGATAAGTCAAGATAAAAAGTAAAAAAAAAATTTATTTTTTTAACCAAACGGATAAATTGGATCCAATATAACCCAATTCAAATTTTCAGAATTATTTTTGAATTTGGAGAGTTCGAGTGAAAAAATTGAGTTTCTAATCTAAATTTTTCAACTGGGGGATCACTTTTTTATTCCAAGTTTATGTTATGACGAGTCATCACATGCATCTGCCTCCTGCGTACACAAAAGCCCCATTCACAGGACACTACTGCAGGGAACTGTCAGTTTGATTTGGTGCTCAGCCGTCCTAATCCTATGTAACCTACACCGACTTTTCCCCACCCATGTCATGCGAGCGAAGACAATTATTTTTCCTATGAGCGCGGTTTCGAACCCATACGATTTGTAGGCACAAAATATTATAATGTACCGTATTTTTAATTTTTTTAATTATATTAATAAAATATAAAACAATAAAATAAAATACTTGTTATTATTTTATTTTATTTTTATGTAAAATATTAATATAATTATATAAAATTAACAATTCATTATATTTTAATATTTTATCCGAACAAATTAGATGGAGAAATTGTACGAGTCTCAACTTTTTCCTTTTCGTGCACCTTATGCAATTGCGAAGATCGTATTCGTACCTCAGCTTTGAGATAGACAGCAATGACAAAAAAACCTGATAACAATGATTTCAGACAGAAAGGAACCACAGCAATACCATTAAACTTTTGACAGCCGCAAGAATATCCGCAGCAACTCATATTCTTTGTGCCAGGCTGCTGATTGTCAGTCACAAAAAACAAGAGATTGCTGCTTTTTAATGGTCAACCAGCCACCAGCTCCCATTTTATAGGTTCTTCAAGCTCAATTTAGATAAAGATTAACTGCATAAGTTACCACACCTGGTCGGTCAGAATATTTGACACCAATATAGCAGGTGCTTACTAAAGTAACCTTGTACGTGGGAGGAATTTTTGTGCTGACTTGAGTGCCCAATCTTTGAGCCAATTTTAGTTGTGTGATTCCCCTCCTCCATGCTTGCATGAGCTCATCTTTCAAAATCTAATCAAAGTTTCCATACCGCGGGGTGGCTTGTTTTTTTTTTTTTTTTTTTTTTTTTTTTTGTGTTTCCCTCTTGTAATTCCTATTTCCAATTTTTTTGCTCTTGATATCCCAAAAAAAAAAAAATGTAGAAATCCACTAATGTCTGTACATTATAATTAAAACGACTTGTACACTATGCTGCAAAATTAGTTTTTTGAATTGGCCCACCATGCAGTTAGTGGAGATACTGTGGATGGAAAAAATCTGCACGGTAGCTTTAAACTTCAAACCAAAAAAATAAACCCATGAGTACAGATATCAAATCTTCCTAATCCTGCAAACGGCAACACAACACATGCGAATAGAATTGGGGCAATCAAAACCAGGTCAAAATCTAATTTGGAAATTTTTGCACATGATTCGGATGACTTTACGGTGATTCTTTAGCCACGATACTAGTATCTCATGGTACAGCTAGTGTTTTGATACTTCGATTACTGAGTCTTGCAATATTTGTTACTTTTTCTTCAGACAGCTTAAACAGAATCCAAAATTTTGCTACATACTTAGAAAAGCTTTCATCCTTTTGTGAATGTTCTCTTTTTGTATTCTCTTTCCCATTGATTTAAATCTTCCTGCAAACGTCAAAAAAGAAAAGGATATTTTGTCTTTGACAACAATTTATATTTCAAAAAAGTTACATTTCCAGAAGAAAAGTTGTGTGAAACACTGTTTAAATGCAACTGATCAAATTTCATGTGTAACCAACCGAATTTCATGTGTAAAAAAATAATAGTGATTTTTTCTTCTCACTTTTAGTTGCACTTCAAATTTGAGACAATTGCAAACTGAATACGATCAGTTGCATTTGGATAAATTTTTAGACAATTTTTTATCAAAAAAATGTATCAATACTCTCTATTTTCAAGCACATTAGCTCTCAATTTTCATTCCATCATCGCCATCATATTGACAGTATATAAGATACATGATGGGGAGAATTAGTTCGTACATATCACCTGAAACAAAAACGAAATTAGTCCTTTACCAATTAGAATAAAATTGTTGGTCACCACTACTTTTTGTTGTTGAACTAGGTAAAAAGATTTGAATTTATGTGAAAAATTATACAATTGTTAAAGTCAAGTGGTGCCGTTTCGGGCTCTCCCTGAGCACAAAGTCGACTATGGATGCTCTAAATAAAATTGGTCGTTCACCAGTTCCATGCCATGTTATTTAGGAGGCCAGATGGCGGTGGTGCAGCAGTCTTAAATTGAAATTTACCAGTACTGTAAGTCATTACACTAGGAATGACATGTCAAGGAGTTACTACTTGTGCCTGCAACAAATCCTGTAGAGTATAAATAGTTCCAGCAATCATTTGATAAAAAACCTGCAAAATATTCATGAAGACTGAAAATTAAAGGTTAGATCAATATTCCACCAAAAAGTGAGCATAGGCTTCTCTACCCAAAAAGATATATTAGTATATTGTGCACCGAAAAAGACTTGACTACAAACCTACGCAAAATGCAAAAGGGTTGCTGGATGGTCAGATCCTACAAAAGTAAAATTGTGGCTCTCCAATTTGTATAAGAGAAAAGTTAGACACAAAATTGATATGTAAAGACCTAAATAATTAAATTGTAAAAAATATATTAAATTTAAAAAATATATATATATAAACAATCAGATTAACTGAGTGTCTTCTGAATGTTATAAATTACATGGTCGAGCAATGGTGCTCTTTGTATATTAGGGATGTGAGCGATCTTGGCTGAGGACTCCTCAGACATCAGTTTCTCTTTTTCTGAATTCTGTTGGAAACCACAGGACGCACCATTTTGAAACAAAATTTTACACCACACAACACGAAAATTGAAATAACCAGCGAATCACGTGGTCTGAAAAGCTAGTTAATAAAAGAAGAAAGTTTGCCTAAATAGAGAGACTTGAACCAGATTGGGGGCCACCACGTGGACACAGATTCCAAAAGAATTTTTCTAAAATACCGGCCAATCAGGATTGGCAATGAAGAGGGTCGGAGGCGGGGATGGCCCTCCGTTTCCCGTACCCGTTTATTACTCTCATCCCCATCCCCGTCCCCGTCTCCGTCGGGTATGAAATTTTAATCCCCGTCCTCATCCCCGTCGGGGAATGGGGATCCCCGTCCCCGCCTCGTACCCTTCCAAAAGAAAATTTAAAAAGTCATATATTTTCACAATTCAAATTACTTGATACTCATGGTCAATGACAAACCAATTATTTATATTACAAATTCCCTATGATTTAAAAATATAATGAATATGTGATCTAAATATTAAAGTTTAAATGCACGAGTTTTTTGTTAAGAATTAGTAATAGAAATTAAAATAATAAACTTGATGCACGATGTGTATAAAAATAATGATACTATTTTTGAAGATGTTATATTACTCAAGTTTATAATAAGTAAGTATTGAAGTTATGTTACTCAAATTTATATATTGATATAATGACACTATTTTTGAAAATGCTGATATAGAGGATAATTTAGACAAATCGTATTTAATATTTCAGTTGTTATATAATACTAAAGTTTAAAACTACATTTTATAAAAATATGGATCACATAAAAAAACTCAATTATGAAAAATTCAATAAATGAAAATTATAAAAACATCACTCCATAATTTTGTATTTTTCTTATCTATTTTCTATATATAGTGTTAGATTTCTTGTAATGTTGAGAATTTTAACTTCGTTCCTAATTTTTTAAACAATTTATTCTCATATTTTTTGCACTTATATACTGACACATTTGGAAAGAAAGAAATAATAATATTTTAAAATAAGATTTCGAATAAAAAGATGGTCTTTCTAACTTGTATATTCAGAGCCAAGCCTTCAAATCATTGGTTGAGAACTTATGCGATAAGTTGTTGTGATTTATATAATATCCATTAATAATTTCGTAATTGTAATTAGAATTGGTTATTATTTGAATCCTTAACGTTAAGACTATCATTATTTTGAATAAATCATTGAGTTAAAGAAAGTAATTTCATTAATAATTTTAAAGTAACTAAAATATAAATTATTGAAAATTGAATGCAGTAAATATTAAAAAATAAAAACGAATAAAGATTAAAAGTTAAATAAAAAATAAAAAAATAAATGGGTCGGGGATGGGGAGGGTATGGGGATGGGGATAGGTAAACTCATCCCCATCCCCATACCCGCTAAAAAAATATGGGGATCCCCGATCCCTGCCCCGTTCTCCGGTCAACTGGTTTGACCCCGTACCTGTCGGAGCGGGTATGAGTAATCCCCGATAGGTATAGGTAAAATTGTCATCCCTACGGTCAATTCATAGCCAAGTAAACGCAGAGATACTGCATAATCCTTGCTGTTACTTGGTCATGGGCCGGCATGTTGAGAAACAGCGGCAGATTCGAGATTAGGCCTGAAAATGATAATGGCACAGATGGCGAAAAACGCCCAGAGGAACAAGAGACAAATTATAAGGTTGAAAAAATTGTGGGTTATTTATGTTTGTTTGGTAAACCCAGGCTGTTTATTCGTCCTGATCTTGTTCCTAAAATTATGCTTCTGCTAAGTCAAATCCCCATAATATTTCTTTTTTTTTTTTTTTTTGGTGCAAAAATCCTATAATACTTCTACTTCTTGACAGGTATGGTACAATAGGAAAGGAAAAACAAACTTTGTTATTCTTATCTCATTCAAGTTGGTGAAGTTTGAAAAAATATCACTAAATTTTTAGTTTGATATATTAAGAGTTTTATTAAATCTCACATTCTTCCTTTAGAGATAAAACTCGTGGTTTCTAAAATATCACTAAGAGGGTATTTTGGTTAGTTTTTAAAGGGGTGCATTTGTATTTCATTTTTAAAAAATAGGAATATAAGTGTTTGTTAAATTTTTTAGTGTTGCTGTTTGATTCTGTTTATTTCCTTACTTGACTTTCTAAGTTTGATTCTGTTTATTTTCTTACTTGATTTTCTAACAGCAGTTGATTGAAAAATAGTTCCGAATTACTTTTTACTATTTTTTGGATTACTTTTCACTTTTTAATATTAATAATAATTTATATGGACTAAATTACCCTTAAATAATATTTATATAATTTTTTTTTTACTTGATACATGAATTAGATATGTTAATTTATTTTATTAGTATTTATATAATTTCAATAATTTTTTTTGAAATATTCTTAAATAATATTTTTTTCACTTCAATTTTCTTTAATATTGACATTTATAAAAAAAAATCTCAAATATAATAATTTTTATCATTTAATAACAATTAATATTTTTTAAAAAAAGTAAGCAAAATAATTCTCAATATTATTTATAAAATATTATTATAAAATATAAAATGATAAAATACAAAAATAAAATTTTTAATATGATATATCTATACAAATTATATGTCTAAATTAAATATTTTATTATTCAACAGTAACAGCAAGTACAAAATTAACCAAATACTTCATTAATTTTATCAGCAATCAACAACAGTAAATAATAATCAATAATCAATAATCAGTAGAAGCAATTAGTAACAGTAACATTCAACAGTTAACTTAAATAGGCCCTAAATTTTTGTGGACAAGGGGCAACTTTTTTATCTTCACTAAGTTTGGGTTAGCCCACTTGAAAGTTTGGAAATCTAATTAGTAAAATTTTAATTTTAATTGCAGTCGTCAAGTTTGGGTTAGCCCACTTTCTTTATCTTCACATGTAACATATTCTCCTTTTATCTTGTAATATACAGTGGACATCGGGCCCATCTTTGTGCCATAATATTTAGATTATGCAGATTAATGTGGATTTGTGTGCGTATAATATCTTTAATTTTGATCATAGAACAAAAATTTTTTAAAATATTTTTAAAAATATGAAATAAAATATTTTAAAAAAAGGACAACAGACAAAAATGGACCTTGTTTGGACTCGAGCCTAGGATAAGCCATGCCTGGGTACGAGCCCAATACAAGCTATGCCAAGCATGGCTTACCAACCAAGAGCTCTACCAACTTTCGTGTATCACATTGGGCATCCACTCCGTTAATGAAGCCCAATTAACTGTGGGTTTGAGACTCTGGCGGGCACTTGAATGGAAGATGCACCAACGACTTTAAGATGAGATAAGAGACCAAGGATGTGTCTGCGTTGCATCCTCATTCCAACCTCATTGTGGAGTGCAAAGAGCTTACTAGAAGGAGGTGGGATGTTCAAGTTCAACATGCTTATCGGGAGGCCAACAAAGTAGCAGACTTTCTTGCTACATTGGCTTTTGATCAAGTGGAACCTTTTTTTGTTTTTCTTGGCCCACCAATGGGAAGTTGGCAGTTGCTTTTTCAGATGACATATGTGGAGTTTCGATGCCCCGTTTTATAGCCGTGTCTAAGGTGGATTTTTCTCCCCCATGAAACTCAAAAAAAAAAAAAAAAACAGAGAGATAAGTATTGTTGGAAGCCTAAATCTTTATGATTTTTTTTTTTATTTGAAATCTAAACTTTTTAAACTTTCTATTTAAGATCCCAACATTTACTTTTTATTCTATTCAAACTCTTTTGTAGTTAAATCGTTAGTTTTTTCATTTGACCAAACAAATATGATATTAAACATTAGAATACATTCCATTAATCAAACAAGAGTTAGTTTTTTGAAATAAATTTCTCATAGATGAGTGACACGGGCATTTCTAAGGACCATCAAATGCCAAATGAGATGGAAAACAACTTATTTATACTGTGGTAAATTTGCAATTACAACCCATTAAAAAAAAAGGGTACTATTACATTTTCAGAGAAAAATATGCCTGAAAAAACGCCCGAATGCAATTGGTCGGATTTAATGTGCAATCGACTGAATTACAAGTGCAACTAAATATAAGAAAAAATATCAGTTGCATATTAAATTCGACTGGTTGGATTAGAGTTTCCTTTTGTCCAGAAATGTAACTTTTTCCTCAAAAAATGATTTTAAAAAATACAGATGGTTGAAGTTGAAGTGCAACATTTGACGTAGAAATTGTCCGTCTATAACAACTCCACAAATACATGTGGCCCGCAGCATATCCCTCTAATACGAGTCCACCTTGAATTTCTCATGTATGAATTTATGATAGATTAAGTTCACCTGAAAAATTGGTCGCTACGGAAAATTATTCTCAGAGGTTTTGTCGTGAAATTTTGAGATTAAGATATGTGCTTATTCAAATTTTTTTTGACATTAAAATTCTAAAATTAAAATTTTCGAATTCGATTCTCATAATTAAAAAAAAATTAAATATAAAAAATTGTGTGCTAGGCTAACTTGGGAGCTGTCAGTCCAATAGCTTGGGGAATCCGCAAAGACCACCTTGATGCAGCCATCCATGTGCTTTGACTTGACTAAAGCCCTGGAATTTGAAGTCCTAAGCTGAGCTGGGCTCCATAGTCCGTCCAAACAGGGACAAAGAATAGCTATGACCGAAGAGTGAAGAGAAAAATTAATTAGCCAGTTTATATACTTCCCCAAGTGATACTATATACGCAAGGATTGAACAACAGAAAAGTTACATAGATGCAGATGAGTTGACACGAAACAGACGTAAACAAATACACAACACTATCATGTTAAATACCCAAAAGAGAAAAAAAAAAATTGGTAAATTGTATACTCCACTGCTTAAAATGGCCTAAGAAGAGGTGATTATTATATTGTGCACATAGAATTTATGGACAACAGGGCCTTAAGAATATATTGAACTGCTCACAAGTTTGAACTTTCTTCTGTCTTAATTGGTATCACATCTTTTACCATCTAGAAACAGTCATACAATAAGACTGTTTTATTGTCAATTTCCAATTTCCTTCATTTTGAATGTCCTCTTGGTTTCTACCACTTGATTTTTTTTTTCAAAATAAAAAAATATGTATATAAAAAAGCTGTCCAATGTTTAAACAAGACCAGGCAAGGCAAGTGCCATGACCAATTAGCTTCCTCCTTTGAAATTCAAGCCCCCACTGTGTTAGTATACGTATCCCAGACACAACATTCCTTGTACCAAACTGTTTGATTCCTCTTTAGCTGTCATTTGCTCTCTCTGTTGGTTTGAGGGATCCAAACAAGAAAGACAAGCAGAAACTTAAACAGCACCAAAAAAAAAAAAAAAAAACTGAGGAAGAAGAAAGGAAAAATAAAGGGCTAGAAGAGGATATGGCATGCTTTGTCCCTTTCAACAGCAGGAATTTGGACATAAGCCTTTTTGTGTTCAGGCCTACAGTAGTACTTGTTGATGAGCTCATTGAGATGCTTAAACACTTCTCTTCCTGCTCTCACAGTCTTGGTTGTGTCCAGAGTTCTGTATTCAAAAGCATTCATGGAAACATGGTAAGCAGACTAATTCAGAATTTTTTTCTATCTTTGTTGCTTTAATGTAAAAGTTACTGTAGTTTGAGTTTTTTTTCTAACTTAATTTGACTAATTGGGATTACCTGTATTCAACTTAGCAATTGGTTCATATTATTCTTTCATTTGCTCAATAAAAGATCTTTTCCCTGTCTTGATTTAAGGGAATTTAGAGTATTCAATGGAATAGGACTAGCCAAGGAAAAAATTCCCAGTACAACACTTTAACACGATGAGATTTTTGGAAGTGATCAGGCGAAAACCGGGGGTATGGGCTTGGGCTGACTAGATTGAGGCATTTGAGCGAATGAGTTGTACACCTGCAAGATAAAAAAGTTAAGATATTGGAAGTTAGGTCTAATATTAATACTCTGATACTTAAGTCAATAGCGACGATTGATGATGTAAGGAATGAGCAATTAATGCGTATCTTGTTTATTGTGGGTCAGGTGAGTATTTATGGTAGGTACAGTACTAACGTGACAGTCTATTATGTCTTGTGTGATGATATTTTAAAGAGGAGGGATTGCTCCTTTTTTGAGTTTAAGTCTTGTTGAACCCGTTAGAAGAAGCACTGATTTATACCCTAACAGAAAGGGACCCTTATTTTTCTTGAAAAAATTAATTCTACGTGTAACTTGAACTTGTGACTAAAAGATCACAATAGAATAATCTTTCTATTATACCAAAACTCATACTTTTGACCAAATAATTTAATTAAAGATGAGAATTGGCTTTTCCTTTGTTCGTACAGATCATATGGTATGGAGCATGGATGAAGAAATCTAGTCAGAACAAAGAGTTGTTAAGTGCAGACCTTGTAAGTTTGTGTTTTTTCAGTGCACTTTCCTAGCTGGTTTATCTCAATCTTCACCTTGCACAACCTTTCTCAGCATTGTTGGCTAAATTATAAACAATTATGAGAACCTTAGCATGTTACATTTGTTTCATAAGCTATCAATGCTATCAAACACATCAAGAATGGCTATCCTGCTTGAATACTTCTTCTTTGATGCGTATGCTGGAGAGTCAAGAGATGGCTCCTCTGCAACAAAATTTTCTATTGGAGATGCAATTTCTATGAATTCAATGGCATCGCAATCCGGGGACATCAACGACCTTTCCTACGCGAACTTGGCACTATTCAAGTCCCATTTCCTCAAAATGGAAGGTGCAACTTCTGGAGTTTGCATGAAATCACAAAACATGCTGAGAGTGGCATGTCTTTATGTCTGGAAATCCCTGCATCATTTTTATTCATGGATTCTAAATTCAGACTATAGGAGCACAGTGCTACCATACCTTGAACAGTTTCCTCTCGATATTAAGTATGACATTTTTCGGGTAGTTTACGTCGGTAACGACAATAGTGTGCTAAGCTATCAACATATTCCTCTTAATCAGATGTTAGCGAATGAGGGAGAAAACAAAGAGAAAGGCCAGGTAATTGTGAGACAATGAGAAAGAATGTCATCTAAAACTGCATTTGGGGTTGCAATATTGTGACAAAATATTAACTTCAATCATGTTTGTATTGTATTAGTCACTATGATTGCAGTAGCTGCAATAGTCACAATTGACTACAACTGCAGTTGGCCTGCAAAAGCAATTTGAAACATTGCTAAACATTTCTTCAAAAAATCTCTGTATTTTAAGCTGATGGGGTTTCTACTATGGATTTCTCTCACTTTCTGTTGTGCAAACTCAAAGGAATGGAATCATGGGATTGCACTGCTTGTTTATTTTTTAATGCCATGTAGTTCAATTGTCAGAGTGCCCTATAGATCCGTCACTATGATCAATATTTGAACTTGATGTGGGGGTGGAATTCTGGAAATGTATTTTGAGAGTGATGGTTCTTTAAGCGGCAGTTCACTTCAAACATGCAATGAACCCTTTACTTTTCTTAATGTTATTGATTTCTTTTTCTTTTCTTTTTTTTTTTCTAATCTAAACCGTGAACCCTAAAGCTTATGAGATTATAAGATCATATATGTTTTTTTTCTGCTAACTTATAAAACTAATAAAAGGGCATCTTAAGTATAAAAGATTTTACAATATATACATAATAAATTATAGAGAAAAGTCAGATATACATATTTAATTTTATTTTTGTATTTTAAGAAAGATTGTTTTTGCGAACTTGTGGAAACAATTAAACATTAAATTTATACCAAACAAACTTTCATGTGAGTTTCAAGCTCCTAGTAAGAGATCCTCTAAAGTTTAAATCGAAGAACAATTTTGCCATGAAGAAGAAAAAAAAATAAAAAAGAGAAAAATAAAGGAACGCCACAACTTTTTTGGGGCCAAAATGGCCCATTTTTAAAGCTTTTGTTTGTCAGTTTATTTGGGCCCAATTGCACGATTGAAGCAATAGATGGACCATGAGCCCCCTTTCGAAAGTTGGAAAATTTTTGTGATCCATTGTCGCACAAAAGTGAGGAGAAAAAAAAAAGTCCTAAACAGAAATTTGAAATGTTAATTTATACACCAATAAGTGTTGGTGTGGATGATAGAAATTCGTTATCGTTTAATCAGAGGTCTTAAGTTCGAGTTTCTGGGAATGCAATCGCGTTCAATACTTGCTGTGAGACCTTTACCACCCTTTGAGGTCATACCCGGATCGATTTAGATTAGTCAGTTTATTAAACTAGACACTGAACGGTCTCAGACAAAAAAAAAGAAATAAAAAGAAATGTTAATTTATACATGACTGAATAAGTAAACATCTATCTTAGAGTCTTGCTCAAAAAAAAAAAAAAAAAGGTCGGTCTATCTTTGAGTCTAAGCGTCCATCTGAAAGATATTGCATTTAAAGTTTGGAAAGATGCGTATGAGATTTATATAACATGAGATGTCTATGATTCTTTGGAAAAAATTACTATTAGCAAAATTTAAGATTGGATATTTAGCTACATGATAACCACGCAAACCGACTCAAACTTTATCATCAGTTTTGGGCTCTCTTTTTGTCTCATGGACAGTATAATTTTTTTTAAAAAACAGTTGTCGGTCAGTTTTTCCACCAAAAATTATAGATTTTAAACTCGAATCAAAACTTACCCTGAAAAAAGGTCTAATTTAGAGGATATTTCGACTATTGATCCGATGGTTAGATTAGGGGGTCAATTTTTTAGAAAAATATATATTTTTATATTACAAAAAATAAATAAATGTTATTAAAAAAAATTTCAATGTTTAAATGCACTTATTCGTTATAAAATAATATAATCATATACAATTTGTTTTGAAGAAAAAAAAATAAGTTTTTTAGCAGAAATTCATCAAGTTCATTAGTCAGATCTAACGGTCCAGTTGTCTTGGTCAACTAAATCGAGCTTGGTCGCTCACTTATTCAGTTTTATAAGAAAACTAGAATAATCTTAGTTTTGAGTCACTAGTTCACTAATTCAACCATTAAGTTGATCTGATTTTTAAAATTATGCTAAAATATTGAGGAGACCATAACAAGGTTGTGGACATACACATATAAAGATATAATCATAAATATTAATTACAGTTTTCACATTTTTTCGTACTCAATAAATAATAATTATAATTGAATAAATTAAATTTGTGTCCAACCAATCGCTATCCCTTGTATCTCGTATTAAAATTCTTTTTCGATTATAACAGTTACCTTTACTACTTTTTTTTTATTTTCTTCCATCAGTCTCTAAATGTTACTTATTTGAATTGAAAATTTACTCATCTTCCTGACCACCTGCTCGTATTTTAATCACTTTAACTTGATTTCCTCAAGAATTAACATCAAACGCAAAACTCATGTAGGCAATTGATCATAATTTTTAAACGTTCAGCATTGGCCCCTATATCCGAAGCAAGAAGGTATTCCTAGTGAACTTTCTAGTTTCTCATAAATAAATTATTTTCACCCCCTTTTTTTTTTGTTGCAAAAAAGCTAGTAAAGTTGAATCCTTTTTGACGATAATTCTTGAGTAAAATCATGAATGCATAAAATCAATATGAGGAAATGCACCCTTAAATTCACTCGAAGTACTTGGTTTTAATATTGACGGGAAATTAAGATGACCCGTAATACTTTTACCATTAAAACCAAATACAAAAAGATAGCTTGGTTGCTCGATACTATGTGAAAAAGCAAATATAAGATCCTACCTAATCATCAAAAGGATATTTATTAAAGGCATTATATAAGAGTTTAGTATATCATCAATATCTTAATTCCTTCGCAACAACTTAAATTTTTGGGTTTAATGATTTCTTTAATATGATATCAAAACTTTATGATCAAATGATTTTATATCCAAACTAAATTGCCTCTATGTATTTGTAAATTTCTACAAATATAGTATATATGTCTTTTGTTCGAGTTTTCAGTCCAATTAGTTTTAACGTAAGAGACTATTTTAAAATTTAATATATAATTCATATATTGAGACTCCCTAATAACTCAAGCTTTTTGAATGTTTTCTTTGACAAAGTAAAAATTGAAACTTTGGATTGGCGCTCTCAAGAACTCTTCTTTATAATCACTTGACCTTCATTACTATTTCAAATGTTCATTGAAAGCTAATGACCCACAAGGAGAATAATTGAGTCAGATTGACACCTTCAGCAACTGCCTTTAAATTCTTTCAAAAGGCTACAAACCATCATTGACCATAAAAGCATAACATATTGATTGCACAAAGAAAGAAGTGACACTTAAAGGCCAAAACTTTGTAAAAAATTAGGGGAGATTTATAATCCAAGGGAACCATGAGAGAAGTTTAAAAGATTGCAATGAATTATTAGTCAAACCCTTGTGTTTTTCAATGAGTACTAACTTAATATTCTTTCCATTCATGTCCCACATTTTCTCTGCAGCCCTCCATCTCACTGTAGAATTTCCTGGCACAAAGGCTAAACTTAATATTCTTTCCATTCATGTCCCACATTTTCTCTGTTAAAAAAAAAACAAGAGCCATGTTTGCCAATTAACACCTTGTGTCTTGGTCCAAGCTCATAAATATGGTCCTAGATTCTTTGCTAGATGTGCATCTTTGAATCTTTTTTGAGAGACAAACTGGAGTGCGAGGAGGTAAAGACAAAAGTAGTACGTTGGTTAAGAATAAAGAAGAAGTAAATACTATGAAATAAGGTTTGGTCTTATTTAGGAGTTCTGTAAATATTTTATTTCAAAAGAAAAAGAAAACTTCGAAACAATTAGAAGTTTTTTTTAAAATTCGATGTAGTTACTAAATTATGATCTGACATGTGCTGAATAAAAACTTCATTCTCAATTTTACGAGAATTTTTATGGAAGCCTTTCATTTGCTTCTCTTCATTCTATCACTATCTTTATCTAATCTTTACATCTCTTCGATGTGGTTTATACTTTGATCTCCAGAACTGAATTTTGGTCTGTAATTTTTCTTTCTTTTAGATATGTTTTCTGAAAATTTCTTATACTCAAGTAAAAATGCAATGCATTAAAATAAAAGACTCAAACTAGATCAAATTTTGAAAAAGAGTAAAATATAATTAAATGCTAACCTGTATATAGCTTCATTAGTTCCATATATAGGTTCAAATTAGATATTGGTCAACTCGTAAATCGACACACCAATAATAATTAAATTAAATTTCAATTTAGGACATTTTTACATTAAGTTAAATCCTAAGCTACGTCAAATATTAGTTTTAGGCCTAGAGTTCAGATTCTAGTCTTTACCAACCAAAAGATAAAAATCCTAAGCTCTTTGAAATTGTATTCCAATTTCAGTTCTTAAAAAATAAACCAAAAATGGGCCCTAAAAAAATTCACGAAATAATTATCGGGAAGAATTACCCTCTCCAAGTACATTAAAGCAATTATGTGTTCATAGAACCCATTTATATCATGGCCATCGTGCCATACTAAAGAAAACTAATTTCACCATGTAAGCTGCCGGCGCCCAATAACAATGGAATTGATCGATAAAAATACCCTTCTATAGGTCCTTAGATATTCTCCTAAAATAAGCATTTAATTTTTGTTTGAACTCTAAATTAAACTTCATTAAGATTGCTTTTGCACTACAACAATGAAGTCTAAATCTCCAATTTAACTGAGGTTAGTTAGATCAATCTATTCTCGTTTTATCATTCTACTATAAATTAGGTTTATGGTAAAATTCAATTGTTCTAAATCCTTTATGATTAAAGATTTTCAAGTCAATACGGGGTTGGTTTCCCTCTTTACGATGGTCATGGTAAAAGGAATGGCCAGAGATTACAAATTCTAAGTTATTGTCAAGTCAAATGATGAGATTAAACGTATATTTGTTTTATAGGGTTGTGAACAGTCTAATAACGCTTATTGAGTTCAAGAGATTTGCTTTCTCATGAATTCAGAATTCAGAATAAATAACCGAATATACCTAAGGTGGCAATTTAACACAATTTTACTTGACAGATCTGTAAGGTACTATCCTTACTTTTTTTTTTTAATCGCAGAAAAAATTGAAAGTTGTGGCTTGGTGTCTTTCTCATGGAAATGCTAGTTGTACAATCTTAAATTAAATGCATCCGCCTCATGCCTTCAACTAAGATTGTTCAGTTTTTCTACGATGGCAATTGAAGATGCGAGAAATATTTAGGTCGTTTTCTTGCTTAGAAGCCAGCTCACGGCTTTATCTTCCCTTGATTGCCCTTCTGTTTTTTCTTAGCCGACCACCCAAATTTACATATATACCCGCCACCTGCATGTAGAGAGAAAAGGAAAACAGATGATGAGATCCTTAAATGTGGTCTAATAAATTTTGAATTAGTGTCCTATTTTTAGGTTGTCGTTTTGGATAATATTATTCTGGTAAACATTATAACCCTTTTCTTTTTTAACTTGAAAATAATAAGTAATTAGATGTTAATTGTTAGTGAGGGCAGAAGTTTTTTCAAGTCCTTAGACTTTGTTAAGGAAGTGTTTTACATCCTAATTTAGCTTAATGTGGAAGGCTGAAGGAGATGATAGGATTCGATCTCATGATCCCCTCCAAGCTCGGATTCGATCTCACGATCCCCTCCAAACTCAAAGGCTTCGTGGCCACTCGAGTGATTTTCTAACCCCAGTTTGGAGGCAGATTTAAAGATGCATTTTAGAGCCAAAAGAACATGCATATGCACTTGCCCCCAATTTCGCTTTCATGTGTATACGTGAGAGAGTTCGAAGCCTAATTGGGTGCAGGAAGAAAACACCGGTGGCAAGTCTTTTTTTTTTTTTGAACAAATAAAAAAAGTGTATCATCGGTATACATCGCAGTTATAAGCCGAGACTAATCAGTAAACGTGTAAAGTATAGATTTTCTAACATGAAAGGCAACGCTGCTAGAATTTAAACCTGGGTCAATTCGGAAAAAATATACTGAATCACCAATCAGACTATCACCGTTAGCAAGTCATCGATTTATAAAGTAACAATCATCATATATATATATATATATATATACTTGCCAATTAAGTGGAGCAATCTTATCCTGCAAAGTGGGGAATGTATTCAAAGAAGTAGGCTGAAGGTCAAGCTATTCATATCTGCATTGAATAAGCAAACAGGCACTGTGGGTCAAAAACCACCCTTTTATCAAGGACATCCATCCGTGTAAATCCAACGCCATCATACCCAAACCAAAAGGACATGTGACAAGGGGAACACTCCATGTGAGTAGGGCTCAATGCCACAGTCCAGTGTTCGACCCATTGTTTAATGATGTCACATTATTATGATGCATATAAAGAATGTTTTTGGACTCACATCTTGAGGGCAGTATTCTTTTGAGAAGGCTTTTATGATTAGGATTATTGCAACTTACACGAGGTGAGTATGGTCCCATCAAAGCTGTCATTAGAATCACTAATTATAAGATTTAGTGGTAAAGTTATCTAAATTATGATTTTAGACTTGGCATTTGAATCTTAATCTCTATGAATAAAAAAGAAAATGGTGCCATGAGGCAAAGGGGACATATTTTTCCATTTGCCTAGGGCTTTGAGTGATTCACTCAGTGGATAATGTGGGTTTATTGATTGGTTAATAGAAAATTGTATTGGGTTTAGAGCCACAAAAGCAGGTGGATAGAGATTATCTTAACATAGCAACAACATGAAGACTTGTGCCAATTTGCGCATCATGTCTGCCAAACTTATTCGCGTAGAATCTCTTTCTAAAACAAACAATTGATGCGCTTATGGGAAATTTAATTTGATTAGAATGAAAATCGATTGGTTTCTAACTTGTAAACTACAATGTGAATTTCGGAGTAAGACTCAATAGGGGTAAGTTGTTTTTTTATAAATTTTTTAGAATCCATTAAAATAATTAAAAGCTTCATTAAATGGAAATGTGGAATTTGATGTATTCTAAACACAATTCCACACCTGCACTATTAGTGTTATTATTATCGTAAAATGTGTATTCATAGTTTATCCTTAATTGTAATCATGTATTGAAAAATTAAGAAAATATAAATCACTCATGTTATAGTAAAATATGTGTGGACTTGCATTGAGACCTCTTCAATTTACTATGTAAATTTAACTTTTCTGGCAATTAAATATCAGAAAGTTTTAATTGCGATACTATATCGAATTACAAAAGAAAAAAGAATGAAACCAAGTTCACTGTTCCACTGGATACATTGGCGGATCTATATGTGCTGGAGGGTGGGCAATTATCTATCCTCAAATTTATAGTTTACACTAGTTATGAGTACAATTTATAATAGTTTTAATCTATTGACCTACCTCAAATTTTTTATTTGCCCTCCTCAATTGTCCTTACTAAAAAAAATTGATGTGAAAAAATTTAAATTTATACTATTACTTCTATTAAAATTTATATTTTACTCTCATTATATTTTATATTTTACAATTTAGTCATAATTTCTTTTTTTTTTCAATTTAAAAGTTACTATATATATTAAAATAATATTATTTTACTATATAAATTACTATTTATTAATAAAATAATATTATTTTATAAAAAAATTTAAAAACTAGTATATATTTGCCCCCTTCAATTCAATTTCTAGATCTGCCACTGACTGGATACGTTTTCTTTTTAAAACCTTAATTCTTTACGGATACCTAGAAATGTTTCTTTCCCTCATTGGCTGGCTTCTTCTCCTTTTTGCATTGTGCTCTGCAACCCGACCCTGTAACTTTTGTTGAATAAATAATTCGGCAGTATTTTCTCCCGGGTTTTTTCATTGTATTATAATATACAGAAATCTTAGGTAGTTTAACTTTATAGAAAATACGTGAATATGCTATAATATAAATTATTAAATTATTTAATTTGATGAACTGTATGTCTTCTTAAGATTAAATTATGTAACGGAGCTCATAACATTCTATGTCGGTTTATCCCATCCAAAACAAGGTAACATGTCCAAGGTGCCTCTGATTCAAATTGCCACCGACAAGTTAATAGGATAAAAACCATAACTAATTTTCAAGTTCTAACTTCCAAAAATTATAGATTCTTAGTCCAACTTAATGAAATAAGAAAAAAATTTACCAAGGAAAATCAAAATTAGATATTAAAAAAAAAGTCTGCATCTGGCAAATAGAAAATTAAAATCCCATCTGACTCTTAAAAATCCAGAGGGGCCATGCCATGGAAAGGGAAAATGAGGTTCAAGAAAAGCAATGTTAGAAAGAAACGATAATTCCCACATAAAGTGTCATCTATCAAATATTGCAGAATAATTATTGCCTCTAATTTTTTTTTTTTAAGTAATAGGCATCAATAGTTGATAGGCCTAATTATCTCTAGATATAATAAATAGAAGACTTTTCGAGAACCCTAATTTTATTTTTAGGTTGAATTAGGGAGTGAAGAATTAACTATGAGTGTCAAAATCTCAAATTTTATTCTCAAATTTTAATTAATTGATAAGATGTTGGCATTTACATGACCTATTCAAATCCCTTTCTCCAAGTTCTATGAACTTGAAAACATTTGAGGACGAAGTATGATTTTCATAGGCAAAGAATTGGAGGTCCCCGCTCTTTCTTCCCCCACCCCCCCACTCATAATGAAAAGATAGAAAATTCTATACTTAAATTATTTTTTTAGCCGTAGTTTTCTTTTCTTTTTTTTTTTGGGTCCCATTTTTTTTAGCCCTAATGAGATACCAAATTAATATATGTTTTTTTGACACCTAAATAATTGATGGTTAGCATGGTAGTAATTAACAGTGAGGAAATTGCCGGTCAAAAACACAGTAGGGATGCACTAATTCTAAGAGAAAAATTTCCCAAGATAAACCATTGTATTAATTATATCTTTTCCATGATGAAAATTACGTATTTGGGTAATTGTGCCATTTTACATTTATAAAAAAGTTACATAAATACGTAATAATTAGTATAAAATTGATACGTAAAAATTTGTATCGTTAAATTGTGAAATATATATTAAATTAAAAAATAAAATATAAAATAAATTAATTATTAAATTAATTATATATTTTTTACATAATATAAATTATGTATCTATATAACAGTAACTTTTATATTTTAAAAGAGATGGAACAGTTACTTAATATCACCTTATAATAAATGCTGGGAATGACATAAACATTATGGCGATGATATTAGTATTGGAAAATGTGATATTATGGGTTTTACGGAACGTTGGCTGAACTCATCGGTAAAAGATAATAGAGGAAGAGTACAAAACCACCGATGCCTTCGTTTTTTGTGTGAATTGTGTCAGACTCCAAGGGTTCAGAATTCTAGAATCGATCCTTTGCCTTGGACTGATGACCTTGTACGCATATTTTTATCAACGAAAAACAATTATGTACCAAAAAAAATAATTTTATCAAAACCAAAAACAAATATAACAAAAAAAAAAGCATATAAAAAGTTACAAACACCCAATGTGCCTTCGGCGGAGTAAATTGGGTGCTCAACTATATGTACATATGGCTAGTGCGAAATTCATTTGTTTAGGTAATATTTTGATATTTGAAAACTTTTGAATGGTAGCCCAAGAAATCTCCGAGGAATTGAATTCTTAGAGTTTTTCTCTTAAGTCATTAATTAGTTTTAAATTTTTATAAATTTTTTTAAATATAGTTTTGTTTTTTTTTAATATTCTCATTTCAGTCCTATGTACTATAAATTTATATTCTGTTTTATTTAAGTCCATTTTTTGAAGAAATTTGAATTTTTTCGATGAATTTCATCTTGTCAAATACTTTTCTTGAACTGATTGACTATTGCCCTCTGAATGGACTCATGTGAAACCAAATATAAAAGGTTTAAAATTACAGGGAAAATTTTGATGTTCGGACAATATTTCTGGAGAAATTGTTTGAACACCAAATAAAAATGTAACTAATTGCAAATCTAATGCAATTATGTTATTTTTTTTTAAAAAATTTAATTTAATATATATTATATGAAATCTATATTTTAAATTTTACAACAATACCTGCGGCTAAAACTGTCATTGATGTTGTCAGAACTATTATGCTCTGTTTGGGAAATTTCTAATGGAAAGAGAAAAGAAAATAAAAAGAAAGTATTTTTTATTAATTTTTTATTAATCTAAATAATTAATTTTTACTTTTTTTTCTTATAAATTACTATTTATTTTCTTTTTCATAAATTTCTAACAATTACTTTTTATTAATTATAATAATATTATTATTATACTATTTTTTTTTTTTTTTTTACTTTCTATCAATTTAAACATAGCACATATCTTAGACTCATGGTCTTAACATACATACCCAATCCATCGTTGGCCCCTGACCCCAACAAACTGAAAAAAAAAAAAAGAAAAAGCAAAAGATTTTTTTTTTATTTTAAGCGACAACATAAACAAAATGATGAACACGTATGGATACAATTGGTAAAATAAAATAATTTTTTATATTATTGTTATAATTTCTGCATTATTTTCTGACAACGTTTGCTTTCCTTTTACGAAAAGTTTTGACCCACAATTATCTCGTACATAAAGAGTCTCGCTAATAAAATATAAAAAATAATCATAAAATAATAAAAAAAATAAATTTAATTTTTAAACAATAATTAAAAATTTATTTTTTAAAAATTAAATTCTAAATATACTTATTATTATGTTAAATATATTTAATATTACCTTAAAAGAATTTCTATTCATTTTTTTTATTTATTTTCTATCAATCCAAACAAT
Source organism: Carallia pectinifolia (assembly GCA_037832335.1). NCBI lineage: Eukaryota > Viridiplantae > Streptophyta > Magnoliopsida > Malpighiales > Rhizophoraceae > Carallia > Carallia pectinifolia. Next base: position 28,494,579 of record CM075452.1, read on the forward strand.
TACCTTTTACTTTTTCTCTCTTCATATTCTTTATCATAATTTTTTAATCATTACTTTTATCAATTATAATATCATCATTACTATATTATTTTCTATTATCTTTCTATTTTATTCACTTTCTATTTAATTTCTTACTATCTAATCATATCCTAATACTATATTGTATGACTATTACAATCTTTTTTAACTAAATTATAAATTATTACTCATATTTTTAAAATCATAAAAAAAACAAAAAAAGGAAAAAAAATTGTGTAAAACATCTTTTGACATTAGGGGGTCTGCCAAACTGCTCTGTGGACCATATGCTCGAAAAGCACGTTTGCCATTGCCAATTTTTTTATAAGGAGGATTTTGGGTTTGGAAGGAAACAGGAGTATATTTTGAACATCTGTGTTATTAGGTCAACATGCATGCATTATCTGACTTTTAATTTTGTACCAAAAAGTCCTCAAGGTTTGGCAGTGTCCAAACTTACCTAATTCATGCCTGCGATTGTGTTTGCGCCTACTGCTTTGACTATCAAAGACCCAATTCTTGGCTTGTTTTCAGGTGCTAATTAATTCAGGATATCAGCATTTGGATTAATCAGGTGAATACAATTTTTTTTTTTTTTGGTGGGAATCAAGATTTAGCTAAGAGTTTTTCTCCTATCAGACCATGCAACTGATGATTAAGTAAACATGCTAACAAAGTGTTGCACAATTGATATAATATAACTCAACCACTACTTGGGTGGTTTGCGTCTTACTATATCTCGATGTTTACAATTTAATAGATGTAGTGTGAATAATTTAGTCTAGACAGCAGACTTTCATAATTTTTTTTTAATAGGTACGTGGGTATTATTTATACTTATTTATTTTGCTGATACAACAATAAATTATTTTAAAAGTTTCATGTTATCTGTCCTGTATCTGTTTTTTTTTTTTTTTTTTTAGCGGGGTCCTATATCTTATTTAAAGAAGAAGAAGAAGAAGAAGAAGAAGAATGAAAGCAAATTTGGAATCAAAAGTATCGGTAATTCCTCGGCTGGTCTGGTCAACAAATCGCCAACTGAAACAATGGGTATGTGGGCCCGCATGGTGACGTGGCGAGATCAGAGGTGGGGGACTGTGCAGAAGCTAAAACTGGATCCTGATCCACTGTTGTTGTCTTATAGTCTCTTTCATCTCTTCTTCTACATAGACAAAGCACAGAAGGCTCTCTCGCTCTCTCTCTCTCTTGTCCACTACACACACATATAGGGTGAGAAAGAGACTTTAGAGAGAGAGTCTAGAGAGAAGGATAGAGGCTTATTAGAGTTTTATTTTCTGCTGCTACATTCTAGTGAGAGAAAGAGAGAGAGATCAAATGGAGTATGAGAGGATACACAAAGTTCAGGTATTGTTTTTGTATTTTCCCACTTTATTACATATAAAATCTCTGTTTTTGAGTGTACTTAAGAATACCCATTTCTTGTTTTTCCTTTATTCCTCAACTTTCAAGTTGTTCCAGGGTAATGGTGGTCATCTGTTGTTGCTCTCTCTCTCTTTCTCTCTATGTCTGACTGTATGTGCTTGTCGCCTTGTTTCTGGGTTTTGGGAGTTGTTTGCAAGAAGTAGTTTATTGAAGTGGTTTATTATGGGCCAATAATGTTATTCATATTTGCATTTTGTTCTATAATGATATGTCACGAGTCGCGGAAACAATCTCTCTCCTAAAAATTAGTCAAATTAAGAGGGGTTTCTAATTCTCATATATTACTTTTTTTTTTTTTTGGGATGTTAGGTGGGGTGAAATATAAAATGGGATTACATTAATTTTTAGTTAGTGCTGCTTAACTGGGAGTAAAAAATTTTATCCAAAAACAAAAGTTTGAGTTTTTTTTTTTTTTTTTCTTTGGTGGGGTTTGCTTTGTTTTGTTGATTTTATACAAGTTGAAACTTTCTTTGCAACTTGTTGGTGAGATGTGGATGTCTGATTTGGCTTAGTTTTTTTACTTTTGTTTCATTGTCTATAATTTGCTTCTGTAGACTGGTTTAATTTCTCCCACTAAGCTGAGGATGAAGCTTGCAGCATCTAACCACAAGAGAAAGAAGGATGGACCAAACAGTGATTCTGCAAGAACATCGCCATCCAAGCTTGAGGATAATGAATTTCTCAAGAACAGTTTATTAGCCTCAAAAAGTGGAGATTTTGGTGAGGAAGGTTTGTGCATAGCCTACTTCATCTTGGGTTTTGTAACAAGTCCGATATTGGGTATTGATTAGCATGCCACAGCTGGTAGTAATTGTGCAATTCAGTCTTCTTTTCGTTTAATTTGTTCTTTGGGTTAAATTTTTTGTAGATTGTGAACTCTGTCTTGCGCTAAGTTATTGGTTTTGTTTCTGAACTTTGTAAGCAAACTGAACTATGCTCTCCAGTTGCAGGCCCCAGCTTAGAAGTTGCGCCCGTCAATGTGCCAACTGGACCAGCTTTGGATGCCAATCAAGGTGACAAAACAATTCATCAGCTAAAGGAAAATGGGGAAATTGGACGTGTCAAAGTACAGCAATTCTCAAAAGCTGAAAGTGGGAATTCAAGTGCTGTTCATCCTGTGAGAACACTTGAAGATGAGAATCTTGATTACGATAGTAATGCTAGTTCTTCTAGCTTCGAGTTTCATAAAGATAGATCAGCACACGGTCAGTTTATGAGATCATTTTCAAGGTCAAGGCCATCTAAGTGGAATGATGCTGAGAAATGGATAATGAATAGGCAAAATGTACAAAATGATTCTTTTAAGAAGAATGCATTGCACAACCAGGCTAATAGGATGCCACCGGCAAATATGATGAGGAATTCTCTTGAGTTAGGAAATTATGATCCAGCATCATCAGTTTGCAGAATGGCAGACACTAAGCGTGTAGATTTCTGTCAGCCTGCTGCACAAACAGCTATAGAGAGGTTCTCTTTTATCCCCCATGGGATACACCCGATATCTGGTCAAGCACGTGGTGGAAATGCTTCGCTTGATCAGTATACCGAGAATAAGGAATTGAAGGAAGTGGACCAAATATCTTGCATGAAAACTGTGGATGAAGATACAACAGGTAAATCTGCTTGTACGAAAGTTTTTTCCCCAGAAATAATAGGACTTGTCTGAGATAAATGACTATTGTTTCAAAGGTCTCTGACATACAGAAAACTACTAATAGTAAATGAAAGTCCTTCTTGCTGATTTATAATTTCTCCGTCGATATACTATTATTCTCAGAAACTGATTCAAGGATAGTACATTTCTAATTGTTCGGTCAAGAAACATGTCCAAAAAAAAAAAGATTGAGTGGGGATGTGAATGTTTAAATGGACTTGTGGTCACTCTAGGAAGGACAGAATAATAAATGAGGATGTTCGTATCAAAGTAGTTGTGGTATCAATTGAAGCTAAACTGAGGGGGTGGCACTTGCATTAGTTTGAGAATGTCTAACGTAGACCTACAAATGATCCAACTAGGAGGGAGAGCAAATCCAGGTGAATGACTAGAGTTGATGGAGAGTTTGACTTATGTTAACTTGGGATGCTTTGGTTTAGAAGGACTTAGCGTACTTACATCTCACACCAAACTTAGTTCATAATAGAAAAGAATGACAAGAAAAGAATGATGGTCAACCCCAATTAAATTTGGTATTAAGGCATTGTTTCTTTTGTTGTTGAATCTATAGACTGCTTTTCAGAGCATTTAGTCAACTGCTGGGTTTTCCCTTCCTACATCCTCCACAATCCTCCACACTCTGGGTGCAGAGGATCTTTATCATAGTCTCTCATTGGATGTTGTTTGACTATCAATTTTTGGAGCTGGCACACTGACAGAGAAATCTATCTTATGAAGGAACCACTTCAATGGAATAGGCTTTGATAGCTGCCTCTAATGTCGACATAATGGATATGTAGATTTTGAACCTAGTTGAAGGAAATTTGTTTTGAGTTGCATGTATCTATTTTCTTTGCTTAGAAGAATTGCATGCCCTTGAGAAATCCCTATACACTCTTGAAATTTCTGTTTGCCCCAGTAGTATGTGTGGGACATGATAATCCAATGATATGAACGTGCAGTTCTTCCTGTAATAAGATCAGTCTGTATGAGAGACATGGGAACAGAAATGACCCCAATTCCAAGTCAAGAGCCTTCAAGGACTGCTACACCTGTGGGCGCAACAACTCCACTCCGCAGCCCAACGTCTTCAATTCCATCTACACCCCGAAGAGGGGCACCAGCACCAACACCTACAGAACTAGGCACAGATGAGGACACGCAACATAGCGCTGAATATGGGAAAACAGAATTGACTGAGCAAGAGTTGAAGTTAAAGACAAGGAGAGAGATTGTAGCCCTTGGTGTACAGCTTGGGAAGATGAATATTGCTGCTTGGGCAAGTAAGGATGATCAAGAAAAGACAGTAGAAACTACAAATATTGTGGAGCTTAAGCGGGTGGAATTTGAAAAACGTGCAGCTGCATGGGAAGAGGCTGAAAAATCCAAACACCTGGCAAGGTTTTTCCACACCCTTGCACTCTTTAAATGACTATTGAAACCAAGCCATGGAGTATGTTAATCAACATTTTGCCAGAGGAATGATTTGCCTTTTATCTTTTTTGTTCCCATCAAGGATATTCTCTGGAATTTCATTTGATGGAGAAAATGTTGAATCTTTCAGGTATAAACGTGAAGAAATAAAAATCCAAGCATGGGAAAGTCGACAAAAAGCCAAGTTAGAAGCAGAGATGCGGAGAGTAGAGGTACGTGGATGCCTTTAATTTTCAACATTTGGTAGAAAGGTTAATGTTATCTTTTACCTTCATTTGCCTTTTTAACTGATGGAAAGTGCTCTAAATGTGTGTGTGTGTGAAAGAGAGAGAGAGGGAGAGAGTTCATCACGCCTGAGAATTTGTAAGTGGACCAATCAATGATTTAACTTTTTTATGGGCTAAAACTAGGCAAGTAGAACAATTTTCAGTCTAACTAGATTTTGTGACCAAGTTCTCTTAAGCCTTTCCTTCTGGGAAACTTGTTACGTAATGTTTGCTGGGGCTGCAATATTTTCAGCAAATCTCACTGAATATAAATGGATGTACATGTCTTTCAGGCCCAGGTGGAACAAATGAGAGCTCAAGCACAAGCGAAGATGGTGAAGAAGCTCGCAATGACAAGACAGAAATCAGAAGAAAAACGAGCTGTTGCTGAATCGAGAAAAAATCACGATGCAGAAAGGACTGCAGCACAAGCGGAATATATTCGTCAAACGGGGCAGATGCCATCATCGCACAATATGTGCTGTTGTTGGTTGTCATAGAACTGAGTACGATAATTAGAGGGAAACCTGCTCATACTCATTGAGCCCATGATTCATCTCTTGTTCTCATTCTGGATTTCTTAAGGTCCATGGCCTGCTGTCCTGTATGTTGCTCAATCTTGTATTCAGTGAGTGACCTCAGTTTGTAAGTGCACATTGAAAATGGGTGTTTCATTTTCTCCCTTTTTTGTGGACAAGCAAGAATTTAGTCAAACATCATTCTCAACCTTCAAGTGACCAAAACAAATGTGAGAGAGATTATACCCTGCAATAGTATCTCATTTTGAATTTTGTGTTCCAATTGAGCTAAGTGATGAAGAGTGACTTTTCGTATGACAGTAAGGTTACTTTATTATTATTTGAAGATTACAAATTCTAGTCTTAGGAACAATTTTTTTTTATTTAATGAGGGTAAAATTGTATACATATGATCAATTACAGACATTACAGCCATGCATTGAAATGCCCCAAATGAGTCAAGTGATCTGAACTTGATAAAATACTTCCTGTAAAGCAAATCTTCACATAACATGCTGGTTTGTGTCCAGTGCACATGCATGCATGGGTGTTATTGGTGCATGACATAAGATTGGATGGAAGACTGAAACTATTAGATTCTTTTCTATCTTTTTTTTCATTTTTTGGTGTGCCAATTGTATAGAAAGAAAAATGAGATTAAAAATGATTATTTTCTTCCTTAACATCTCATTGCTGGGAAAAAAAAAAAGGCTGCATTTTTTTTCTGGTCAAGGTATGTCCATAGGCAATGATCAATTTTTTTTTTTTTTTGATCAAGTAAATGATCATTTTATTCCCTTCCCAATTTATATTTCTTATGACATTTAGTTTGATTCTCTTATTCTATCTAATGATTTTCCATTGTACTTAAAAATAAAATTTTATTTATATTTACATATTTATTTTTCAGTGAATTGGCTTCAATTGAGAGTTTGAACTTGAGAACTTCAATTCTGAAAATAATTATAGTACTAATTGAGTTATAATTTATTAGTAACATATGTTTTTTTTTTTTTGTAACCTGAAATGAATGAGTACCACAGAATGAATAATCTTGGGATTCCTGCCGTTGCTATAGGCCTTTGTTAGGCCCAAAACTATCAGGTTAGAGCTGAACTTTAAGGCCAGCATAGACAAAATTTGGAATCGGCTTCAACTGAAATCCATAAAGTGGATTCACTAATGCCCTTGCATATTCAGAAATGAACTTTGAGGATTGATGAGCTGATAAATCACAGAGATCTCTTGATACACAGGATTTTTCGAATGATAGCGCATGATTTGGTCATGGATTGTACATTTTTATAGAATGAAAAAAGAGACATCGCTCCTATGGGCACAGGCCAAGAGTTGCCTATTAATGTCACTTCTAATTCAAACTCTTATATAAGAAATACCCACCACTGTATTGATAGCTCCATGCAGTCTCTCTACGCTAAATTATAGATAATACTCAATCTGAATCTCACACAGTATCTCAACCATTTTTTTTTTCCTGCTAGAAGGGGGAAGATATTATGTAGGGATTCGAAATCCAATCGTGTGGCTATACACAAAATTACCAACAAATTCAGCACTTTCGGTGGTGATTTGGGTTGTTTCCAATCATATTACTTCAGTTGGTTTGAACATCGCATTAGATGTTTGATCAGTAGGCCCTTTATCCAGCACCAAAGTAGCCCCCAAAGGCCTAAAAAATTGATCTATGGAGAGAGTTTCTACACCGTGGACTAATACTCCTATATATCAGAAGAACAATAAAAGAATAAAGAAAAAATTTTTTAAAAATATTTGTATTGTTTGCATATTTCCCTAAGTGAATCTATAGATCTATAAGAATTGTTATTGATAGCATGATTATTGGCCTGATCATATTATCTTTCTAGACTTAACAACAATCATATCAGGATTGTATCCTTGATTAATTATAATAGATTTGTGTTAAAGCTAACACTGCAGCCATTTGGGATACAAGATTTTCACAAAGTGAAGCACATTTTACACATTTTTACATATTGCTTGAAAGTTGAAACAAGACCAATCACCATATGTTCATTATTTTTTGCCTTTGACGGGAGCATGGGAACCAATCTTTTTCCTTTTTTTTTTTTTTTTTAGGAGTCCGTTAGGTTGTTCATGAGGTTATAAGCTATATAATAAGGCATCTCCTATAAGTCGTACCTCTCTCACACCCCCTCTTTCTGAAATTATAATTCAAAACCTTTAAAGTAAAATCTTAAACTCTAATTGCTTTTAGGACATCTTTTTCCTTTTTTTTTTTTATTTTTTTATAAAGAGAATGAAGATAAAATTGAAATAGGGACAGCCCACCCTCTTTCTAAATAGAAAGGCCATTTGAGGGGTCGTTGTTGGATGGCCAACCCTTACCCTTTAGGATTGAATGTTGATAGTGCCAAACATCGTCACAATTCCACTCCTCAAGAAAATTCCTATCCACACTCAAATGCCCCCACAGAGCACAACCCTGCAATTCCATTCATTCATCCACCTTTCTTCATAAAGTGACAACTGACATTGCCTAAGTCCCCACAAGAAAAAAGGAGAGCTGAACCAATCCTATCCCCCTCCTTTTCTTCTCTCCTCTCCCTTACAGTGGTGTCATACTATACATGATGTGCTTGCTTGCATATAATTGGATGTTATGAATGGAGGTGGCGGCACGTGACTCACGTGTTTGATCCACCGACATTGGGGCTTCCCCACAATGCTGATGTCAAAATTAGTAAGAGTTCACTGGGTCATTGAGTGGAAAATAACTTATCTACATTTTTTTTTAACCAAAAACAGATCCCATTGATCAAACAATTGATTAGCACTCCTTCCTTCATATATTAAAAAAACAAAACCATTCACAAGCGCATTAATATGACCTTTAAAGATTATTTAATAAGTGTTGAGAGAATCGAACTCCCAACTATACTTTTAATCAATAAAATCGATGATCACTTGAACTAATGCTCTGATTACCGAATCGAGTCGACTATGAAATTGAGAAAAAACTTTGGCCTTTTCAGGCACCTAAAGCAAACACCCACCCACTCAGCAGAAGAGATAAAACTTGACGCATTAACTATGAGGTAGAGTCAACATGTGACTGACGCGGTGTAAAGGATTCAAATACTAAAATGACTCTGAATGCAAACAATCATAAATTTGGACCACTTACCACCCATTAACCAAAAATAAAAAGAGCTCACATGGAGTTCTTGGTAACCAGAAAAGTCTATGATATGAACTCATACAAAAACAAAAGACATCGTTTTCTGTAGCTCAATGGAAAAGAAAGGCTAGATTAAAGAGTTTTGTGGGGACCTTCACAATGAACAATATCAAAGCAGCCAGCCAGAAGATGGGGCTTTTAAGATTGTTTTCCAAAACCATGGATCAAAACAAGTGACAGGCCATTTTCACAATGATGCATGCATGGAAAAACAGAGTTTGTTTCCAATAGCTTTTTGTTATAATACGTACCCATCAAAATGACAATGGAACCTACAAAGATGCCGTAGTTGTCTAAACACTATTAAGGTCATTTCATAACAATCCAAAAGGATCAAAAAGGTCTCTAGGAAATGGCACAGGAACATCATTTTCATTCTACAGCAAACCTTAGCTCATCATATATTCATAATTCACTGCAAAAAAAAAAAACAAAAAACAACAGCCAACTTCATGAAACATTGGTCCCCTACTAATTATCGATCGTGTATGTTGGAGTGGAGCATAACAAGAAGAAAGGATATCTTCTAATTACAATAATAAGCTTATACATAAAAATGTAAGCTTCGAATAGGGAGTACTTTGATCACTCCTCTGGATGGGTTCCAAGAGGCCCTAGCATTACAGGAGTGAGAGCAGACCTTAACGGGGTAATCGTTCAGAAGTCCAAAGACCCCACAGATGTTATCCCACTGCTTAAATTTCTTGACTCCTGCCGACTTGGATAGTCATCACAGCTGCCATTGGAAAGCCTCTGAACTGGAACCGAGTTCAGGAGCTCAAGCCCTCGTCTGCCCATTTGTTGCACTTCTTGGGGTGAGAGTATTTTGATACACCACACACTGTTTACGAATTCCCTGGAATCAGAAGCATCGTAACATATCAGCATTAAGTTTAACACAAACGGTAGCATAAGATGAAATCTCCTACTCAAAGAAGATACATAAGCTTCAACTGATTAAGTTCAGACTCACCATATTAAATCCATCTTATTTTTTCATTTCCATAGGTCATAAAAATAAGGTTGATTGAGTACTGAAAAATGTTCGCATACAAGTTGGTAAGAGAGTAGAGAAGCTGGAAACTTACGGCCAGGGGTCATCACCAAGGAGAAGGACATCATTCTCCCGATCAACAAATACAAGCTGCCAGCCTGATCTCAAAGGGTCCTCCAGCTGGCCTTCAAGGCCAAACATGCGAGCAAGCTCACCGCGCAACTCATTGTAGCTGCTGAATTTGGAGATATCCAAAGACCTGCCGAAGGACCCTGACTTGTAAACCTGTCAATAATTTTAATGTCAAAATGCTCAAAATGTCCTTGCTAAGGAATGCCAGAATATAACACCTTGAAAATGGCAAAAAAAATGAGACAACTGAACATTAAAATACATAGCTTACACAAGCCTGCCAATATGAAGCAGGCTTGAACATTAATTAGAAGACCAAAATGGAAAAATTCACCTTAACAAAGTTTCTACTCAGTGGATTGACGTGGCCCGCACTTTCTGGGGACTGCAGGAAACCTGATTCATCAATGCAACTGGAAGGTGTCATTGCTGGATTGAGTGAAAACTCAGCGCCTGGAGTACTCATGTACATAGAAGAAGAGAAAGGCATTGTTGTGGAATTACTATCGCCACCAACTCCTCTAAGTCCTGACATACCACTCTGCAGCAGAAGAGATGAGGGCTCTATATTGACACCAAATAGAAGTCGGCTTTGTGGATCAGTGCCGCCTTGGTCTATAAGGCATTCCCTTCCAGGAAAGGGTGGCAAAGAAATACAATTTTGAGAGATGTTTGTCTGAGGAGCTACCAACTGTTCTACTTGGGGTAGAGGACACAGAGGTGAGCCAGAAGAAATAAGAGGCTCAACAGCTGCTCTCTTGGACAGCCACGCAGAGGAAGTTACCAAAGGGTTGGTCCTGGGCAGGTTGAGTAAATGGGATGAGTCATCTTGCGGAAAAGAACCTAAGAGACTGTGGAGGGGAGGGCGAGAAACAACAGGGCTCGTCACAGGGTTCCCATTCGAATCAGAAAAACTCTGTTGATGGCACAGTGAAGAAATGGCCTGCAGTGGTGGTGACTGGGATTGAGAGGCTGAATCAAACTGAGATATGGTGGACACAGCACTCGCAATCTGTTGATGATCAACTAGTTGAAGTTGTTGTGGCAGTGAACGTGGCTGCTGACTATTGAGCCCCTGTTGATGCTGCATTTGCTGCTGAACGATGTGAGACTGAGTTTGAACCTGAGAGTGAGACTGATTTTGGTTTTCTTGAACACCAGGATGAAAAGACTGTTGAGGCCGAGATTGCTGCAATGTCTGAGGTTGCATTAAAGCAGCCGTGCTGCCAGGAAGAGTCGGATGTTGCTGGAATTGAAAAAGGGATGTGGCTGATGGTTTTGAAGGATCTCCAGCCCTCACCTCCTGTAGTGCAGTAGCAACCATAGCCTGGTAGGCATCAGGTTGTAAGCCAAGCATTGAAACATCAACTCTTGGCTGCATCCACGGTGTGACTCCAAGTCCCTGAAAGTTTATAGATTGGATACCACGGTCTCCATCTCCTCGCAACCACATAAGGGGAGAATTCATTCCCAGATCATCATCCTTGATACCTAAGTTCAGAATATTTAACCACGTAAAAGACTAAAGAAAAAGGCTTTTAGACTTCAAGAGAACAAGGAAACATAATTTATAGAAATCCCAAAATGTGATTATCGATGACCAATCACCACAAGGGGATTGGATTAGGTCCAAAAAGAACCCTAGAAGCCATTAGCTATGCATGGAAGTTCTGAAAATGGTCTGTAAACAAGCTTACCATAGAAAGGTGGTAAACCAGGTGGCCACGGTCTCTTGAGCCTCAAGGGAAATGGGGATGGATACATTGGAAATGTTGTTAGCGGTTCAATCTCCCATAAGGAAACTCTTGGCTGCCTCTCTCCAGCTGTGGATTCATCCCAGCCGACCTACATTTGGTTTGCATTAAGTAGGGGGACAGAAAATACAACAGCTTTTCTCAACTAAACATTGATTTATTCCACAATGAGCAATTCCTCAAAATATCGTTCACTTACCTTGACTGAGCGCCAATGTGAATTTGGCCACCTACCAGGGTCCAAGTCACTTATGCCAGTTATTGTGCCCATATAGCTGTATATGAACAGTTGTCAGATTCTATACGAAACATAAAAAGCCTTTTTTGCAGAAATTCACCACATTAAGGGGCATAGCAGAAAGTCATTTCTTAGAACACCATCAAAAGCAAATGACGTAATGCAATTTTGTAACATGCAAGCATTATAGAGCACAAGCAGACGTACGCATCCAGAGAAGAGTGCAGACAGAGGAGGATGAGTCCCAAATATTAAGGTCATGGTCTAAGCTTACAAGCAATGTTTAGCACCTACCGGCGAACACTGGATTCTTCTGTCTCAAATAGCATTCTAAAGCGCATCCCAACAGACACCCGAGTATGATAGACGGCCTTGACATACTTAGCCAATGGTATGACAAATTCTGATGGGCTCGCCCTGAAGCGATGCAATGTTGAGGAAACAAATTACACCACAGATTCAATTATTTGCCAGCATTATCAAAAGCATACCTTGGATTGTAAAATATGGTGAAACGGCTATTTGTTGCAGCGGCATGAGCTGCAGCAGCAAGAAGCCCCAGGTGCATACTATCACTTGACAAGACCGATGAAGGCATTACAGTTTGAGGTCGAGTAGCACGTCGGATACCAAGGAGCAATTGATTCTTTTCATTCCTGTCAGAGCAGGTCTAATTCAATCAGGTTGGTGACAATGTAACATATTCCACAGATAATCACATCAAAACTTTATAAAGTTAGGATATGTAATGAAGTCCCAATACGTTGCAGAGTCCATCCACCTTCCACCCCAAACAAAAACAACACAAGCACGTTTTTTGGAAGGTAGAAACGAAAAAAAAAAAAAATGTTTTTAGATTCAAATACATGGGGCAAACACAATAATAACTTCACCTTATATGCTTTCTTGGATTACTCCAAGAAAGCATATAAGTGGCAAAGCTTAACTATCAAGACAACTCCTTTAGGGCTTGAAAGTGCACTGAAGTCTAAATAGTGTGCGCAAGAGAAAACTAAAACACTTTCAGTCCACATCCACCAAAGCAAAGCAGATCATCAACAACCTACCAGATAAAAAGCACAGAATCACCAGCAACAAGCCTTTTAGCACTCACGAAGACACTCCACCCGGTCGTAAGGAGGTGCCTTTTTGGCTGGCCTGAATGAAGAAAACAGCCGTTAAAGAGAGATGCTTGAGTTAAAAACAGCTTTTTGTTACTATAATTAACACTCTAGAGTGCTTGGAACTGTCAACCATCAACATGATGAGTAGCCTGCAACAATCCAAGTAGGCTATAGATCTATCGTGAAGATTGAATTAAATGCCACTAATGATATTTCCACCATTTTAAGGTGACCTCTGCATATCCAATGCAATTTTTTCACCCAGAAAATAAAATACACATAGAAGGTATGTGGGTCTTCAGAATGAAAAAGAACCCATAAATTCCATGTCGAGGAAATGATATAAATACAGAATTTTTAGCAACAAACAAGAAAGTAATTCAATGGCAGTCTACAATACTAACAATGATTAACAAAGGCAGAGATAGGGCCAACTACTCTGCACTTATAAGCATTCGTTTTGTGAATATCTTGCTAAACCCACTAATTCAAATGGTCAATGCAAGATGAGGCCTATTTCGGTGCATCAACGCCCAAATCAATTCAAAAAAGAAAACACAACTCACCACGAAAGATATGTCTAAATTTCCATTCATTATCGTGGAGATCCCTGGCAATTAACTCCTGAGCTGGAGGTTGCTGGGAGAAGTCCTGCAATCAAACAGCTGTCATAAGAAATTTTCCACAAGACAAGAACCACAGAGAAATGAGAACTGCAGATCCATGGTCAGGTTCAATCAGTTACATAGAACATTTACCAATGGGGGAAACACTTTTTCAGCTGCCCTGCGAGGGACAGAAAATCCACCATGGGTACTTGTGTCACTTGCTGTCAAAGTTTTACAAAAATAATTGGTGGGCTGTTTGCTGGGAGCACCCAAATCTGCAGGAAGGCAGGCATCCTTTTGTTCTTGCTGCAGAAGATGCGGTAAACAATCAATAAACACACATAAGAACTACAATACTGCACAGAGACAAAGGAGATACCGGGCTTAATGGCTGCAAGGTCATCTGTGCATACACCTCGTCAGTTTCAACATCTGCCTGAAATATTGAGATACTGTTTGAGCCTCATGGAACAGCCAATGAGAATATGCGACCCAATAAGTAACTAAACGAATCTTACATGCATGGTCACGTTGTGAAGCTGACAGATAAGCTGTGGAGGTAAGCTTGGGTAGTTGGGAATATGGGCATCCACTTCTTTGTTCGTTGATACAGCAACCTATATACATAGCGGCACACAAATTTAGTGTCATTGAAACATGAAAGCACCCTATAGTTGCAGCTCAAGCCTCCTGGTACAGATTATTCAGAAAAATTCGGAAACAAGAAGCATCTAGGAGGAAGAAAAACAAACACCACATTTAGAACTTCAGGTGTTCAACTGAAATATCAATAAGCTAAAAATACATGGCTCTGTGGCACAGAAAATACAGACACTTTGCGTATCAGTGTTCAAAATAACCTACTATGCCGGAAGTTATTAATCATTTCAAAGTGCACATGGCCTGAGATGAAGAACTATCATTCTAACAAAAACAAATTTATCCAGAAAACAAATTGATCTACTTTAGAATTATGCTGAAGCACATCATAGTTACAGGCAAGCAACCTTATATTTTGGTCACTCATCCTCACCTGCTCGCTGTGACCCTGTGCGAAATAAACAACACGGCTCCCAACAACAGGTAGAGAAACCAAAGGACCCGCACATGCATGCCAAAGCTCAGAATTCAGAACCCTCTTCTCCCCTGAACAAATCATTCCAAACCAATGTCAATATCGCACAAAGAAAAACATTGTTTGTCCTTCAAACTTGATAATAACACAAGCTATGGCGAAATTGAAGATTTATATTTGCGCCCAGAACTTCAATTGCCAATAGCCATCAGTTTCTTTTAGTAACATTGTAATATTCACCATCCAAGATAAAAACAAAAAATATCAACGAGAGCCAAAGTTGGCCCTCTGCTTGATTGCTGAGCAAAGACTTTAAAAAGGAGAGGAAAATCAATATATTCCTATGTATTGGCTCTCCGAAACTGCGGTATAAAAGCGATGGAAAATGAAAGAGATTGATCCAAATTTGGAGATGTTATCTGCCAAGCATGGTTTTCAAGATCTCAATTTCCATCCTTCATTTTCTGTGAAAACATGTGGATTCTAGGACATCCAAACTCTATAATTATACAAAACTGGCCCAAAAATTACTGTAAGCCCAGGAATAAGTAGCCAAAAAGTAGAAGAAGAAGGAAGAAGGCAGAGAGAGTGAATCAAAGATTTAGGGCCCAATAAAAGAAATAATGAACACAGAACAAACTACTAACAAGAACACACATACCTTCCTGAGCTTGTGGATTAAAACCAGCTGAAGAGAGTCTCATTTTTCAAGGAACTTAACAGCACCTTAAGAAAACACACTTGTTCAGACCAACAACCCAAAGATCCTTACAACCACTCCTCGTCAAACCAATTACACCCCAAACTAAACTCACCAAACCACTCAGCAACCCTTCTCAGATGAACTCCCTTCTTCCCACATAGTACCATAACTTCACCCCTTTTGTTCCTCTCCTCCAAAATCCCCCCACAATTGACAAGCATAAACTATTGGCACAGTTACAAAAGTCAAACCTCATTCAATGTAGGCTTCATTGGAAAGCTACAACCAAGAAGAATCCCACAAGAAACAAACTTCTTGAATCTTCAGCCGAACCCAGTTTGGCTGCAAAACAAGATCGAATTCAGCCTCATTCGGTTCCTATCCTCTTCCCTCACAAACCCCAGCTTCTCCAATCATTGACCATAAAAATAAAAATAAAAACCTCTCGTGCCACAAATCTTCACCAAATGAACCCCCACATTCTAGCTTCAACAATCACAACCACAAACTGTGCTTCTCAAGTGAGCCAACCATTAACACTCAGATGAGAGAACTGAATAATCAACAGGCCCCAGATGTCTAATCAAGCAAAACACCACTAGATCTCACTAGGACAACACCAAATAGCACTCCCCCACTTTCAATTCTATCTAAAGCCCAGATCTTTATTCACAAACCCCACAAAGAAAAAGAAAAAAAAAAGACACAACTTGGAATCAAACTCAAAGAACTCAAAAAGTACAAAGCATTGCTCAAACTGAAAGCTTCAAGAGCATGCAAAGGCTACACCTTTTAAGCACACATATCTGTAACTACAGCCATAAACAGACACACACATATTTGTTTACAAAGGAGATGATTTTATGGGGTTGGGATGTTGTTTCCTGTAATGGAAAAATAGTTCTAGTGGTGGTGCTGATGATGTGTGTATAGCTGCTGCTGCTAGTACTACTACTGCTCCTACTTTAGTCCCCTTCTCTCTCTCTCTCTCTCTCTTCCTCTTATTTTTGCTTTAAATGAATGAACACACCACCGCCATTATTTTTCTCTGCACATTTTTATACCACAGAGAGAAGCCAAAAAAGCAGAATTTAGAGGGAGATGGAAAAAGAGTTGCTGTAGCATTTGATGTTTCAAGAAGAGTGAGAAAGTGTCAGATTTTTTTTATCTTAGAGAGAGAAATTGTTGTATTTTCACTTTACTATCACTTTTTAATGTTGTTCATTCAGATTCTCCAACCAAAAAAAAAAAAAAGAAATGTTGTTCATTCAGACAAGGGAATATTGGCCCATAAAGTTGGGAAATTTTACTATGTTATCCTCTTTCTTTTTTCGGGTAATTTTATTTTGTTGTCTTTATTTTTTAAAAAAATACTTATTAATTTGGTTTTTATTTTTTTAATAAATAAAACACACTCATAATTTCATATTTATATTTTTACACTATATAAAATTATTTTTTATTTTTATTTTAAATAAATTTCATTCATTGTATAGTGTAAAATTATGAATAAATTATATTAAAATCATAAATAAATTCAACTCATAAAAAAAATATAAATGAAATTAGAAATTTCCTCTTTTCAAAAATACCTTTCTTTTTCTTTTTGGAGTTTTCTTTTCTTTATCCAAAACTATTTTCCAAAAATATAATTAATTGATCAAAAATTTGTTTTCATTTTTCAAAATTTCTTTATCCATAATAAGAATGTTATTTTTTATTTTCATAAAATTTTCACTATATTTTTGGGACATCTCTTCACTGTCATAAATCCTACATTTTAGATATTTAAATTAAAATTTTAACTTCTTAATTATTGGAATGTCTTCCGTAAATATTCTTAAATTAAGTTTTGTATTAAGTTTTGTATCAATCCACACTAAATCATCCTTCGAAAGATTTTAGGAGCTGACTCTCCTGCATTTAGGAGTGTTAATGATCATTTAAACAAACCATGACCTTAAAAATTTAAATCGAACTTTTCATTTGATTATTTTAAAAATTAAAACTGAACCAAATATTTGGTTATTTAAAATTTATTTCTGGTTCAATTTTGTTAATCGGTTTACTAGTCAAAAATTAATTTTAATAAGTAAGAACTTGGTGGCTTGACTCTATGAGCAATCATTTGAATTTGCTTATTCATTTACGTAAACAAGTTATTTTAAAGCTCAACTTTAAGTTTTGTTTAGTAAACAAACCAGGTCTCATCAATTTGAGCTCATTTTTTCTAGCTCATTAACCAACTTAATAAGCTCGTTTTGTTTTCCAAACATCCAACCATAAATTTAGGCTCGCGTCACAAATGAAAAACCCAAGTACAAATGAACTTGAACAAGTCAAATTTTTTTTAACTCGGTTAAATTCGTCTACAATCCGATGTCATGCCAGTGAGACTGCAGGGATTATCTATAGTCGTACATTTTGGCCATGGCTTCAGGAACTATTGTTTTTCCTTTAATATTCTTACCTTTAGTATAAGAAATAAGAAACGATATTTAATATCACCGGCTCGTCATCGTGGTCTTATAATTATAAAATTTCATTCGGTACAACAAATTTATGAATTTAAATTTTCGTTAAGGTATTCTATAAGATTAAATTTACATTTGTCTCAGTCTAATTGTGGGAGAAACTGTGATTCATATTGTATACCGTAAAGTTTACCTATTCATTAATTTGGTATAAATGTTGAATTAACTATGTGGTGCGACTAATATAATCATTTTTAATAGAATTATGATATGTCATTTTTACTTTTTTATTTTACTTTACCATAAAAAAATAATATTTAGTTCTTGATAATTGACTATTCTATTTTAATTGTTTTTGTGTACTGAAACTAAAATTTATATTTTGTGAAATGTTGAGAAAAAAAAGTTGAGATTTGAACCTTTAAACCCAAAAATTTTACTCTTATGGTTAATCGAGTTACTTGTTTTTTGTTCCAGATCACTCTAATAGTGTTTGTGTCCAAGTTTTTTCTTTCATTCATAAAAAGGTGAAAAAAAAAGGGCAAAAAAATGCAAAAAAAAAATTTTAAAAAAAAATAAAGGTTGGTTCCCAGTTCCTATTGCATCAATGGAAATGTCCTAACTTCCAACCGATCGAATTTAGGACTTCCACGTAAATGGTTCATCAACCTTTTAGCTTTTCCTGTTCTTGATACTATGTTCTACCGACCAGTAAGTATAATTTAATAATCTTACTAAAAAAAAAAGTATAATTTAATAATTACTAGATTTACAATTATAATAAAATTTAATATTCGAATCTCAAATCCTAAATCTTTCTCTTCCACTCCAACTATAGAGAAAAAAATAAAGGCAAAAAAAAAAAGAAAAAACCAAGTTTTGCCATTACAGTATATTTCTTATTTTCTTCATCGATCATCCTTCTTCTGGCATTACATGGAGAAAGATAGAAAAGAAACTTAGGATTGGGGAGCAAAAAGGGTCAAACACATGCAGAGAGAGAGATTCGGACCACGCAAAAAATTACTATCAATCTATTATAATCGGATGAGCATATGATATACATCAATAAATGAGATGATAACCACTTATTGGGAGAATGGAGCGATTAACCGTCTCGCATTCTTATGAAAAATTACAGAGTCGAGACTGTGCCAAATAAAATAGTCGGACTAAGCATATGCAGGTTATATTAGTATTCGATTACTTCAGTAACATTTGTTGGATCTGGAATTTTGCTTTTTCGCAAATTTAGTGTAAATAATATAACTTATCTTACGATACTAAACTCATATAATCTTCTTTAACGAATTTATAATCTCAGACAAATTTGTAGAATATCATCTATATATATTTTATTAAAAAAATAAATAAGATGATAATAATGTACAATAATTATTATTATTATTATTATTATTGGGTCAAATTATTATTATTTGTGTGTGTGTGTGTGTTAGGTTCATCCTATCCAGGGATGTCCTGGTCGAGATGACCCCATTGGAAAACTTATTAAATTTAAGGGCTAGCAATGGGGCCATCTCAATTAAATTGCGGAAGTATCCAATTCCCATCCTTGTGGGGGCCATATATGAACATTTCGGTTTTTCTTTACAGTTCAATATTTTGACTAAAGCATACCTTATTGCAATTGGTTGAGAAGGAATTGCATGCACATGAGGAATTATTACAGTTCATACATTGTGCTTGTTATGTATTTTCTACCAGTTTGATCAATAGCGGATCATCGGCTGTGGAACAAAGGGCATCTATTATTATAAAAAGTTTATCTTATTTGGTTACACTACAAGTTTATGAGTTCAAACTTCCAATAAAATATTTGATGAAAGTAAACGATAGATCTAAACCTACATAATTATAAGAGGGTTTAGTAATTTTTGCTAAATACTAAAAAATATATTCTTTCACGAATTCAATGAAACAATATGGCATACTAAACGACATTTAACATAATTTTCTTTTAATAGATCTGTAAAGTGTTATCTTTACTTTTTCATTTTCTATAATTAAAAAACAAAAAGTTCATTTCCATATTTGAAACAACTATACGTAATGACCTGCGCAATTGAAATAATTAACAAAATAATATAAATTTTTTGTTTTTCTTTCTTGTCGTTAATTCACCCTTTGAATTTATTTATTATAATATTATTTATATTATTTTACTAATTGTATCCAATTGTGTTCATTTTTTTGTATGTTCAGAAAGTAAGTCTTTTCCTTTTATGTTATTGTACATATGGTCATTGCTTTTTACCATACGAGACGCATGGAATGTTATTCCACTATCCTGAAAAAACAGAGCTTCTACTATAGCTCTCTTGTGTTTCCGCTAGCTTAAAAAGTTTGATATTAGATGGGAAATTCTAAAATTAAATTTTGTCAGGATTAAATAATGAAATTAAACTTAAATTTTATTGCTTAACGTAAAAAATATCATAATTATTTAATTATTTTGTGCATTGTAGACATAAAATGACAATACTTATTAACGGGATAGTAGAATATCATTCACATTTTCCTATTTCATGCAAAAAAAAAAAAAAAAACCGAAGCCTCTTTTGCAATTTGCAGTAAAATATTACACAATCCACTGCAGGAAAATTCATTGCATAAGAAAAAAAATGATTATCCTAAGAATTCAGAAAATACTATTTTTGTTAATAAATTGGAATAATAATTTTACAATAGTTCTTACAGCTAACAAAATTTCCTCTCATATATTTGTAAGATTATTAGTTTAAAACATATCATTCATAATATAACTTACAAAGATTTTTTTAAATGAGTTACGAGAAATATATTGTGATATGAGTATATTAATTATTAGATCTATTGATGAAATTAGGTTTTAATCCATTTTATATTCATTTAATTTTAAGAGAGAACTTACTTCTCGAGTACTGGTATGATCGAATGTGATTTTTTCAAGTCGGCTATGACAATTATCGAGTTTGAAATTAATGATGTTCAAGCTCATAATTAAGTTGAATAATTTTGAGAGTCGAATTTCCACAGAGACTATCGTAGAGATTTGAACCTACATCACAAGTAAAAAAGTACGTTAATTGACTAATTAAATTACTACTTCATATGATAAACTTTAATATTTTTATTTTTATTTTCTAGTAATTTCACGTCTCTTGTAAAATTAAAAAAGAATTGTATTTATAGTTATACAATTATACGTAGAAAACTCAAAAAACAAAAAAGAAGGGCACTTCTTGAAAAGAAAAAAAAAAAAAACAGGTGACAGCACCGAATCTTGTGATCCTACGGACAGTACCCAGATATTTTCTGACAATGAACAAAGGAAAAGCAATGAAAGGACGAATCCTGACCATTGGCAAAGGAAATGTGGGACCCAAAGGCCTGATGGGACATGACGTGACTACTGTTACCTTTTCTTATTGGTCACTATCGGTACTGTACGGTGAGGAAACGGCACACGCAATTAATTACCCCCCTATCAGTCCACACGCGACAGTAGGTGGCAGAAATGTAAATAGCATGATGCACAAGTCTAACGTTTCGCAGCGACACAAAAAGCGATATTCGGTGGCTGTGCATTAATCTGTTTGTTGTTTAATTTTAAAAAATATATATAATTAAAGTCTTATTTTACAATTTTTGTTGATAAAAAAATATTAAAAAATATTTTTTTATTTATTTTTTATCGATCTAAATAATTATTTATTATTAATTTTTTATAAATTATTATTAATTTTTTTTTATAATTTTTTAATTATTATTTTTTATCAATTATAACACCATCATTATTCAGTTATTTTCTATTATTTTTTTATTCACTTTCTCTTAATCCAAATATAGTGTAAATAAAATTGTTAAGTCGATAAACATTTTTGATATAAATAATTGAGTTGTTAAATTATAAAAAATATATATAATTAAATGAAATATATGAGTTGATAAATGTTAGGAGGTAGATCATATATCTCATACATGTTTCTTTTTGTATTGTCTTATAATATAGTTTGACAAGAGTAAAACTTCTTAACAACATAAAATAGAGTACAAATAAGTACATAATGTATTCAAATCATCTAATTATTTATTTATTTATTTATTTTTTAAATTTAATTATCTAATAATTTATAATTTTTTAATCTCACTTAAAAGGTCCTATGTTAGATTTAAAATTAGTGTATAATGTCAAAAGTAGTGTTAATTATTAGCTTATCACCTATGTTATAGATTTGGTTTACATGAAAAAAAATTTCTCATTGTGTAGTCGTGAGAGAGCTACAACCTTAATCTCATTTCATTCGTAAGGTTTGCAACTTGCTCCAATTAGAATATTTCTATTGATATAATATAAATTATGTGTCAAAGGTCTTTGCAACTAATATTTTTTTCTCTAATTTTGAATTATACAACAAAAATAGTTCTCTCTTATCTCATGAATTGTATATCTGCTCCCATATGTTTTGAATTTGAAAATTTCAAAATAAATATCTTAGTGCCAAACCATAATTTTTAAAAATGGCATTCGACCGACTGTCGGACCAAAAAAGCAGTAAATTGATGGTTGATTTGATCTATTTTGGTTTAAAAATAGAATAATACTTTTGAACCAAGAAAAAAAAAACTACTTAACTTGGATTGATCCAAATAGTCGAACCGATAAATGATGCAGATTTTTGCTAATTATTTTCTTCTTTGAAAAACAAATTGTATGTTTTACTAAAACTACTTGTACATATAAAATTAAATTTTATTCCAATAATATTACATACTTATGCGATTATTAACTCGATGGTTTAATCAACGATCCAACAATCGGAACCAGAGTCTAATTCAATTTTAAAAACTATTTTCTACATATTGCACCCAATGAATAAAAAAAATGCCAATCAAAAACAAGTTTCCAGAGACGCAGAGCATCAATTTGTAGCAATACATAAAGAACAATATCATAACGATAAAAGAGCAACAACTTAATTTTTTACAATTGCTTTCATTTATTTGTACAATTAAGTAACATTTAATTAATTCACATGCATTTTTTGGTTGCTTCAACTTAGATGGCTGATGTAGAGTCCCTAAGGACTTGATGGGGGTGGTAAGGCCTAGGTCTAGGGTTCAAATTTTATAAGTGAGAATTAAAAATATACGTCTCCAACTAACTGATTTAACAGCCTACTTCATTAGTGCATGTATTATGTTATTATCATTTTTCTTCTTAAATATTGCTATCTTTTTTTTTTTTTTTCTAAATGCTAATGTGCCTTTCATTCATAATCCACGTGAAACAAGTACAACAATATGTACAAAGTGCAGAGAGACCTTGTTTGTTTACCATGGAAATTTCGGTTTCTTGTGTTCAAAAAAAGGAAATTTCGGCAGACATCACATGTCTGCATATTCAATCTCATACCGCAGAAGAAGGAATAAGAGATGCCTTTCAAGTCTTTCCCTTTCAACTTGCAAAATCAAAAGATCAAATCTTCCCAACTTTGGTTTGATTGCTTGTGCTCCTGTCTCGCGCAATTTTGGAAAACATTGTGCACATGATCGTATTATTGAACCCAACTGCACATTTTCCTAGAAACTCAACGTGGCCCTGTCTGTTTCTCGTCCTCTTCTTCAATTCAGGTACTTCTCATTTTCGTTCCATTGTTGCATCTAGAAATATTACACGGAACTAATGATTTATATTTCAATTGACCCTGAAATTATTTTTAAATTGAAATTCTCCAATTTAAATTTTATTTATATTCAATTAACAAAAAAAAAACGAGATTGTATTGACTTAATCACATGTAATTCAAGAAAAAGAAAAAATATTGTATCAATTCATTGTAAATTTGTAGTCATTTAATATATTATAATATTTAATGACGACAATTAAAAATATATCACGAATGATAGTATTGTATTTCATGCGTCAAAATAATTTGTGTGCATATAATGAGATTAAGGGTATATTGATTATAATATTTGTGAATTAGGGTCGGAATAATCCTAGTGTTGAATACTCCCTTCAACTATTCTCATAAGAACAGACCTATTACTCGGGCATTAGTTGAATTTGAGTTGATCTCTTTCACACCCGATTACAATATCATTAAATTGTGAACTTATAAAACACACAAATATAATTGTACTATCATATTACATCAACGCTGTAAAAATTTAAATACGAGTCAATGACAAAATGAAAAAGGAGATGCACATAGAATGAGACCCTATTGCATGTATACTTATTGCCTGAATCGAAATAAAAACGTGATTATTAGCGTACTTTAAATAATATATTGTTCAACCTTGACTCAGCTAACCCAGAGTTTGAATGTGATCAGTCCTAATCAAGGCAGTTATGCATGTCATTTTAGACAAAAGTTAGGCTCCAACGAGATATCATTCTCACAATATCTGTCTATTTATTTTTAAATATATAAAAAAATATTTTCTGCCTCCTACACATTCAGAAATAATTGATCAAATTCTTTGGAAAATGCACTAATAATTAAAATTTAGTTATTTATTCTAAATATTTAAGATTCTAAATTCAAAAAAAGAATATTTGAAATTTATAAAAAATAAAAAATAATTCTTATTATCTAGTCTAATAATCAACGATCTTCTAATAGACAGAAAAAAAAAAAAAAAACTGATCAAAATGACCTGCCTAAGGTTGATAGCGCCATATGCTGGTCAAAAAAAAAACAAAAGAAAAGGTTGATAGCGCCACAAATTTATTACCCATGTAGGCAGCATAAATTAAGTAACCTATTAATGTTTTTTGTTTTTTTATGGAAAGAAATAACCTAATGTTGATGGCTAGTAATGACACATAGTTTTATGGACAATTTCTTAAGAGTATTCGATTGTGTTACGTCAAACACATCTCTCGTTGAGTTTTATAGTATTTTGTAAGGAACATAGAGTTACTATTCATCAAGGTGAATACATGACACGAATTTATATATTATATTATTATAACTATTGTTGGTGAATTTTTATTATCTTGATGTATGATCACAATTCGTAAACTTTGATGTTAATTTTATTCTCAGGATTAGCATGTATTGTTGGTTTTTTTTTTTAGAACCACTAAAAAAGGTGCTCGTCAGTTTTGGCAACTATTTAGATTATCGTGATACTTCATTTACCCATTTTTAAAAGGTAAAGTTGTTATTCGAGTACTCACGGGCTCGAACAAGTTTTCTTCATACCTAATATCAGTGTTGATGAGTTTAAAACTTACTACCGCGCTCTAAATATAATTTTTTTTTTTTTTATTAAGGGGCGGATATTGGTAAAGAGACCCAGATCCGAGTCAGTACTAAAAAAACACGCTGAATAACCATATCGGGTGGTTGTATTGTTGCTTAATCTCTTTTTTATTTGTGTTTCATGAAATAATGATAATAATTGTTGAACTCATAAGATTTGATGGCATAATTCTCACCTAGCTGGCTATAACACAGGCTAGCTATATTCTTGATTTGGCATGAGTGGGCACTAGCTTGGCCTTGAAGGAGCGCATAATCAACCTATTAGAGGGAAAGAACCTTGTTGACTCAGGATGCCACTTATAAGTGACAGTAGCACTTGTTATATGACAACACAATAAAATCAAAAGAAAAAAAAAAAAAAAAAGCAAAGGTTCACATTAACTTTGGATCAATGTGCCTACTGATTAACATTTGTGGATGTGGAATGCTACAAAAAAGAGATACCTAATCAGGGAATTTTTTAGGTGTTGAATACCTTGGAAAGAATATACAATAGGCATTTTTCATTTTTTTTATTCACAAAGACAGAATGATACTGTAAAAAAAGATATTTAAGTTCATAAACCATATTTAAAGAAGAGTTATATGTACACAATTTTACTTAAATTTTTATGAAGAGGCTGTTACTTAGAAATTAAAAACAAAACTATAATGATTGTATATGCTTCTCTTCTAAATTTTTTTCTTTTTAATATTTTTGGACGAAAGAATTGGTCGAAAAAATCTGCTTTGTTAAGTTGCGAAAGATGCTTTGATGTGTTATACTTGCACATCCACAGTGTTGAAATCAAAAGAGAATCACGCCTGAAACATAAGCGAAACATTAGAGGGCGGGGTGCTATAATTTCAATGGCATGATTTTTTTTTTTTTTTTACCTTAGTTTGGCATATTTTAATCAACTGCGGGGCAATGAATCCATAAATATGAGATGTTTCTCTAGCAAAGCATGCCAGATTTTATTAGTACCATAAACTATGGCGTTGTGGTTGAACACTCCTTGCCACACAAGAGAGTTACCTGATATACTTGAAGCCTTTTTTCTTTTTGGTTTATCGGCAGATCAATTGAACTGAAAGTTATATAATTAAAATAATTCTTTTTTTTTTCATAAATCTCTTATCCTTTCTTAAGATTAAAATTTGAAATTTCAAAATAAAAATTTAACTTATTAACTATGGGATGTCTCTAAACATAGACTTTAAGCCTTTTAAATTAACTACAAAGCTACAATTATTTCTAAGTACCGGAATGAGCAGGATGCAGATCCTTGGCATTCTCCTTTCGATGTGGGACATATCGATTTGAATTATGATCGCAAGTTTGGTTCATCTTACATTGTCCGAATTAGTCCAAGAAAAACCACCCTAGCTACTAGCTAGACAAGAGTCCAGTGATGAAATGAAGAATGTATTTGAAAAAAGATATTTGCTGGCCAAGGCCAATACTTCGTTTGGACCATCAATTTTCTTAGTCAATATCGGAATGAAAATAATGTAATTGAAAACAGAGGTCTAATCATATGAGTCATCTCATTGGGGCCACTCTTACAAAATTGTGATAGCTGTCATCAGACTTACGTTGCTCCTCATGCATGAATATGCTAGTGTATTTTTCAATGAGCAAGATATTATTTTTCTAAAAAAAGATAATCTCAAATACAAGTTAAAATCAATTGATATTGATATTGTCGCATGCTCGGACAGAATTCAAATCATGTATGGTATCAACTTCCTCTATTATATAACCAGAAAAAAAAAATTATTATTCTGTGAAATTCAAATTTGATATTGTCTGTGCATTGCCTGCGGTGGAAACTGTATAAAATTATTAGAATTTAGACGTGAATATTCCTTATAAAAAAATTAAATCAGAATATCAGTAAAAGACTTTAAATTGGGCTCATTCGAATTGTTTTTAGATTAAAAAAAGAGGCAAATTCAACTTTAACACATAGTTATTAAAATCAGCCCAGACACTGAGTGAGTCATTGGTTCAATCAGTGGGTCAATGGTTTAACCAGTAGATCATTAATTTTTAAGAAAATGAATATATTAAATAATATATATAATTTTTTTTGTATAATTTAACACAATAATTATATTTTTATAAATTAAAAAATAGTTTATACTAATCAAAATTTTGATAAAAATTCTTTAAAAACTATTTTTTAATATCAATTGTAACATATTATTTGATATATGAATAATATTAAATTATTGCATACAGAAAGATAGATAGTAAAAAGTAAAAAATTCTTGAATTGTACAAAAAAATATTGTGTAATATTGTTTAGTATTATAAAAATATTATTTTTATCGTTTACACAGTAAAAAGTTAAAAAATAATAAATTTTAGTGTGTAAATATTATATAAATATTATTGTTCATGTAATAAAAAGTGAAAAATAAAATATAATTTTTACTATTTGAACACTGTTTATCATTAAAAAATATTATGTTTACTGTTTATACAGTAAAAAGTGCAAAAAAAAAATTTTCGGTTAAAATACTGTTCATTATTAAAAAATATTATTTTTAGTGTTTGAACAGTGATAAAGTACAAAAAAATAAATTTTTATTACCTAAATGACCCAATTATTGTTTATACGAACCAACTCGACCCAGTGCCCGGATCACCGGTCTGACCGATCGGATTGAGCCAGGTTTAATAACATTACTTTAACATGATACGTGAAAAAGACTCTCAAAACCCAATAAGATTTTCAAAGAACCAATATGACTTTTTGTGTCTATGATAGTATATCGGGTAATAAATTGGAAGTCGGCAAAGATATTTGAAGTCCCATATTCCAACTTCTGAGAATTAATACCGACCATGGCTTTCATGTGAAACTATCGAAAAATCAGTGGCAAACTGGGAAAGAGAGACCAATAATTATAGTACAGCAAAAACGAAGTTGTTGTTCCAATTTGACGGTTAAAAAATTTTATCCCCATAAAATTATAAATTTAAATTCTTACCAAAATTTTAATTAAGATTAAATATATATTTAATTTTGTATAATTTTAGAAAAAACTTATAATTTTTAATGAATATTATAAAATTAACTTCTCTAATTAATTAAGTATCAAAACTCAGTGGACTGTGTGGTGCAGATGCAGCCACTCCTGTTATCTTTTTTTTTTTTTTTTCTCAGAAAACACAGAAAATGAATGAGAGGGGGAGAGAGAAGGAATAGAAAAAAAGTGGCTAGAGGATAAGGTCACATAGCTCTATTCTAGAGTGCCTTCAAACGTCCCCCCACCCCCACATGCCCCCAATTTGATCAACTTTTGATAATGAACAAAATTGATGAATCACCAACAGCTAATAATACAGTGGCCCGAAGGGTTTTTTTTTTTTTTTTTTAAATTAAAGTATTTCCTTGTATCCATAAATTGTTATTATTAATTGACGGGAAAAATAACAAATAAAAAATGTTCTCTTTTTTTTCAACAATTTTTTTTTTTGGGTTCAAATGTTAACAATTTAAGCATGGAAAACATAGTAAACTAATAAGTTAACGGACATTTTCATGTAACAAATATACTGTTTAAACATCCCGAGAATCTCTTCAAATATGTGTGGTGACAGTAAAGACAATTAAAACGTGAGATAATTTATTTATTTTTTCTATAAACAAAATCTAACAAGGAAACTGCATTATTTTTCCCGAGTATTGTTACATAAACTTGGGAATTTAGCGTGTCTCAAAATGAGCGTCTCAAGTGCGTGTTTTAGACAAGGAACACTTTTTACCATTATAAGTACTAGATGTATATTTATAATTTTCATAATTAGCCGTAATTATGCTAAAAAAATAGAATTATACAATCAATAATTATGTAATACGGTATATAAGTACTTGTCTAAAAAAAAAATTTATTTGAGTTCATATATAAATTTTTGACCATTTTTTTTTTAAGAATCAAACTAAAGAGTAAATAAAGGGAAGCCCAAAACAAAAAAAAAAAATTATAAAGTGGAGCTTTCATGGTCGTACGTGTGAGTCATTGTCAATGTCCTTGGGTTTCTTTCTTTGGTCACTTTCTTTCTCTTTCTCTATACTATTTATAACTATTGAGAATTTTGGACACAGATGGTGGCCGGTGGTGGAGCAAGTGGGAATGGGAGAAAAGAAAGATGGAAGTGATAAGGGTAAAAGAATTTTTTTTTTAATAAAATGAATATTTTTATAAGTACAGTAGTTATAATATTTATGAATTAAAATTAGAGTAATTATTATATTTAAATATTTTGTTTAATTATTTTTATAAAAATAAATTTATTATTAAAATATTATTAAATTTAAGTGAGTTTCTTTTTATTTGATTATAACGTTAACGAATCATGAACTTATGCAGAGCCATAGCATAACTTTGCTAGCATATTATAGTGATGCTGTGGAAATTTAAATTTAAGTTAACGAAAATGGAAAGAAAAATATATCAAATTATTACTAAATTATTATTTTAATAATAAAAAATAATTAAAATTTGAATTTTAATCTCTTTAATTAGAGATTATTAATTTCTAATCGAGGTCTACAACAAAGACTTAGAACAACGAGGAGGCATGCTAATAACATGTCATCTAATAATAAATTTTTTTTTAATTTAAGAGATATTTTATCACACTATATCACATCTATCATATCAAAGTGTGTTCAATGGGATGCTTTTTACTGTGTTGCTGTCCAATTTATTGAAAGGAAAAATTTGTGTCTCTTTAGGAAAAAAAAAAAAAGAAATTTGTATCTCAATTTTTAATATTTTAATTAATATTATAAATATTATAAAATTAATATACAATAAAATTTTTTAATTTTTATTTAATAATATTTTATTATAAAATTATTAATTTTATTATATCCAAAATATTAATTATAACACTAAAAATCAAAGATACACTGATGCCAAAATACAAAAAAAAAAGGGCAACAGCTCACCTGCTAGATTTGTGGGTCCCAGCAAAATTTTCTCCTCTCTCCCCATAGATTTCGTTTGACGCGACTGCCATTTCCAACTCTCTCCCCGGATTCTAAGCCGCCAAGCCAGACACTTCCCTCCCATGTAGATGTAGTAAGTTAAAAATCACCATCCAAATTCTATGTTTAATGGGAGGCCATAAATTTCGTTTCAGTCACATGTCATGTTATTATTTTTAACGAAAAAATTATAAGATTTCAAAAAGACTTCTAAAATTTTTAAAGATAATAACAATAAATCCATAAATTTTATAGAAAAATTTAAAATTTTCAAAAAAAAAATCCAAAAAATTTTTAAACATTCAAAATGTTTTATTAAAAAATTAAAAGGAAGCGGGTACAAAATCGAAAAACATTAAAAACAAATGTGGGTCAGATTCTTGATTTTTGCTAAAAGTTCGAAAACATGATAATAAGGAGGCTTGAAGTTTTTGGAGAAAAACAAATTAGAAGAAAGAAAAGCTCAGGCAAAAAGTGGTTATAAACTTGTGTTCATGCCCATGGTGGTCGGCTGTCGGCAATAGTCCACATTTCAGTTTAAGGATGTTTTTTTTGCCCTTTTTTTTAAAGCCCTATATGAACGTAATGCTTTTCTTCTATTAATCGGTATTAAAATCACGTTCAGAGTTAGAATTCTCGATCTTGAATATAAGTTAGAGTTAATTAACCAAAAAAAAAAAGTTTGAATTGGTATTGGCACTCTGAGTCATTTTTCTTAAATGATTTTAGTACCATTGAGAGACAATGATATAATGCAAAATGCTGGGCGAAGGAAGAAATATTTATATTCTTTCAAAAAAAAATTAAAATCATGTTGAGAATAAATTGTATTTTTTAAAAGTATACTAGATCATTGAAAGAAAAAATGAACTATATTTTTTTAGATAAAAAAAGAGATTGTAGTTGTCCACGCCGTGCGCGCGCATTTACAGCTACGTAGTCACGCTCATATAAACTCTATCCATCGATGTAAACATATTTAAAATATGCTCGCACGAAACATTTATTTTAGGTTAACAAAGATATGAACTGCCAACCAAATTAAATTTTAACTAAATTAGCATGGCAAGATAAATTCGAAGAATAAAAATCAAATTTAATGTTGCTTTTGATAAAAAAATCTGACCAATAGTTAAAGACGTAAGTGGTTTATAATTCAAAATATGTAAGGAGTGGGAGGGGCCTACTCCCATTTTGTAAGAACAAAGTTTTGAGTTCTGGAACTACTCCCCCAAAACAAGGGGAGGTGCTTTTATAAGGAGTGGTCAGGCAGCTTTAATTGATCGATTGAAGCCTCAAATCTGATTCCGATATTTGAGGATATCATCTCTTGACTTTCTTTTTGGTGCAGAAACATCTTTTTTGAAAAAAAATTAATGTAAAACTACTTTCATCTAACAATTTCTCAAATTTCATAATTCAAGAGTTTTTGTGTACTCACGTCATTTAGTAAAAGAAAAAAAAGAATGCTACCAACCCCTTAACCTGGTTGGCAACCAACATCTTGGTCTCGTTGAAAAAAATTCTTATCAAAGTGTGCGATGTGAGATTTTTCTTTTTTAAAATACGGTGTATTTCTTATAGTGTTTTTAAATCTATTTTTCTCTTCTCTATTAACGCTTAATAAGCTAACCCTAATTATTTCCTTTGCAAAATACTGGGAAAAAAAAAAAGAAAAACATTAAAAGGCCGCTTGGCATCACGGTAGCAATAGCGAAATTCCCATCACCATACCCAAATGTAGCTCTGTACGTGTTACTAGTATTTGAACGATTTGCAAGTCAAATATTTGGAACGTAATTGTTGAAAATAAAGAATGCATTATAGGATTATAGGCTTGACATTTTACTAAAGGATACCAAACTTCAATTACTTAATTGTCAAGTTGGCTTCAATTAAAAATTCAAAAGTTTGGAAAATCATGGAAATAGGGAAACCGACTCGAGGCTCTAAAGCCTACCAATTTTTTGAAACTATAGATCTTTAAGAATTTTTTTTGTAGTTGTTCATGCAAACGGAAGTCCTTCAATGTAGTCTATTTTTTAATTGTTTTCAAATTCGAATTCTAGATTCTCATTTAACTTCATTTTGTATACCACACCTCACCTCCCTTCCCTAACATACTAACACGTGCATGTCACTAATAGGATATGTTTGACACATGATTGATGATTAACGTAATCCTAATAACAAGAACAATCTAAATCCAAACAACATTGAAAGCCACACTTAAAACTACTTGCTGATCCACTCTATCCCAATTCCATAAACAACTCAGATTTTGTTTTTGTATCACTACAAGGGGGAAACAAGACAAGTTTAAGACAGTATGACACCTATTGAGGGGAAATGCCAAATGGATGATTAGTGTGGAGCCCATCTGTTAGTTATGTTATTGTCTAAGGGGAACATAATTAATTGATGACAAAGGAAGGTTTAGGAGGGGTCACTAATGATCATTAAGTCATGACTAATCCATCTCAATTTGTTTAAGG
Source organism: Carallia pectinifolia (assembly GCA_037832335.1). NCBI lineage: Eukaryota > Viridiplantae > Streptophyta > Magnoliopsida > Malpighiales > Rhizophoraceae > Carallia > Carallia pectinifolia. The sequence continues at coordinate 28,527,018 of CM075452.1, forward strand.
GGGGAAGGGTATACAATGTTATAGGAGACAAGCATGGTTTCAAACAGGGTTGACCACTATGTATGTGTGTGCATAATTAATCTTGTAAAGTGGGGGCAAAGCAAGAAAACAAGCCAGCAACAGCCTTGATCTTTTTCTTGATCGTGTTTTGGGTGACAAAGGAGCTTCCAACAAAACCAAACCAAAACCCATTGGCATATTTGTTCTAATTGTGCTGTTTGCTGCCCCCTAATCATTTTTATGTCATCTGGATAAGTAAAACAGGATCCATTGTCCCCCTTAATTCATCCATCTACAAGTCAAGTCTCTAGCTGCCATTTATGATTATCATTCTCTATCATTTAAAACAATTCAAAATTATTTCAGTCAAATCTCCCTCTTTAATAACTAAGACTCCACCTCCAATTGATCACATGTAACAACTTTTTTTTTTTAGGTTGTTTTTAATGCACTCAGCCACCGCTGCTATGATCGATGAAAAGGCTCCAAGTAGAATAGTTTATATTTACCCCTAGCTAACAGCAGAGTAACATGGAGGCCGTTCAAGCTTGTTAATTTTATTTGGATGAATGAATCCACTTATAATGAGTTGACTCACCCAATTAAGAGAAAAGTTGGATGGAGTTAAAACTTCCTTCCCACCATATAGAAGCTAAAAAAGTATGTTTTGGCAATTGTACGAGTATTAAAAAAATAAATTCAGACGCTTTTTACAGAAAATTATCAATCACTCTAAATCTTTTAGAAAGAAAAACACAGAAACACAATTCTCCATTAATCATTATAGTAAAAGAATTCTTGCGCCTTGAAAAAGAGGTATTCCCTGTTTTGTGATACTACGCAATTAGACCACAAGGGAGTCCGAACCGTTGATAATCAGCCTTCAATTTCAATTTCGGAGTCTTTCCAAGGGAACGTAGCTGTACTCTTCCATTTTTTTTTTTTTTCCAACAAAGCTTTTGAGCTCCATGGTGTAACAAGCATGAGAAGAATTTTGTATGGTTTTGGTTTTTGCCTAGTGGGGCATGATTTATCTTCTAAGTTTGCATTAATGAACCACAAAATGTGGTTTGACCATAGTACACCAATGCTCACCAAACCTATCTTGTCAGATATCGAAATAATTGTCCATCCCGCTTTTCTTGATTCTAAATTTCTAGTTATGGAACTTGATTACTTTAACAGAATTATTTATTACAGATTCTTGAATGATACATTAATCTATTTTGAAGTCCAAAGCAAGAATCGGAACACTAAAGAATGGGACCACGACTTAAAAGAAATGAATTCAGGTGCACAATGTACGGTTCAAATAATATCATCCAAGCCTCCAATTTCTTACATTAGATACTTTGCATTTATATATTAAGCATATACTTTAAAAGAGATAATAACAGATGGATACAGAGAGAGAGAGAGAGAGAGAGAGAGAGAGAGAGAGGATGAGATGAGATAATGTAACTATATAAAGCACTTTTGAGATCTTGCAAAGTTATCAGATAGATAGTGTAGGCCACAGGGGAATAAATTAAGGTAGATGGGTGGAGAGGGGACAATTCTGACCTTCTCAGCATATATACATCCTTAAATGAATTTATGTTCTCTGGAAAGCACCAGGCAGGGCCAAAAGGAAAAATTGTGCCAATAATATTCAAATGAGAGACAGAAAAGGCAAATCTGCTTACATAAATTAAAAACAAAAAATTCTGAATTAATGAACCAGAAGTGGCTGTCTCCCTATACTAATTTATCTTTTGCATGGGATTCTTCTTCCAAGGCCTTTGCTGTTACCTTGCAAAGGTATCAAAACTCCTCATCATGCCCTTTTATTTGGTCCCGTCTTTTACTTAAATCGAACATAGTAAAGCTTGCCTTGAAATGATGAGTGAGAAATTAATATGCAATTGGTCTTATTCTACAAGGCTCCATGACAAAAGGGGAAAAAAATACAAAGTTTTATTGTGATCTACATATCACAAAATTGAGTTATGAGTTGTATACACAATTCTTCTATTAAGATATGATCAAATCAGGTAATTAGTGTCCGCTATTCTATACTCATGTCCAAGAGCCCAATCTTGAAGCTTTTCTCCAAGTTGTTTTCATAATAACTTCTCTTATGTGAACTCGGGAACATGAAGTTGGAATCGCTAGTAATCACGGATCAACATATCGCAAAGGATATGATAATTTACATCTGACCCTTTTCCAAATTGGATATCATTTTTTTTTTTTTACTTCAAATAAGTGGCCCTCAAAATAATTGGAATGTATATAAGAATTTCCACATTTTCAAGATTGTTTCAATTTCAGGGGTGGTTAATATTGTTGAAAAAAAGGTAGTAATGTTTAGACATAAACATGTGAAAATAATCATGCACTCCAACTGTTAACAAATCCAACTATGATTAACTATCTAAATTTGGTCCAGCCCACAACACATGTCAAGAAAGGCTTATGTCAATGAAGGGGCTGAACAGCATCCCTTCTGGTTCACCCCTAAGGACCCAAATATAACAAGCTACTGTTTAGGCAAAGGACACCAAGCACATGACATGCATGTTATGTGGATTTAATTTAGTTAGAAATCAGCAGAAACTGGTGTGCAAATTTAGTTGGATCCAATACCACCTGCAAAGGTGGCATCTTTTTAAATGAAACTTGATCATAAATCCTTGGCTTGCAACAGTTCATGTGCCAGTGTCTCACTCAAAGAGCTCACTTAAACCAAACATTTTCCATGTTAGGAACACTAAATTTCAACGCAAGGACAACCATGAACTGTTTTCTGTTGAACTTACAATCACCATTCATCACAACACTTTCAGTTTCTTTCACTCTCAAGATAATTCTAGTGCACAATGCCCATTATGCATACCATGATGATCAAAAAATTTTATTGCAAAAAGTTACATAAGCATATTACCACCATGTCAAATACGAAATTCAAGAGGATGAACCAGTGGAGCCTGTCTTTGAAAGCACACACTTCACCATGCCAGAGCCATCTACACTGAATCAACCCTCAATTCTCAACTCAACAGTCACAACAACAATCAACACAGCATGCTTAGGTTTGTGCAGGCTAGACCCTTTGGTAGTTAATTTTACTTTCCTGAGAAAATGAAACAAAAGCACGCAGTTGTATGATTTCAATTCAACTTTTAGGCCCAAAAGCAAGAATCAAAAAGGCCGAAAGAAAAAAAAAAAAGAAAAGAAAGAGAGACGAGTCCAAAAAATTGTGTTTCACTGGGCCTACAATGGGATTGCTTGAACAACTACTATTTTTAATAGCCTAATATGTTTGGGCCAAACCTCGCTTTTGTGCTATGTCCAAAGAGTAAACCTAGGAGTTTGGAAAGGAAATTCATTACGCCCAAGGGTTCAAATTCTACTTCTTATTAATTTCTCTTTTTTTATATATATGTATAAGTTATGATACTCCTCAAAGATTAAAAAAGAAAAAAAAAAAGTTTGGAAATGAGAGGATTGGACTTTGCCTGAGGGAGGTTTGAAATCCCGATCTCATCCTCACTTTCCTCTCTTACTGCTCATCGTAGTTTCTTTGGACCCAAAAAAAAAACCTTTGGAAAAGAATCACATGCACCCACTTGTAAACAAGTCCAAACTAGCTAAGTTTGGTCTAGCCCACAAAAGAATCACATCCAATGTAGGATATCCCATCCTGTGGTGGCTAACCCCCTTATACCAAGTGTACCAAGTCTACCAAGTGCACTTTTATTCTCTGGTTAGGTAGGAGAGACTAGAAAGAGAGGGAGTTGAAATGGCAAATTTCGTTTTGAGAGTCCCAGCACCAAACTTGAGGAGCTTCTCTGTCTCTGCCTCTTTATCTAATAATAATGGTAATCTCCCACTCTCTCTCTCTCTCTCCCTCTCCCTCTCTCTTGCACACACACACACACACACAAAGAACCCACAAATGACAAGAGAACACAAAATATTTAACTGCAGGAGCTATTCCTGGTGGCAATAATAGCAGTAATAATAATACAAGTAAAGGAGGAGGAGGCCCTGTAATTGTAGAGCTGCCACTAGATAAAATAAAGAGACCCCTTATGAGAACCAGAGCTAATGATCCTGACAAAGTCAAGCAACTCATGGGCAGTATTCAGGAGATTGGCCTCCAAGTCCCTGTAAGCTAACCTGGCTCCATTCAATTCTATTGCTATGCATGCATTTCCCAATTCTGCATATATGATAAATGACTGAATCTGAGTGAATTGATGCTAGTTGATCAAACCTTATCCCGTGTGGTAAGGAGTGGGCTGATCATCTTGAAAGGATAAGTGTTAGACTGGGCTTGTGACCTGTAAGACCAGGCAAAGCTATGGAGTGTCCTGATTAAACGTAGTATTAGCATTCCGATGCTTAAATCAATAGCATGTAGAGTGGGGGGAATAAGGAATCTAATAACGTAGATTGTTCCTATCTAATAAAGTATCTAGATGAGACTCGGGGTGGGATCCCGGTCTCTTGGATGAGACGGGTGTCACTCGGGGTCCTTTGTTGGGCAAGATTATTATACAACTGAACTGTTTATTTTTAAGTTGTACTTTGGTTTTGCATATTTTGTTTCCTATCTATAGTTTATTAGCAGTAGTGGCACTATCAATGGAAAAGTTCTATGCGATTAACTGTTAACTCAAACTATATCTGGATTAATTGGGGTTGTGAACCATGAGTTCAGCCCAAACAAAATTTAATTAAACTTTTTTTTTTTTTTGGTATTCCATTAGATATTTATCATGTCAGGTTTTTAGCAAATATAACAGAGTTTCACATGTTGGACATTCTCAAACTGTTTTGTGTAATTTATAAATGGATGTCCGAGAGCAAATGTGTGGAGAACGGGAATTGCTGTTGAATGTACACATACATACATGCGTGTGTAACTTTCGATTCAGAGTCAGACAATCCCATGTGTGTTTGACTGCCATTCAGCATTTTGAACTCATTGTTTGCCATGAACTTTTGCAGATTGATGTGCTTGAGGTTGATGGAGATTATTATGGTACGTCTTACTATACAACATAACTGGTTCCACGTCTGTATTTTCAAATCATCCTGTTTCAGCACCGTGTTTTATATTTATTTCATCAAGGGTACCGGTTAGGATGCATCTGAGTTGAGATGAGCTTAGCTGCACATTCGCATGTACATTCTCCAAATGTGTTCACCAAATCAATTTCTTCTTTTTGATTGAAGGATTCTCAGGATGTCACCGCTATGAAGCTCACCAGCGCCTTGGGCTTCCGACAATTCGCTGCAAAGTTAGACGTGGAACCAAAGAAACTTTGAGGTCTATAATTTTCATTGATTGCTAATATTATAGCTAGTCATTCTTACTTTACCTATAGCACCCATTTGATCAGTGATTTTGAGTTGTCATTTCGTTTTTCTTTTGTAGGCATCATCTCCGCTAAGAAACTGTGCGTCGGTTGGTATTTGGCTATCACTATTACAGGAGCTTTGGCTTCGTATTATAAAATAATTGACAACAGAAATCTGTTCTTAATAATTTAAGGACGTGCCAATTAGCCTCTATTTTGGCTTATAGAAATCTCCAAAGAATGGCTCAAGTCAGCTGTTTCCAAGTGCCAAATCTTAAGCTAGAGCCAAACTATACCGACCAAGATACGGTCTACGCACAAGCTCAAAATGGGTGCTCAATAGGCAGATTAAGATAAAAGGATTGATTTATATCATTCACAGATTGAACTGCAAAGTTTATGCTGAAAGTTGCTTCTTCTTTTTTTTTTTTATTTGAACAACAAAAAAAAGTGCATGTATGTTATTACACCTGTGGATTAGAACCGGTTTTATTGAACCATTATGTCTCTTTTTAATAAACTCCTATTAGGAAGAATTTACAACTTGAGCACCGATGGGACCAAACACAATTTCATTGTTGGAGACCAGCGTGATTGTCAAGTCTAAAATTTATAGTGCACTCAATCTTTTTTAGTTGTAAGAGCACTTAATTTTTTGTTGGGAGAGAGTTGTATCTATGGAGACTCAAATCTGAGTCGTCAACGTAAAACGTGTATTAATTTATTATTAAATTATCACCTCATATGATCGCTAAAACTTTGCTTCTAATACCTTAGATATGCTAAAATTTAAATGATTTTAATTGACAGGCAGCTCATAATTCAACGCCCTTCCACAAAATGTCTGCAATTTCTACTTGTATATTGTATAGGACCCTATCTGGACAATGCAAACCTTAGAAGCGGACTGGGACCTGTGCTTTCTGAAGCTGAGCTCTCGGCAAATTTAAGTTTATGGCTACAGCCTGCAAGTCTATAGTCTAACGGCCCAGATAGGCAAATATCAACAAATTGACCATGAATTAGTGGCTTGGTTATGGTGTTGTTAAATAACGATTCCAATACATGTCACATTTAATTTTTTTTTAACAAAAAAAAAATTTATTGTAGTTATATTAGTTATCAGATTTATGAGTTGAGATCGGAGTAACTTAGATCATCAATATAAAAATACGTCGACTTACTACTAAACTATCACTTCGGATGGTCAATACATGTCACCTTTAAGATATGAACTGCCAACGAAATTGAATTTTGATTAAATTAGCATGTCAAGCTAAAATTGAAGAATCAAAATCAGTTAACTAGACTTTAAGGTGGCTTTTAGTTTAAAAAATTGGCCAATAATTATAGACAGCGAGGTTTATAATTCAAAGTTTGCGACAAAGCCATTCAACTTAAAAAGGTTAATAACACTTTTATTTTTTGACCGAAAAAAGGTTAATAACACTTTTTTTACTTTTTGCACTGCCCTTAAAATGTAACGACTTACTCTCTGTAAAAAAATTTTGTAATAAGAATAGCACGTTGTGAAACCTAGTTAAGGGATTTCGCTAATTGGGTTGACGCGGCCTCATGAGTCATGACGTGGGTATGGGGGCGACGTATAAAAAAGAAAAAGTTAACTAGAGATATATAGATATACACTAAGAAAATGCCTGCACCTTGTGCAGATTTTATAATTTTTTTTTAATATTTAACATTGATAATTTGAATGGTATTAATTTTTTTGGTTAACTATTTTTTAAGGTTTATACCTCATATATTGAAGATTTGCTTTCATTAAATGCAACTTTGTTGTACCTGAAGAAAACAAAAAAAAGGGACCCAAAGACGCAGTTTAAACCTGTCTAATAACTATAACCTAATCTTTTGAGACGTATAGTATAAAGAATTAAAAAAAGTGAATTATATTAAAAATTTAATATGAAAAAGGATTTAAGAAATACATGCATTAGATAGCACTGATAAGAAAAACTTTTTTAAAAGTAGAGTATGTATAACCATATACATTCTTGAGAGTGGTTCTCAAACTTAATTTTCTTTCCCCAACAATTAAGTTCTTTGCATCACTGTACCTGTGAGAATTAACAAAAATTATTCAATATAATCAATCAAGGTATAGTCAACATAATCGGCCCAATTTTTTTTTCTTATTTTTGTTTTTTTTTTTGTGGGCTGATTCATCTAGAAAAAAATTAATATAAATTTACTTCAAATTAAGACTGGAAAGAAAACGTAAATTTACCTCAGATTAGGTTCTAGATATTGATTCATCTAGAATTTGATTCAGCTCACTCCTCTGTTGGATTATCCACCACACTTGTTGATGGTGGTAAAAAAGAACTATCTAGTATTGCACTTAACTTTACTGGTATAATTTATAAATATTTCTATCAATTAACATTAGCTTGCAATACACTAACTTAAAAAAACCTCAATCAATTCTATTTAATATGGGTGGTTAAAAATAAAATAATCGAGAAAAACGACACTGATAAATCTCAGCAACAAATTACCTGTAAGAAACCTGATTGCTAAATACAACACAAAGATCGAACAAATTTTATAATTGAACCACCAAGAGAGGAAAATAAAAAATTAAAAATTAGGGAGATGAAAAGAAATAGTACCTAAGTAGAATTAGTGTCGATCATAAAATCTGAATGATTGTCGTTGAAGGACTCTTGGTTCACACATAAATGTGTATTTCCTTTATATATGACCATTAATATTAAATATGCAAGATTAAAGCAAAATGAAATGTATCTTTGGTAATAACTTTGATTTATGAAAGATAATAAAAGAGTGTGTAATTTATATATATATATATATTATTTTGTCATAAATTTAAACTTACCTTACCTAATTTTTGTATATTTTGTTGAATGTTGACATATTCTTACCATTTTCATATTTAATATTTTAATAAGCCACTCTCATCAAACTTAAATAGGTCACAGAATCCTTATTTACCATCTTTATATAGAAAGCTTGCTATATAGTGACTGAAAATTTGAGAAATAGATAAGTTACAGATTATAAAAATAATAATGAAAATTAAGTTTGAGGGGTTTTACCAAGTTACACATACAAATAAGGATAAGTTGCTGGTGAGAGATTTTAAGAGAGGGAGTGAGAGAGAAAGATGAAGTAATAAATAGAAAATTAAATTTTAATAAATGCAAATCTCTTTTAATTCAATATTTTTTAACTAAAATCAAGGAAAAAATTTCTCTCTATTGCACTCAAGAGTAAATGACTACTATGTATCCGTTGTTTTATGTTGCAAAACATAATTTTGTTATGGTACCGTAAATAGCTTTTAATTTTGTTTATTAAAAATTTGTGTATTTGTTAACATGATAAATTAGGAAAAAAGTTTCCTTTCTTGATACTTCATCTACAAAATGAGGTGTAATTCTTTTCAGCTTGATTGCTTGACTAAATCTTCCAAATATATTGAAAAGTCGACACCAGGAAATCAGTTAAATGTTTTTTTTTTTTAAAAAGGAAAAAGTTTCTTACTCAATATAGTAGGCTTCTCATACATTGATTTTTTTTTTATCAAGAAAGGATTATGATTTTTTATACATTTATTCATTGATAAATAAATTGAAAAAAATTTTAAAGGAGGAATTAATTTTTACATAACTATTAGGAAAATCATCTCTCATATCTTTCATTTAAAAGTCTAATTATAAGAAAGAGATTTTTTATTTTTTTTAATTTCTATGTCAAAATTTTATTACTAAACTAATCTAATTAAATTAGATTTATTGTTATTAGATACATTTATTTGAGGAGTGAAAAAAGAAGAATTTTTCTCTTTCTTATTCTTTGAAGAGTGAAATAAAGAGAGAACTTCTCTTAACTACTCATTTATATTATTGTTATTAGATACTTTTTGTTCTTTTTGGAATTGACGGCTCAATAACTGAAAAGATTGGAGGATGAGAAAATGATTAACGCTCAAATTCCGTGCTTTTTAAATAGAGGTCATAACCTCTAATTGCTTCATTTATTATATATAATTCTTTAACTAAGGTATTCTTGGTTCATAAAATTGATGGTAACCCATTATAAAGAAAAGAGGCTAATGAAAGAAAAAATTGAGGTTGAAATTTCAATTTTTTTTATACAACACAACACTCAGCTATCATTTTAATTAAGTTTTTTTTATATATACTAAAAAAAAATTTATTGAAAGTATGTTAATTATCGAATCTGTAAGTCGAAGTTGAGATAACTTCTATTTTTTAAATGTCTTGTTCAACTATCTTTACAAGGACAAACCAATTGTCCGGATACAATAAGATCAAGTGTAGTTCTGCCATTAAAAATTACGATGACTATTGACTTTAAAACCCACAACCATACTACAGACTTTTTCCATTCATTGCAGACACTCAACATTTACCGGGAGAGGACCGTAAGTATAAAAACTTGAATTCCAATTATCAGTATGAAAATACGTAAACTTATTATTAAACTAACAATTTATTGATTCCAACCAAGTTGATTCTCCTAAGATGTTTTCTTAGCCTTTTTAAGCAAGAGCTAACTCCAGACATGACCGAACCAAAACACTTTTTTTTTTTTTTTCCTATACGCAATCGATTTCCTAATGTAACCTTTGACATTTTAGATTTTATTCCAAAAACATTTCCTGTATATATTTATTTTTTGCTGTTTTCCTCTCTCTCAATGATAGTCCCTAAAAACTGTAACAAAGCAGAAAGAAACTGCCTTTTCAACTGTAAAATTTATGTTCACACTTACATACAAACGATACAGATTACACACAAATACGCACTGGCCTATCTCTCTTTCAACCTCAATATCATCTCTCTCGACCTTTTCGATTTAATCGAACCAAACCCTTTTTTTTTTTTTCCAGTTTCTTTTGTTCGATCAGTGGGTCTCTGTCTTTTTCTTTTTCTTTTCTTTTTTCTTAAATCTCTTCATTCCCATTAATGTGGCTTAAATGCTGACTAATTTGAGGATTTAGGACTCAAATTTTGGTGGGGTTTTGCTCATTTCGCCCTTCTGTTGTGATATTGGATGATTTTGTGCTGGATCTCCTCGAACCCATTAAGGTTTGAGTCTGCTTTATGTAGATTGATCTACATTATTAGTCTTTTTTCTTTGTTTTTGGAAGGTTTTGGTGGTGTTAGTTTTGTGTTGATTTGATTGCTTCGTGAAAAGGGTGGTTGGAGATCTTATGATTTTATGAATTCTGCATTGAGAATGGGGTTCTTTTGAGGATTTGGGCAGCTGTGGTATCGCGTGTTCTGCTGGTTTTTGAACTGGGTTTTTTTGGCCTGGTTGAGAATTGGGCATGAGACAATCTTGGGTTTTGATAGAGTAGTTGTGTTTATTTCCTTTGTTGTTAATTAGGTGTTGGGAAATGAAGAGGTTAAAAAATGAACCTTCTAGTGTTAGGAGGTTCAAATTGTCACATTTGTTGCTGGGTATTGCAGCATTATACCTGGTGTTTTTAGGATTTAAGTTCCCACATTTTCTAGAGATTGCAGCAATGTTGAGTGGACATGACAGTTATGCAACTCTAGATGGGACTATGGTGGAAGATATTGAAGATTCTGATATTAGTAAACCAATTTTTAGCTCTGTTTATAAGGACGCATTCCACCGGAAGTTAGAAGATAGCCAAGACCAAAATGTACCAATGATGCCTAATAAGGGACCTTTAGAGGAAGAAAGAGGAGGTTCTAAACTTATAAGACCGCTTCAGTACCCTTATGGTCGAATAACGGGTGCAATTATGAGGCGAAGGAATAGAACTGGGGATTTTTCGGTGCTTGAGAGGATGGCAGATGAGGCTTGGACATTGGGATTGAAAGCTTGGGAGGATGTGGAAAATTATGATGTAAAGGAGACAGAACAGAATTCTGTGTATGAGAGAAAGCCTGAGTCATGCCCTTCGTGGATATCAATAAGTGGACAGGAGCTGGCTGGCGGGGATAAAATGATGTTCCTTCCATGTGGTTTAGCTGCCGGGTCTTCTATAACTGTGGTGGGGACAGCACAGCATGCACATCAGGAGTATGTGCCCCAGCTTGCAAGATTGAGGAAAGGCAATGGCATTGTTATGGTTTCGCAGTTTATGATTGAGCTGCAGGGCTTGAAGTCGGTTGATGGGGAGGATCCGCCAAAGATTTTACATTTGAATCCTCGGTTAAGGGGAGACTGGAGTCATCGGCCAGTCATTGAACACAACACCTGTTATAGGATGCACTGGGGTACAGCTCAAAGGTGTGATGGATTGCCATCCACGAAAGACGAAGACATGTTGGGTAAGAGTTAGCTTTTATTTTTCTTTTTTCCCTGTTGATGTACTTGCCTAGTACAATGGAAGTGGGGTTGAACAACATAAATATGTAATGGACCCGGCAAAAGAGAAATTCTAAATGCTAGCAATTAACGTGTACACTTGAGAAGCAAAATATTAATATTTTGCCAAACAAAAGCAAAGTTCTGCCCAGAGTCTAGTAAATGAGCAGACGGAAAGTGTCGTAATACATATTTCCACGATCCAGTAGGCGTAGGCCAGAAATTTCGAGAATTTTGGTTGTCACTTCTTATGCTATGATGCCAAAGCAGGACTCAATGGTTTTTTTTTTTTTTTCTAATCAACTTTAATTGTGGTACTGATAGAAAACAATGAAGCTGCTATTGCAATATTTTAAATGCCGAATCTGTTAGTGGGTTAAGAGTTACTTGTTGAGGCCAGCTGTAATGAGATGTTTCCTCCATTATAAAGTTTCAGGTCCTTAGCTTACCTGGTCAATATTTAGAAGCTTCAATATGACCAAAGAACTGCAGTAAAGTTCTATTTTTAGAGATTGTAGCTCATTGGGTTTGTTTCGTTGGTGCATATGAATAAATGGGGCCCATAGGGTACAGTTAATAAGGAATTGATCCCACCTGAATTGCCCAGGACTAGCCTGGTTTACTTTTTTGGGCCTTTGTAGTATGCTCACATGGTTATCTTTGGATACTCTTCTTTGTCATCTGGCTTCTTGTTAGTACCCTCTATGATGCGGGGCATTGATAGCCCACACATTTAATCAACTTGTCAATGCATGTGATGTAGTGTGGTAAGGGTAACATTGCTGTGCAAACACTCCAAATTCCGATGCATTTTTTGTGTGTTGCCACAGAGCTGTCTCAAATTGAAGTCTTCTCTCTTTCTCTCTCTCTCTCTCCTGCTTACCCTCCCCCAAAACACACACCTGAACAAACTTGAATTCTTGCTTGCACAAAATGAAACATATGAACTTGTAGGTGAAGTTCAAAATCTGTGTAGTGAATATTATACAATTCAGTTGTAACTAGTATGTGATACATATTTTGCAGTTGATGGGTACCCGAGATGTGAAAAATGGGTGCGGGATGATATTGTTGACTCAAAAGAGTCAAAGACCACATCATGGTTCAAGAGATTTATAGGGCGTAAGCAGAAACCAGAAGTTACTTGGCCATTTCCTTTTGTGGAGGGCAGAATGTTTATCCTGACATTGCGTGCCGGTGTTGATGGTTATCATATAAGTGTTGGGGGTCGGCATGTGACTTCATTTCCATATCGCCCGGTATGTTCATATAGATGGGTCAAAGTGATAGCCATTATCCATGATTGACTTGTTTTGTGTCTATTAATCATATGGTATATTATTAGCCTTGTAGATTTCAGGAACATGATGACCATCACATTGTGTGTTCCCTTTCTTTTTTCACATAATTACACTTCTTGGGTGGGGGTTTTGGGGAGGGGATGGTCCAAATGGCGTAAAATTACATTTAAGCTCTTCTAAATTTCTCTATTAGTATATTGCATTTTTCTGTTTTTCAATTATTATGGTTGGCTAGTAGATTTTTTGGTTCATTTTCTTATCAATTGTTATTAATATATGATAGTATCTCCATGATCAAGGGTCCGGCTTTTCATACTCTAAATTTTTTCCTTTCATTCTGCATTAAACTTGGAAATAGTTAACTTAAGATGTTTATTGTTTCTCCAGGGATTTACCCTTGAAGATGCTACAGGATTAGCAATCAAAGGAGATGTGGATGTACATTCAATTTATGCCACCTCTCTCCCTAGCTCTCATCCAAGTTTTTCTCCTCAGAAAGTATTGGAAATGACAGAGAATTGGAAAAGTCATCCTTTACCTAAGGCTCCTGTCCGAGTTTTTATTGGGATTCTATCCGCTACGAATCACTTTGCAGAACGCATGGCAGTGAGAAAAACTTGGATGCAATCCCCTGCATTCAAGTCTTCAAATGTAGTAGCTCGTTTTTTTGTTGCATTGGTGAGACCTCCTTATTGATTTTTTAAAGCAGTCATCGTTATGTGCATGTCAAAGTATTTAGATGCTAGGTTCAATTTATCACCATTGTCGCTCTTGAGCTATCCATGTGCTGCAAAACATAGAGTGGTGTTGGGTTAAGTCTTACGTTTTATAGCCACCTGAATATTTCTCTCTCACTCTCTCTCTCTCTCTCTCTCTTCTCTTTCTTTTTTGTTTTGCTGTTGTTGCTTATCAAATTATTATATATTTTCTATAACTTCAAAGGAGGAGGAAAGTTTTTAAAAGTGGGTCAAGTTTGAGGCAACTTCTTACCGCTGGTAATATTATTTATGTGGAAACAGTTTTATTAAGCAAATGGAAAACAAATGGATGGGGAAACTAGTAGTGTTGTTGCATGCTTTGAATTCAGCAACTTATCCAGAAGAGAAATTTGGCCAGTTAAGAAGAGGGCAATAAGCAGGTGATGAACATGGATGTTTTTTATGTAAGAATAAGTAATTGTCAAATTAATTGAATGGGGCCATTTAGGCAATAAATGGTTCCAAAGGGCCTAAACCTACATGGATATGCGCACTCGGTGTCGTGGATTCGTGTTATCTTTCTAATGTTATAAAGTAGCTGTTACTGTTGACTTTTCACATTTTCATTTTTCTACCTTTTTGTTGCATTGACGTTCATATTTCTAATTGCTGTTTGCACTTTTGTTGAAAATTGACTTCTAGAATGCAAGGAAGGAGGTGAATGCAATGCTGAAGAAAGAAGCTGCTTTCTTTAGTGATATTGTCATTTTGCCATTTATGGATCGGTATGAGCTCGTGGTTCTCAAAACTATTGCTATTTGTGAGTTTGGGGTAAGCTTATTCTTCTCGAGTTAGCATATTATCATAGGATATTCTCAACATAAATAGTTTTAACTAGGTCAAGTGTCCTTCATGCAGGTGCATAATGTTTCAGCTCCATACATAATGAAATGCGATGATGACACATTTGTTAGGATAGACAGTGTCTTAAAAGAAATTGATGGTATCTCTCCCAACAAGTCCCTTTACATGGGGAATCTCAATCTCTTGCATCGTCCTTTGAGACATGGGAAATGGGCTGTAACCTTTGAGGTATATTAGTTTTCATTTACTTGATGAAACTTTTGATTGCACCAATCCTCTTCAGTTGTGCCTTCGTCTATTGTTTTATTATTGTTTTTTTTAAAGCAAGTGCCTTCTTACATTGTTATTTGTCATGTCTTTTCCCCTTTTCTCATTTCTATTACAATGTGTATTGCCAGTGCAGCACATTATTCTTGAACTTTTGGCTTTTGGTTGGCCAAATTATTAAAACCCCAAGCTCATATAATTTAACGAGTTGGGATTGAACAGTTAATAATTGCTTGAAAATATTCAATTTTTTTTTCTCACAAGTTTCCAACAGCTGGGGAGAAAATAAAGCAGTAGGAACAGTTCACTGGGTACTAACATATTAGTAATTGAAAGAGGAGGATAAATTTTTCTTGTGTTTTTTTTTTTTTTTTTCAGTCTTAGATTGGTGAACACATTAATTCAATGGGTTTATGCTTTCTCATGGTGCATTGGGGGTTGGGCTCTTCACCTTATAGGTTTGAAGTTTCATCTTTGTGGGGGCAAATACAACAAAGTATCTGCCACTAAAAGCAAACCTGCCACCATGATCACCTGTCATTTATGGTACTTTCTAATCGGTTCTAATATTTCAGAATCCATCCATTGATGTGGGGTGTTGATTGGACCAGGAATATATGACGGTTGTTCTTCATTTGAATGTTTGCTTTGCTGAAAACATATATATTTAACAGTGACAAATATTCTCGCTGTATTTTCATCCTTCATTTAAAAAAGATTCTTGTCTAATATAACAGGAGTGGCCAGAAGAAGTATATCCTCCTTATGCGAATGGGCCTGGATATATAATTTCAAGTGATATTGCTCAGTTTGTCATTGCACAGCATAGCAATCGAAGCCTCAGGGTTAGTAATTCCAAATCTTGTCTAATACTTCTCACTTGGACAATGATTTCTGTCCATCTTCTTTTCTTTCTTCCTTCCCCGTGATTTTGTATCAAATATATTTTCACGTCTTATTAATGCGTGAAATGCTTATATTACATTTGGTTTGCAGCTATTTAAGATGGAAGATGTCAGTATGGGAATGTGGGTTGAACAATTTAACAGCTCGGCTCCTGTCCAGTACTCTCATAACTGGAAATTTTGTCAGTACGGATGCATGGTGGATTATTACACGGCACATTACCAATCCCCAAGGCAGATGATCTGTCTATGGGACAAGTTGGCAAGAGGCCGAGCTCATTGCTGCAACTATAGATGATAATGAACTTGATTCGATGCCATTGAAGAGCCGTAGATGATCGTAACAGTTTCAATAATCTGTTCATACCTTCGTGCCTACATCTTGCTGGTACCTGATGTTATATTGCCCTTTTTTTTTCTTTGTTTCCTTTAAGTATGTGTTGAAGAGATGGCTGTAGGACAGCCTTAATTTTGGAAGAACGCCGGCTGTTTCAGTCAGTAATGGAAAGGTCAATGCATTTTGGATTGATCTTAACAACTCGGACATATTGTATATTCTATTACTTTATGATCAACCAATCAAGTTAAATTGGTGCAACAAGACGATTCCAATGCTATAGCTCAAATGTGAGCTTCTCTCCACGGTTCCATTTCCCGGTCTTTCTACATGTGTGCTGGGTTCACAAGTGGCTAACAGACGGTTCGGGTTTAATTGGGTTTTGGGTGATTGCAGGTTCGAGTTATTCATATTTGAGTCATTTCGGTTTCGAGTTACCGATCATTGATTTTTCCAATCAATGTGAGCTAGATCGAGTTAGATGTGGCTTAGGTCAAGTTATTCAGGTTGGACTAACTTTGGCGAGTGTAGCTACCTTTTTTTTTAGTTTATCTGTGAGTTATTCATTTTATAAGTTCTAAATTTTTATAATTTTTTATATATAAATTTTAATTTTTTTTTAAATTTTATTTGAATATTAAATCTTTTAATTTTGTACTAAATTAGTTTATTTGTAAATGAAAACTGATCAATTTATTAAAAAATGATTTTGATCTTACAAAAATTATTTGAAAAATATTCAAGACACTAATTGAAAATTTTTTTAATCAAAAAATACGTATTATATATATTTAATTTATTTATTTATTGATTAAAAAAGATATTTTATGTGTATATTTATTGACGAAAAAAATTAAATTATTTATTTGATTTTTTTAATAATGTTTAATAATTTAAATTTATTTATTAATAGAGTGGCCATTTTTTATAAAGAAAAGATTGATTTGATAAAAAATTAAAAAATTTAGAATTCAAATAAAATGTCAAAAAAATTTAAAATTTATATAAAAAAATATAAAAATTTAAGACAGAAAAATTATATATCTCATTTATATGCAAAAACATACTTTTTTTGTGTATGCCAAGTAGTCCTACTTGACAAAAAAAGGTGATGTTAGGACTTATTTTCGCTAAAGGACGTAACAGTGAGGGTGTATTTTGATATTAAAAAAACCGTTGTGGGTGTGGATAAAAAGGAACCAAACGGGGCAAAAACTATGTTCTCGTTGGTTCTGTATGTGAAGAGCAGATGCTGCAAGGAGGCTGTGAACTTGTGATAATTGTTTTGGCTTGTTTGTGTTTTGACAAATATTATCAAACTTTACCGCTCATTGTAGTCTAATGATTAGAGAATTAGTTCATATTGTAAGTTATAAATTCAAATTTACGTTAAAATATTTATTAAAATTAAACATACATTTATTTTCATTTAGTTGTGAGTGTGATATTAGACCTTAAAAATATGCTCCTCCAAAATTCAATGTGGCCACCTTTGCTGATTGTATGCACAATAAAACAACACAATATTCTTGAAAAGGTCTGTGAATATCATCTCTATTCTCTCATTATGTGAATATCATCTATATTTTCTCATTCTTTTTCACCAAAGAAAAAAAAGAAAAGATATATATACAAAATCAACTTCTGAAAGACAAGTGTGCAAAAGATTGAGTATCCAAAGTCTACATTATATACACCTTAATAAACCCATTGCAATGGGGCCCAAAATTAAATAAAGTTGTTTAAACATATTTTAGAACATAATTCAGATGGTAGAAAGTTTTTATTCATTAATTGCCTAATAATTTTTCTATATTGGGAAAAAAAATACTTAAAACTAATAATTTTCTTCTTATGGGGACGAAGATGGAGTTAGAACTTGGACTGCATAGGAGTTGTCATTTATGGCCCCGCTCCAACCAAAGAACTCATATGGGGCCCATAATTCCAGAACTCTCTAGCTCACTTTAATTTAGACTTTGTAACGTCACAACCACAATTTAAAAAGTAGGTCGAAACCAGTCGTCGGACTGGTGAATTGAAGATTCAAGGGCAGCATCAGTCTGCTTCGCTAATTGAATCGAATAATGAAGCAAATCGGAGAAAATGTATAAAACAGAGTAAATCGGATTAAACTGCTGCCTGGTGGTCGAGTTAACAAATATAGAGAATTTTGTTCCTGGAATTATGTGTTACGAAATTTTGTTACGGTCTTCAATCAGACTAAACGTGTATTTAATTCTATAATTATGAGAAATATTAATGACTTCTATTGGGTGCTTTGAAGTTTGTTCTACTATAAATTTAATGTAAATACTCAGTTTACTGTATAATTTAACTATTATTATTATTTTTTTTTGTTGAGAAAAAGTTTAGGTAAGGGTAAGCTGCCCAAGTTTAGGAACAGAGAAAGCTGCAAGTCTAAAAAAAAATTTATATTGAACTTATATATCACCCATCAAGAAGTCTAAAGTCTAAAATCTTACCAATTCAACCAACTTTTGTCAGGCTTAATAAACTGTAAAATTTCATTTTTATTTTTCTATTTTTTACATTCAAAATTATATAAACTTACGGAAAAAAAAACCCCACTATTAAAATTTTAGCCACAAGAACTATGAAACCTTTTACTCTTACAATTTTCTTTCTCTTTTATTTTCACCTATCCAAATTATTATCACTATTATCTTTTTTGATAACTTTTTTTAAAGTTAATTTATCATAATTCGAATACAATATCAATCAACTATAATCGTGAGCTTGTTAGTTATAAGTCTAGTAAATTAGTGACCGTAAACTTGTAATTTAAATAATAATAATAATATATTAATAAAAAAAATTACAGATTCTAACCATTGACATTTTCACATATCTTTCACTTCTTTAATCAATTAGTTTAATTTTAAAATATTTAAAATAATAATAACAAAATACATAAATTATTACGTTCCGTACGAAAAAAACAAAAGGTCCACACGGTTCCCACGTCCGCAACCCCATCGGCTCAACAATATCTGTCCCGCCAGCTCCATTCCCTGTCGGCAAACCAGATGGTTGTGCCACGTTTCCCTCTTTTAGGATCAAACCGCAAATTTTGTCTGCTTTTGGGTCTTAAGTCGTAACTAATCGATTGTTTGCACGCGCTTCAAGTGATGAAAAAAAAGTTCAAAAAAGCTCCCTACACGGCACCGTTCCAGGCGCGTGCACTTCTCGAGAGTGGTAAGAGGTTGAACTTGATAATTGGGAATCTGAGGTTGCGGGACCAAAATAAAACACTGGAAGGACGGGGTGAGGCCGGGAGGGACGGAGGCGTGTACACGGAGAGAGAATGATAGAGAGTATTGCCGCGACTCAGTCCGATTATTTTTTTATAATATCAGTTATTAAATTTTTAAATTAGAATCAGAATAATTCTCATTTATTTAAATTTTGTTCAATAATTTTAAAAAAATTGACTTATCTATCGAATATTAATAACATTGAATGTGACTCTACCACTAAAGTACCGACAGACAAATTTAAATGTAATATTGAGCATCACTATTTATACCCAAGAGCCTCCAATATGAGTCAATCAAGAAGGAGTACAAGTATAAAGATTTAAATCTGAAATTCACAACGTAAAAATACGTTGATTTACTATTAAATTACTATTTCATGTGGTAATTAAAACTAATATAGAATTGACTTAACTTTACTATATAATATATATGAATCTTAAAAAAAAAAAGAAGTGAAATTATTGTTACTGTCCTCGTCTCTTTGTCCTCTGTTTTTATCAAAGCTCAAAATAAAAGAGTAAAAAACTGAAAATAGGAATAAACTTTTTTGACAAGGTAATAAGAGATACGCGAGAAATGTAAAATGATACTTGCCATTGCCACTGGATTATAAAAGTATATTAAATTTAATAAAAAAATAAATAAATAAATTATGAAATATTAAATTGACTGTATATTTTTTAAATATAATTTTTTGATAATTAAAAAAAGACATATGATAATACATAATAATAATAATATTGATTCTTAAATTATAAAAATGTATAATTTTTTTTAAAAAATAAATATATTAATAAATATTATTAAATAAACTATATACTTACTAGATATTCTTCCGATGCGATTCGCTGGATTTCAAAATAAAATTCCAAGAAAAATGTGGAGGAAAAGGAGTGTAGACATGCCAGTAGGCGTCCGACCGACGAACACTGTTTTCCTTTGTGGATAACGATAAACCCAAACTTTTGTGCCAAGCCACTGCATTGACAATGTTGCCCTTTTTGCGTTGCTATAATCTAGTCCAGTAGTATATGTATATTCCTCAGTAAACAAAATAATAACAACAACAATAATAATAATAGTAATAATAATAATTTTTTAAAAAAATTTTCTAACTCTAACGTGAATTTTTTTTTTCAAATGTATCTTATGAACTTTGCATTTGATTTTAAAAATAATATGCCGTTAGAAAACTTTAACGAAAACTGTAAACTATTTACACAACATGTTATTATTGAATTATAAGTAACGTGACACTTAAAAAATTAAAAATAAAAGTAACCAAAATTAAAAAAAAATTTAAAATTACAATCCTCTTTTCATCTCTAATTTTTTGAGCGTCGTGTGACTCCGCATAACATAGCATGTCTTGTAGATTCTAGTGTAACACAAACTGTTTTAACAGTGTTCATTAACGTCAATTAAGGATGTATTAGATTTAGAACTAAATACAAAATCTATGACATATTTAGCAAAAATTAGCTAATACTACATTTAAAAAAAAAATATGAAGTTTGTACAGTTTTTGGACATTACCTCTTTAGAAAGTGTTATGGAGACACGAAAAATGAACAGAATTGAGAATACAAATCTATAGACATATAATTACAATTGTTGATTGTAGTTTTATGTCTTTTGTGCATGATAATTAATTTTTATGATTGAATAAGGTTTTTTTGTGTCTAAATCGTGTCAATTTCCTTTTTTTTTTTTTTTGTAATAAAATTCGTTTGTCTAATCTATTTTGTTTTCAAGTTGTTTTCCTTTTTTTTTTTCCCCTCATAGGGTAGTCTTCTATAGCTTGGCTACACTAGATGTCTCCCTTCTTTCTTATAATTTCAAGACATGTTTAAGTTTTTAATCGTTATTGTATACTTTAGAGACTTGTTTACAATTTCTAGCTGTATGTACGCTCAATTATAGATACATTATTTCCTAGATTACTTATTTTAATTCCAATTACAAGCAAAGACTAGTATTCTCATGACTAAGATTCCTATTTTAGGATTGACATACGAAAAGATAAGTTTATATTAATTTTTTAATTTTCATATGAAATAATTTTGAAGAACTGTCACAGTACTGAACAGTTTATTTATTTTTTAAAAAATTAATTATTTAAAGATATATATTACTTCAATTCTATCTAAATAATCTCAGTTAAGTGTTTCTCCAATTCTAAAAGCCCATTTTAGTCCTTTTTCTGCCGCCTCCTCTATTTCTCATCCTGTTTCACTTTCTTTCTGTACACATGCAAGAAAACGACTCGAGCTGCAAAATTGAAAGAAAATCAATCAAGAAAGCCAGGCTTCGGAGACAAAAGCAGAAAAAATGCCCCCACTTCACAACCATCTCCATTCAATGCTCTCCAACCAATTTTCGCTCTCCAACTAACTTTGTCCCTTTCTCTGACACTATGTTTGGAAATTTTTCAAAAAAAAAAGAAAAAAATATATATTTTCTATTTATTTTTGTATTCTTTTTTTAATCTAAACAATTATTTTTTATTTTTTTTCTAAAAATTACTATTTATTTTCTTTCTTATAACTTTCTAATCATTACTTTTTATCAATTATAATATCTCATTATTATATTATTTTCTATTCGATTTTTTTTTAATTCAATTTCTAACAAAACAAACAGGGTGTAAGTGTTACCATTTATACTAAAAAAAGATTATATGTATATATTTAATAAAATATAAAAATAACAAATAATTAAATTAATAATATTTATTAATTTATTTATATTTTTAAAATTTAATATATTTAATGAATTAACGGTTCAAATTATTAGTGAAAATTATTCAAATTAGTGACCGAGTTATTATTATTATTATTATTTTAGTCCGTGACCGTGTTCAAATGAAAACATTATTCTGTGTGGTTACCGTGTTCTCAATATGGTTGCGTGCGTGTGTTAAAAACGTTAGTCTGTTATTTATTAGTGAACTCCTCGAGCCATAACGGCTACTTTTCGGACCAAAATAAAGCCGACCCAGTTCCCATTTTGGAGGAAGCAAGAAAGCAAGAGAGCGACTGACTTCGTGTGCTTGCTTTTTGTGTGTGTAAGAGAGAGAGAGAGAAAGAAGAGAGAGAGAGAGAGAGAGATGGATTTCAGTTCGTTCTTGACGTCCTTAGTGACGTCGTTTGTGATCTTCGTGATATTAATGTTTCTATTCGCCTGGCTCTCCAGGAAGCCCTGCAACGCCGTCGTTTACTACCCCAACCGGATCCTCAAAGGGTTGGATCCGTGGGAGGGCGGGTCTCGGACCCGGAACCCGTTTGCTTGGATCCGGGAAGCGTTGTCTTCAAGTGAACAGGACATTGTTAACATCTCTGGTGTCGACTCTGCTGTCTACTTTGTCTTCTTGGCAACTGGTAATAAAATTATATATATATATATATATATATATTTTTTTTTTTTTATTTTTTTTTTTTTCTGTTTCTCTTCTTTTGTTTTTTTTGCGCCTTTCTAATTTGGGTATTTTGGGTAATGATAATTGCCGTTTTAAGCTATTCTTTAGCAGGTTTTGTTTGTCGTTTTGAATGTTATAAATGGTTGAAAGTTTTGGTCTTTTACTTATTATTCTGAGTTTTATTATACAAGTAAATTTTAATTATTATTTAATATATTTTTATGACCATTTTTTATTCAACCATCTTTGAACTTAAAGAACGAGAAAAGAAGAGAGAAGGAAGAAAAGAAAAGAAAAGAAGCACTTTGTTTTGAATGAAAGCTCCAAAATTGCCGACATGGTTTTTTTGGGGGCCCCGGGGAGGGGAGGTGGGGTTCAAAGAAAGGAACTAGAAGGACATTGAAGAAGATCTTCACTTTATGGCTTTTGTTAGATAGCGTTAAATTGGTCAAATAGTCCATTGGTTGTATTATTTATCTTTTTTTTTTTTTTGAAATTTAGTAATTTAATAGCACATATATCTTAATTAAAGAATCTCACTAATTATTTTTTATCTGAGAAATTGAATTATGGTGCATGGCATAAATTAAATGTGTCACAATTTTATTGGCCTATGCAAAAATTATTCTTATCATGCACATTCTATCTCTAAATTGGTGGAAAAGTTCCCAGCGTCTTCTACAGGCTGGCAACTTGCCAACTTGGAGAAATGGTTTCAGGGGGTTAACTGTTGAGTGATGTTCGGGTTTGGAAAAAAATTTCTTGATGTGTTTTTGTCAACTCCCTGAAAAAAAAAAAACA
This sequence comes from Carallia pectinifolia, assembly GCA_037832335.1. Lineage (NCBI taxonomy): Eukaryota > Viridiplantae > Streptophyta > Magnoliopsida > Malpighiales > Rhizophoraceae > Carallia > Carallia pectinifolia. The sequence goes on from CM075452.1 coordinate 28,550,595, forward strand.
ATGACATTAAATGTGTCCTGTTTTTTTTTTTTGGTTAAGATGCAGTGGAAAGGATATTTAACTATTTAACTATCAAGTGAGTAAAGTCTCAAATTTGAATATCAAAACTGAGGTTGCAATGACCTTTTTGAAGATTCTGAAAAAGCAATGACTTTTCTGAATTTTGATGAATCGATTGATTGGTTTCGTGGCATAGACAAGGCTTGAAAGTTTAAGAATAACAAGGGATTCACAAGCACCCTGCAAACATTCGGTTTTGCAAGAGTTTGACTAACATTGCAATTTCACTATGGCTTGTAATGAGTAAAGGGTGTGCAAAACCATAAGAGAAACATAAACCTTGCATTGTAGTATTGACTTGAAGAAAACATGAATTTATTTTGATTTCCAGTTCATAGGCAAAAGGAGTGTTTTTCATAGAGGCCATTACAGCCATTATCTCTATGCAACTCTCCACGTTTTAGAGGTCTGTGATGATGGCTTTAATGGGTGCCAATGAATGTGATTGCTCTGCCATTAGCATAATTTTAGTGCCTAAAAAAAAAAGGGAAACAATTTAAACTTTGATCGTTTTCGTCATTGCATGGCATAAACATGTGGCAATGTTTGAGGAGATTATACTCATATTTGGTGCTGATTTTTGGCTATGATATGCAAGTGTTGGGAATATTGGTATTGTCTGGCATCGTTCTGCTTCCGGTTCTTCTTCCAGTAGCTGCAACTGATAACAGTATAAAAAGTTCAACCAGCAATACAAGCACGCGGGCTTTCAACGAACTTGATAAGTTATCAATGGGAAATGTTGCAGTAAGTTCCATAGCCTTGTCATGAGCTGCATTGAGTAGTTCATTTGCTTTAGCCCCAGTGAGAGGAGAGTCATTTATTGTTATTATCTCATGAATGATGGAATCATGTGTGCTTAAGCGTGCTTCTGGTCTCGCGTGCAGGAGAAAAGTCCAAGGCTGTGGGCATTCCTGATTGCTACTTACTGGGTCTCCTTTGTTGCCTATTACCTATCGTGGAAGGCATATGTACATGTTTCTGAGCTGAGAGCCAATGCTCTAATGTCTTCAGACGCAAAACCAGAACAATTTGCGGTTCTCGTTAGAGACATACCTCCTGTCACCCAGGGTCAAAGTAGAAAGGAACAGGTTGATTCATATTTCAAATCCATCTATCCTGAGACATACTACAGATCAATGATTTCAACAGACAACAAAGAGGTATTGTTTTCGAATCTCAATACTCGTTTGCACATACACAGATTGTTCTGAAGATGTTCTGCACTGTTTGCTGCTTGAAAATTTTCATCTTGTTTGTAACATAGATCTATGTGAGGTGTTTTTGATCTCAGATATTTGAGCATTTCTAAGTTAAAGAGCATAGAAAAGTCCAGAGTGCATCGGATCATTAGAATCCTTCTTAAATCCAATTAGATAGTTTCACATTCTTATAGTTTTGTGTGGTTAATAGTGTTTCTAGTTCCAACCTTCAGTTCTCGTTTCTTATTTGATTCTTTAAATCCCTTTCAGGTTAACAAAATTTATGAAGAGTTGCAAGGGTACAAGAAGAAACTTGCACATGCTGAAGCAGTCTATGCAGAATCGAAAAAAATGGGTAAACCAGAAGGGTCTAGACCAACAACTAAAACTGGCTTCCTTGGTCTAATTGGTAAGAAAGTAGACAGCATAGAATACTACAATGAGCAGATCAATGAGCTGATCCCAAAGTTGGAAGCTGAACAAAAGGTCACTCTCCGGGAGAAGCAGCAAGCTGCTGCACTGGTGTTCTTCACCAGCAGGGTGACTGCCGCTTCTGCTTCCCAGAGTCTGCATGCACAAATGGTCAACAAATGGACTGTCGATGATGCTCCCCAGCCTTGCCAACTAATATGGCCTAATCTCAAAATCAAGTTCTTTGAGAGGCAAATAAAACAGTACATTGTGTATGTTATTGTGGCTCTGACCATATTTTTCTACATCATACCAATTGGATTCATTTCTGCTTTAACAACTCTGGACAATCTGAAGAAACTTCTTCCATTTATAAAGCCAGTTGTGAAAATCGGCCCGATTAGGACTGTGTTGGAAGCTTACCTCCCCCAGATTGCGCTGATTGTGTTCTTAGCTTTGTTGCCCACGTTTCTTTTGTTTCTCTCCAAGAAAGAGGGAATTCCTTCAGTGAGCCATGCGGTCAGGGCTGCATCTGGAAAATATTTCTATTTCACAGTGTTGAATGTTTTCATTGGAGTTACTGTGGGTGGGGCACTATTCAGTTCATTCAAGAGCATTGAGAAGAATCCAAATTCTATTGTTACCTTGCTAGCAAATAGTCTTCCAAGCAATGCGACTTTCTTCTTAACTTTTGTGGCTCTGAGGTAAGATCAATTCTTTTTATTATCTCTCACTTGTAATTGTATTCCTTCTCATATGCTATAACAGTTAATATATGCACTAACAAGCATCCATTTGCAAATGATTTTGAAAGTAATTGGAGGTATACTTGTTATCTGCCCGATTGCTGGTCATTATTTATCGCATAAAAGTTTCTCTTCTTATTGTTGAGCAAGGGAAGGGCGAGCCTTGGTGTAACGGTAAAAGTTACTCTACTGTGATTTTCAGGTCACGAGTTTGATTTGATGCAACAGCCTGTTTGAGAAAAAATAAAAATAAAAATAACGATAAAACTGCATACATTTAACCCTTTTCTAGATCTCACGGAGTGTGGAAGCCTTGTGCATTGGGATCGCCCTTTTGATTGTTGAGCAACCAGGGCACGCTAGCTGTATCCAAGGAATGGTTCTCATGCTTGTTAGAATTCTTAGAGATTTTTCTTCTGATGTTTATGAATACTAAGCATTCAATAGACCAAATATTCTTACTTTGTCATATATTTTTGGATCCAGATTCTTTGTTGGCTATGGACTTGAGCTATCACGCGTGGTTCCTCTGATCATCTATCATTTGAAGAGGAAGTATCTTTGTAAGACAGAAGCTGAACTGAAAGAAGCCTGGTCTCCCGGAGATTTTGGTTATGCAACTAGAGTGCCCAGTGACATGCTTATCATTACTATTGTCCTTTGCTATTCCATCATAGCTCCTTTGATTATCCCATTTGGAGTGGTCTACTTTGGCCTGGGATGGCTTGTTCTTCGGAATCAGGTACATGCCCTTTTTATGCGTGCTTGCATACACATTACTTATGGAATTTGTTGCATTCAAGGTTGGTTCTATGTGGTAACAAGTTGATGTATGATAGCTTCCTTTGTCTCGAATGGCACTGAAGGACTGAACTTGCATTTCCTACCGCACAAATGATGTCCTGGTTTCATTTTATTAACCGGGTCGAGTTTTGGCATGTTAAAGTTTACTTCTCTACTGATGTTTGATTATAAGGATTGTGTTGAATGTCATTCGCGATGTGCTAATCGCGAATTTCACTATTTTTTAATGTTAATAGGCACTCAAAGTTTATGTTCCATCTTTCGAAAGCTACGGAAGGATGTGGCCTCACATTCACACTCGTCTACTTGCTGCCTTGCTATTGTACCAAGTTACAATGTTTGGTTTTCTTGGGGTGAAGAAGTTCGTCTATGCTCCATTTCTAGTTCCACTCCCCATACTTACCTTGCTCTTCGGATTCGTCTGTCGAAAAAAATTCTACCTATCATTCAGTAACACAGCTCTTGAAGTTGCTTGCCGGGAACTCAAAGAAACTGCCAACATGGAACTCATCTTCAGATCCTTCATACCTCCGAGCTTGAGCTCCGAAAAGGCTGAAGATGATCAGTTCGAAGATGCATTGTCACAAACTTCGCGAACGGGATCCTTGGCATAATGTATTTATGTATTTTCCACTAAATTCTTCTGTCATTTGGTGCATTGTCACACACCTTCTGTGGAACATAGATAAATTGTTCAGGTATTGAGTCATGCCATTAAATTGCTTGTAATGTAACATGCTTGCATAGCCTTATGTGAATATTGTTTAGACGCCTCAGTGAAATAGTCTTTCTTCCTCATGTACCAGAACTACTACTACTGTTCATTAAGTTCAAGAATTCTATTCTAGAAAGCTTGCATAATTTTCATTGTATGTATCTGTTGATTACTCTTTATGATGTTGTTAGTTTATAACTTATAGGTTTTAAAGTATAATACATCTGAATGCTGAATCACAAGTTAATTAGGTCAGCAGCACATTGTTAATGAGTAGTCCCTTTCAAATGAAGCTTGGTTGTTAGCATGGTCCCCATGTAGTAAATCCCACTTCATTGGATGCATTCATATTTCAAGGAAATTGGTGCAATTAGGTTGATAGTATTACTGGATGAAATATAATTTTAATAGCATTCAAATTCCACTGAAAAAGATATTTTTTTTAAAAGCATTCAGCTTCTAAATATTAAAAAAATATATATATAAACTGGGGTTTCATTTAGAATGAAATTAAAAGGGATATTTGGTTTATATAACAATACCTGCTTTAAATTGGTTGGATGTTCTTTCCTAACAAGAGGCTCACCTTTTAAACCGATCGATGAGTTAGGAGGACGGGGCGACTAGAAGAGAGAAGACACGTTCTCCTTTTTTTTTTTTTGAAAGGACAGGACGACCAGATGAGAGAAGATACGTTCTCTTTATTTTGAGGGGACATAACCCTTTTGACAGCCTCCTATTTTAATAAGGGCCTTGTCTTCTACACGTCAAAGGGCTTGTAACGAAACCCTTGAACTTGATCCTACAATATGGTTTGGGAGTTTAATTAGAATTTCATTAAGGAGCCACACCTTTTTTCTCTGCACAAAACTATTCTTGCAAGGCACCTTATTTTGAGGGGACCCTCAAAACAAGCCTTATGTTGAACAAATGTGAAGCAAAAAGTGACTCCATCGTTACCATTTTAATTAAGTAGCAGCAAGGTTGCAACAGTGAGGTTTAACATGCAAGCCACTTGAAGAAATATGTATATTTTTTGTCTTCAACTTTTAAGTTTTCTTACGTTTGACTTCTAAATTTTTTTGACATTTCATTTGAATTCTAAACATTTTGATTTTCTACCAAATCAGTATCTCTATTGACTAAAAGTGATCAATCTATTAAAAAATGATTTGAACTTGACAAAAAATTATTTAAAAAATAATTAAATATATGAATTGAATGACTTTTTTATAAAAAAATATAGATGTTACATATTTAATTTATATATTTGTTGATTAAAAAAATATTTAATGTGTATATTTTGTTGATGAAAAAAATATTTAATTCATATATTTAACCTTTTTTAAATAATTTTTATTAAATTAAATTCATTTATTAATAGATTGATCACTTTTTGTAACTTAAAGGACTGATATAATAAGAAATCACAAAGTTTAGAACTCAAATAAAATGTCAAAAAGATTTAAGATTCAAATGTAAAAAATCTAAAGGTTTACGACTAAAAATATGCCTATCCCGGCACTTGGAACTTGGCACCACAATAAAAAATGATGTGTCTAAAGAAAACTCATAAACCAAAGAAGAAATGTTGGAATCTCCAAAGAACAAAACTTTGGCTCATTAAGCGTCGCACGAAGGAACTTGCCTAATGTTGCCATCGTAGTACCAGCATGCACCTTAATAATATTCACCCTGTGTTAGATTTCAAAATCAATATTGCCTTTGTCTTCTATCATAGATTAGATGGCATGCCCTCAGGCTTCAAAACAAGTAGGTACAAATTCAACACAAACAGCCTCTTAGGCAGCCAACCATGCAAATAGGTGCTGCTACATTGCTTTACTTCTCTACCAAGTTGTCATGTAATGCTATGATATGGATGCCAATGCTGTTATAACTGCAGCGTCAAATGAAAAAAGAAGCAATCCAACCTAGAAGAGCCCTCCGGCAATTGTTGGGTGAATACCAAATTATATCTGTGGAGTACCTTTTGGCTATGTTATGTAGCGTTTACCAAAAAATGATAGGAAGACAGTGAAAGAAAATGGGAGATCAGGCAATAATAAGAGCACGAAACCGCAAGTCAGCCAGTAATTTTTCTTTTCAACACAAAAATGGAATAAAAAAGAAATAATATCGCGACATTCAAATGTTCCAGGAAATCACAAAATCATTTGAATCTCTAAGCACACACCATGTATTTTCCAATTTCAAAGCAAAGATGAACAGTCGATTTAATGTTAGGTTTACCTTTGCAAGTTCAATTCTTTTCATAAACGGGATGTAGCATATAGGTCATAAACACTATTTAAGAATCCCAGGTTGAATGTAGATGGAGCCCTCTCTGTTTTAGTGGGATCCAAATTGTGTTCATGTATAAAAAGCAGAAAAGAAACCACAAAAAGGGAATATAACATGGACCAAGACTACTACAAGGAAATAGCTAGAACTGAAGGGTATCAAACATGGCAAGCATGTGACCAGCAGAATCTTGGAAAATAAGGCACTTGATACATACAAGAGATATACAAACCATTTAAGTAATGAGACTGGTAACATATCTACCTTCGGTACACCTCGAAGCTTGTCCAGGTTCCATCCTTCAGGTTTCATATCTATATGTTTTTTAATTCTTGAACAACAAACAGTTGCTTCCCTCACAGTAATAGCACCAAGTTTTTGTTTTCAGTATTTACACAGTCATATGTTCTTTCAAACATGTTTTTCCCTACTAATGCAGACAGGAAATTCCACGACTTCATTGGTCTTTCGAAATCACTTGTGAAATAGAATCACAGCACCACGAGAACATCTCAGGAAACTTAGCAATTTCTCAGTCATTTTCCACAAATTTTCCGTTCGAAATGGGGGGGCACCATCATGTATGATCACCTCCTGTAGAACCTTTCCATTCCTAATTAGAAACTCAACAAGTGGAAGTACTTCTTGGGATGTGTTGTAACATGCTCCAAAGCCAAAAATCTCAATAGTCCAGAGATGTGACAATAGGCTGCTGAAATCTCTCTTCTGTGACTGTAACTCCCAATAATTATCTCTGCAATCATAACTATCAGATGATTGCTGTAAATAAAGATTAACCAAAGCAGCTTCAGATGTGGATAACGCTATACGCAACTAACCATAATGAGTGCGGCCGTTGTTATAAATGACTTCAAACTTGCAAGAAATTCATAATATCATGCTAAACTTAATTGAATGCAAGAAAAGGAAATAATTCCAAAAGGTATGCTTAGGAGCCCTAAATAAAAATTATCTAGAGAAATTAAATTGAATTTCAAATTTTGAAATGACAGATTGGACTTATTTGTAGCAAATCATACCTTATAAAAATTGCAGAGGGAGATGCGTGAGATGTCTATAACTAATTTCTCCAGTTTATGTAAATTGTAAAGCAAACTTGCTATCCCTGCCAAGTAGTATTCACAAAAAACTGGCAAGTATAGAACAGAAACCTCGCTTTCTGATGGTTGAGAAGGCACCCACTCCACCTTTAATTTTGATAAAGCCTTGGCAAACAGAATAAACAAGAAAAAAATTCACAAAGTTAAATGCAAACACTACAGAGATAACAAGCAATGTCCTATTTCTAAAATGCACTCTTGAAAAGAAAGAAGAAATGAAAACTTAAAAAAAAAAAAAGATAGAGTGAGAAAAAATATCAACCGACAAACACAAATTTTAGGAAATAGATATATGTAAAAAATGCACATGAATTTAAAATACAGGAAGCTGCATGGGAAAGATTACCTCAAGACACCACACCCCAATTTTCAGTTCCTTACAATGATAAACCATTTCTACAAGCCTTGACAATATTCCCGTGCCTCTCATCAGCTATAACTGATAGCTGAAAGTCTAGGTTACAACTGATCAAAGATGGAACATCTATCGATCTTATCTGCTGCCAATATCCCAAATTTCCAAATTGCGAACATAAGGAGCTAAAATTTAAAAAAAACGGCTATTGTCCCCAATGTTACCCCTAGACATTTGATTCATCACCAGCTTTTTCAAATTTGGCGACATAATATTAAGATGATTAATCCCCATACAATTGCACAGTTCCAAAGTTTCAAGCACAGGACTGCCAGAAAGGACATTTTCAATAACATCATCAATCAAAAACAAATGCTTGAGTCTGAGAATTTTCAAGTTTACCCAATTGATTTTCCCTCTAGGGACAATATCACAAAGCTTGATATTCAATTCAACCATCAAACCATTACTATAGAAGAACTGGGGCAACGTGTAAGGAGAACCCCGATATGCCAAATTGAAGTTGTCTTTACCATCAAAAAGATCCAAAGTAAGCTCCTTTACTTCACCTCTAATGGCATAAAATAGCCAGGCGTTGATTTGAGAATAATCTGCCAACGGAAAATCGTGAAGCCCCAACTGGATTAGGAATTTCTCGATTCAGGAGGAAGAGTGAAAGAGCAACGCTCTGTTGACGAACTGGGCAAAGTTCTCTTGTGAGTAATCCCTCAAATTTAAAGCCTTGATATCAGAAGAAAGAAAGAAAAGATTGGGGACTTGGGTCCATAAATACAGCCATCTTCTTGACGGGACACTGGTTCTTATGGCGTCCAGTGTGGAAGGCAACAAGGAGAGGATGTGCAAAATGACAGCATTAGGCAAAGTGCTGATGCGATCATATTCTTCTTCTACTGCTGCTTCTGCTGATTTTCTTGCCAGCTTTTTCCGCCGTTGCTGGCACGAAGAAATGGTCACCATAGAAGAAGAGGAAGGAGGGAGGGAGACCTCAGAAATTTTCACCAGTAAGTGTGATAGAAAGTACAAACCCTGATTCTCAACCTAACGAATACGTTTCAGAATGAATGTGAATTTCAGCAATCAAATTCCCAGACAAAAATGTTTGCACTGCAGCTAAATAAGTGTGGAGAAGGACAAAAGTCACATATTTTCATTCAGAATTCCGGCATTTTCTAGGCAACCAAACAAAAAGAACAGAAAAACTAAAATTTGAGAAGAAAAAGAAGCGTACCCAGAAAATATTATGGATGGATGAAGTCCGGTCAGAGGAGATCGAAGCCCAGAATTTGTAAAGTTGAAAACTTTATTATTCATTCATGCAATTGAGAGAAGAAGGACTGAAGGGAATTAGATTTGGGTTTATGCATTAAAGTGAAAGGCTTTTTGGAGGTTCAAGCATTTATTTCGGTTTCAAGCATTAAATAGCGTTTAGAAGGCGGAATGGAATTTGAATTTACGACTAACTAATACCAAGGCCGAATGTAAAAAAATTCACTCAAACCTAATAAACCTCTCAAATTTAGTTTTATTTTATTATTTTATTTTTTTATTGTACATTTCTAGTTATATTATTAATAACAATATTATTATTATTATTATTTTTACAAATGATAAAAAATAAAAAAGAAACCAAACTAAAATAATTTATCCTTTAAGATAAGTAATATTGTAGCGGTCTCCATCTAATAGAGCACTCAATCTCAGTAGCAAGTGATCCAACAAGCCTTGACAAGTATTACAAGAGGCTCCCTTTTTGCTAAATAATTAATGTAAGAATTGCTTTCTCATAAGACATGTTTCATAACCACGAGTTATTCTCTATTTAAGAGGGGGCAAATGTCCCTGAACAAACTAGATAGGATGTGACGCACCCATTTATTTAAATAGCAAATGAAGCGAATTAAGATAACCTTTTCAGATAGTCTCTCTCCCAACAAATCTCTAGCCCACATCAAATGTCCATCAGCTGAGCGATCATATTAATAGTACAACCCGCTAAATCCATAAACTTACCTGTCAAATGTCATTCTAATCTCTCAGAAGACCCCCGAAGCTCGCTTTCCCTGAATTACCTTGGACACTACCATCCATATTAAGCTTAATACAGCCTGCAGGAGTTTAAATTTTCAGATAAACCTCAACCTAGATATGGATTGTACAACACCTTGGGCGGTAATTGCTTTAGCCTTGAAGTGCAGGATGAAAGCTAAAAATGAGTCTCAGGTCAGCATATCTGAACTCATGTGTATCATAGGAAACATAGAACAAGAATCTTATTTGTAAGTTTCTTTTGTATACCTTTGCAGAGTATTTTCATTTGATTCACTGTGACTTGCAGAATATTTGTCATCCTCGAAGTCCTTTGTCGATGAAATTACCACTGATAAGGTCTCACTGGTTGTGCAGGTAAGTTCTATGAGCATTACTGTACCAATCAATGCCATTTATCATGAAACAAACAATTGGCATTCTTTGATGCACTATTTCTTTTCACCAGTGGTTGTCAAATATGAAGGAGAAGCTTAATAATCTAATACTACTCAATCCTCCTCTAAGGATTCCTAATCTTCTCTGTTTAGCGCTTAACTTTTACATTTATCTGTATGATCAACCTGGAGACATGCTTTTGATGGGATCTTTCACTGTCTTTTTGTTTATTTTGGTTTTAGAAGTAGATATGTTTTCTCCACCTGAAAAAGATAGTGTGTACCTGAACTTTTGCTGCCTCATAGATTTGGGGTTTTTTTTTTTTTTTTTTTTCCACTGAAGGAGTTAGTTGGCAACTGATTCTTGTGATCTACTTGTTATTATGCTGGTTTTTTTACCTCATATATATGTGGAGGAAATGCGAACAATTCTCTTGACAAAAACTGGAAAGTTCAAACTACTGCTTGTTGGGGTCAGAGAGACCGTTGGTTGAGTTTTGATGGAGTCGAAGACTTCTTCACGGGTCCAAATCATAAACTAATTTGGCCTCCAATAGTAGCAACTCTCTTTTTTCTTTTCAAATGTACTGGTCCTATTGGAGATGTTGAAACTCTGTTTCCCTTTTGAGATGTCAAAAGATGGAAATTGCATCTTGAAACGGCTTCTCTAGATCTTTACGCTCACTAGCCACTTCTCACAGAACAGCCTTCTTCTTCTTCTTCCTCTTGTTTTTTTTGAAGTTTTTATTTTGGCTTGAGTCCTTTTCATTGCTAAAAACACTGCCTTAAATTGATTGGTGCCACTTTCAGAAGCTCACTGTGAAAGGGGTACTTGTGCTTATGAGGTATTAATTTAATCTCTTTTATAACTTAGCCTCTCTTGTTCATAGCATCAGAAAATCCCAATTAAACTATCCTTTTCGTGATACTAACAAAGTTTCTTTTTTGCATACATACGAGTCCATAAGATTTAGATCAATATAACTAAGTGCTTGTGTCAATTTCAACAAAAGGAAAAGACTTATTTAACATCTGTAATTCCAGATAAGAGTCATGCATACATGCTGCTGCTGTTGTATTTGTGTCCTTATCAACGATACATCCATTGTTGAATCAAAAATTTGAACATTTACATGCCAAGTTGATGTTTGGATGAAAAGCAACCTGCCTGCAGGAAAAAGCACAGTAAGTTACTTTTGCTCCATTTCTTTCTGGTTTTATTGATGCGGGACATAAAATGGCCAGCCGACCTTGACGATAGTTAAACCATGGGATGCAAGATAATCAAGATAGACATTAAGAATATCACTAGACACTGGTGATTATAATGAACCGAATTCAACAAGGACTACGAAAATAGGTACCAAATTACTTTTGTTATTATATTGGAAACCAGATCTCAACGAGATAAATATTGCTTCTCAGCATTGGACTAAATGAGCTCTTCGCTTATGTCTTCATTTTCTCTTGTTCTTCTTGCTCTTCTTGTTGTTTTTCTTCTTGGATATTGCAGGCTGCAAATCCTCAGTTCCGTTGCTTTGATCATCAACGGCTGGAGTTACACGATGCTTGTGAATCACTTCGTACCCCGTGTTTTCTAACCTCTTTTTCAGCTCAAAATTTGAGTCCCTGTGAAATTCTTTAGCTTCTGTTATTGTAGTTAGATTTTCCATAGATGCTGGCCCCTCACCTGAAGAAGAATCTCCTACCTCTTGCCTATCAACTCTAACAGCAGCATTCAAGCTCAAATCATTAATTTCTTCATTCAGACGATTCTCAGTTTCAATCTCAGCTATAGTGACAGATAATGCTAAACTATCATCACGATTATTGTCATCGCTTTGATCATCATCAATATCAATTAAGGCACAAAATTTGTTGGAGATGGCAGTCCTTGGTTGCATTGGCATGACTGCAGGTTCTTCTGGTGCAATTCTCGGTTTCACATAAGGTCTTCGCTCTGGATCCTTTTCCTTCGGGTCCCTGACAAAAGAGTTAAATTACTCTCTTAACTTGGCCCAGTTAGCTTATATAACTATTTTTCACACATAGAAAAATTTCAACTTTCATGATAAAATCCAATTCCACTTTCAAATTCTCCAACAATCTGTTTCACACACACATATATAGGCTTGACAAAAAGAAACAAAATAATGGACAAATAGCAGTTATCGGGTTCTACGCCAAGCAATGAAATAATAGATTGTTTTAGACCATTATATCTCACACAAATGATTTTTTGATCAACACAATATCAAGCAGCTTATTACTTCCAAGATCGCTTAACTCACCACATAACAGGGGTGAACCAGAATGAACGTCGCCTTCTATGTAGGAGATGGAAACCGAAGGGCTCAATTCTAGAGTTCTCTAGACAGAATATCTCTAGCTCGGGACAACCCTGTTGATGTAAGTAACCCTGTGGATGTAAGTAATATATGCGGTTTGCTTTGATGCCCTTCACATCCAACTCCGACATATAAAATGATTGATGACGCCCAACAAACAAAGCATATTGGCCCAAACTTTTTGTTACCACCCAATTATTGTGCTGCACATCCAGCTTACATACCTCAAAATTGAATGTTTCCATCACCGCACGGTGGTTCTCCCAGTAGTTAAAACGGAACATACCGCGGAAAATGAGTAGCAATTGTCCTTCCAATTCCGCCAAGTGGTAATCTCCTTTTGTCCAATCTTGCAGCTTCCGGGGCCAGGAGCTGACTATTTCAGACAACACAGGCACCGAGCAACGTGAATCAAAAGCATACAACTTTCCATCCTCCCTGTCCTTGACGACAATGTAAAACAATCCCTTACAGTGGATAGCATCGCTCAACCAAACAATATGTTCTGTTTCCCCTTCCACATCATTATGAGGAATGTCTACACAATTCCAAGCTGTGTCCCCTATCTTGCAGAAAGGGAATTTTCTCCACATCCGAAAGAGGATCATGACGCAACATGGCGAGGCCTCATTGCAACTGTTGGGGCTGCCAGATAACACGGCTTTCCATGATTCTATGCTCCCAAAGAATCGTCTTTCGTCTTCGAAAGGTCTTTCGCTCCAACCAGGCATAGACTCGATAGAAGGGAGCAACACTTTGGCTCCTGTAACGGGGTTTGTTAAATAGATGGAATAGGACTCAACGACCACTAACCAACCTTCATTGGAACCGATAACAAACGCGTCGTGCTTCCACATGGGAGCGAAGATTTCCGCAGGCAGAGATAAGAGTGGCAACCGATCCTGCATGTGGGGATACTCGGCATACAGATTGGCATGGCTGAAGGGCAAGAAACGATGTTTTGGACTACGATCACGATCCGAAATTGACACAAGAATGCCTGGAAACAGGCCGACAAGGCGGTTTCCTTTCCTGAGAGTGCATGATCTCCATGACCTGCAGACCCAGCGAAATTTGACAGAATCGGAGAGGTTTCGCAGCTTTTTGAAGATCAACAACAGTGTGTCATCGGGAAGTTGAGACCAATCGGGCATTTTCGCCTAACTATAATTTTTAAACGGTGATAACCGAGAACTGTTTTTGATGGCACGCAAGAGCGAAGAGGATTGGACTATTACGGAGATGAAGGCTATGCTGACTCCAGTGTGTAGGCTGGCATGTATAGAAGAAGCAAGGAAGCACAGTCCGAGTCAGAATCAGCAGAATCTTCTAAGTCAGTTTCAGTTTTGAGTAAGGTTATTGTATCCGGCGCCGTGCGAGAACCCTATAATATATATATATATATATACATATATATATGAAGGTTTAATATAAACGGCCTGGGAAAGAGCTCACAGTCCCAGAGAAACTCGGATATATACATGCTAGGAACTCGGATATACATATATGATAGGGCTGGACCAACGTGATTTGTGGTTTATGATATTTTATTAAATAATACTAATGTGAACATTTAAATTGTTAAAAGGGTATTAAATAAGTTTTTATTCTTCAATAACTAAAAACTAATATGTACTTCGTAGTTTTTCGTTTTTCAAAATGCATAAAAAGAAGAAATTAATAAAATCACAATAGAATTATAATATGAAAATTTTAACAGAATTTACTTTTTTAACAATAAAAGAAAAAAAAAAGAAAATTAATTCACGATACTCACACAAAGAGACAACAATTGTTTATCTAGGATACCTTGGAGATAGAATTCTTAGTCTTCACGAAACATGTAGTCTATCTCTAAAGTAAGCTAGATAATCAATAAAAACTATTCAAGACTTTTTTTACTCTTTATATAATATAAATCAAATGAATCTTAATGCACTAACCTCGTCATGATTTATACAAATAAATCAACAGAAACAATAACTTCATGGACATGACGGTGTGAGTATCAAACGTGGCAATTATGTGACCAGCAGAATCTAGGAAAATAAGATACTTAATTCATACTAAGACACTTAATTCATACAAGAGAAATACAGACCATTTAAGGAATTAGACTGGTAAAATATTTCCACTCAGCACAATTCGAAGCTCATCTGGGTTCCATCTTTCAGGTTTCATATCTGTAAGTTTTCTAGTTCTTAAACAACAGACAGTTGCTTCCCACACTGTAACAACACTCAAGTTTTTGTTTTTAGTATCAACACAGTCATATGTTCTTTCAAACATGTTTTTCCCAACTAGTGCAGATGGGAAAGTCCATGACTTCATTGGTCTTTAAGAATCACTTGCGAAATGGAATCACAACACGAGGAGAACGTCTTGGGAAACTTAGCAACTTCTCAGTCATTATCCACAAATTTTGCATTCGAAATGGGGCACCATCATATATGATCACCTCCTCTAGAACCTTTCCATTCCTAATTAGAAACTCAACAAGTGAATGTACCTCCTGAGATGTGTTGTAACGTGTTCCGTGGCCAAAAATCTCAATAATTTGGAGACGTGACAGTAGATTACTGAAATCTCTCTTCTGTGACTGTAACTTCCAAATAATTATCTCCACAATCGTAACGGTAAGATGATTGCTGTAGATAAAGAATTTATCAAAGCACCTTTAGATGTCGATAACACTATACACAACTACCCATAAGCCGTGTGTGGAGGTTCTTATAAATGACTTCAAACATGCATGAAATTCATAAGATTATGCTAAGCTTAATTGCATGCAAAAAAAGGAAATAATTCCAAAAGGTATAATAAAGAATCTGAATAAAAATTATCCAGAGAAATTAAATTAAATTTGAAATATTGAAGTGACAAATTGGACTTGTCTGCAGCAAATCATACCTTATAAGTTTTGTGGCGGGAGATGATGGAGATATCTATAACTAAATCTTGACTTTTCCTCCAATTTTGATAAAGCCTTGGCAAATAAAATAAACAAGAAAAAATTTCACAAAGTTAAATGTGAATCGCCACAGAGATTAACGCACTTTTGAACAGAAAGAAGAAATGAAAACAAAAAAGGAAAAAAAAAAAACCAGAGAAAATACATCAACTGACAACCCCAAAGTTTAAGAAATAGAGATGTGTTGAAGATGCACATGAATTTAAGTTCACGAAGCTGGATGGGAAAGAATACCTCAAGACACCACGCCCCAATTTTCAGTTCCTTACAATGATCAACCATTTCTACAAGCTCCTTAACAATATTTCCGTGCCTCTGATCGGGTATAAAAGATCCAGAATAATCAACATGTAGCTGAAAGTCTAGGTTACAAGTGATCAGAGATGGCATATCTATCAATATTATCTGCCGCCAATTTCCCAAAATTTCCAAGTATTGAACATAAGGAGCTGAAATGTCAAAGAAACGGCTATTCCCAACCATGTTACCACTAGAGTAAATTTGATTCATCACCAACCTCTTCAAACTTCGCGAGCAAATATTAAGATGATTAATCCCCATACATTGGGACAGTTCCAAAGTTTCAAGCACAGGACTACCGGATAGGACATTTTCAGTAACATCATCAGTCAAATGCGAATACTTGAGTCTTAGAATTTTCAAGTTTACCCAATTGATTTTCCCTCTAGGGACAATATCACAAAGCTTGATATTCAATTCAACCAACGAGTCATTACGGTAGAAGAATTGGGGCAACGAGTAAGAAGAAACCTGAAATGGATAATAGAAGTTGTTTTTACCATCAGAAAGATCCAAAGTAAGCTCCTTTACTTCACCTTTCGTGGCATAATGTAGCCACAGGTTGATTTGAGAATACTGTGCGGACGGAAATCCATGAAGCCACAACTTGATTAGGAATTTCTCGATCCGGGAGGAAGAGCGAGAGAGCAACGCTCTGTTGACGAAGTGGGCGAAGTCCTGTTGTGGGTATCCGCTCAAATTCGAAGACTTGATATCGGATGAAAGAAAGAAAAGATTGGGGACATGGGTCCATAAACGCAGCCACCTTCTTGACAGGACGCCGGTTCTTATGGCGTCGCGTGTGGAAGTCAACAAGGAGAGGATATGTAAAATGAGAGCATCAGGCAAAGTGCTGATGCGATCATCTTCTTCTTCTGCTGCTGCTTCTGCTGATTTTCTTGCCCGCTTTTTCTGCTGTTGCGGGCATGAAGAACTGGTCACCACAGTAGAAGAGGGAGGAGGGAGGGAAATCTCAGAAATTTTCACCATAGAGTGCGATAGACAGTACAATCCCTGATTCTCAACCTAATGAATACATCCTCCTCAACGTTTCAGAATGAATTCAACTCAGCAATCAAGTTCTTTGCACTTCAGCTAAATAAGTGTAGAGAAGGAAAATTTTCACATATTTTCCGTCAGAATTCCTTCACTTTCTAAGCAACCAAACAGAAAGAATAGAAACATGAAAATTTGAGAAGAAAAAGAACCATACCCAGAAAATATTATGGACGGATGTAGTCCAGTCAGAGGAGATCGAAGCTCACTATCTGTAAAGTTCGAAACTTTATCATTCATTCATGTACCTGAGAGACGAACTGAAAGGAAATTCGACTTTGGTGCATGAAAGTGAAAGGGACTTAATGGTCCAAGTAAAGGAACTGTCCACGGCCAGTTCCCCTCAACGTCAGTCCGCTCCTTGTGGATAGGGCTGTTGTTGGGTTCACTATTTCCATAACATTGTGCCATATTATTGACTATGTATAGGACTACTAAGATGAAAAATTAAGATATATTTTAGCGAGTTAACAATGTCTATTTGAGTTTAACCGTACTGAAATAATAAATCTATTTTTTTTTTAGAGAGTTTAAATGAGATATTATGAAAATTTAGATGATGTTAACACTGGCTCACAAGTATCATCATTTAGATATCAACTTTATTTTTTGATAAAAAATCAAAGGATTTGCTTTTTGTCCTTTAATTTGGCATCTTCTTCTGTTTCTTTATTTGTTTGTTACACATTTCTACTATTACTACTGTTATTATTATTATTATTATTATTATTATTAAGTTATAGTCAAAGGCTAATTTGCTTTGTGAAAATAAAAGGAAAATTTGCAAACACAATTTAGAAAAAAAAAATTACTTTGGAACATTGTTTGAAACTAGATTCTTAAAGGTAGATGAAATGGACTAAAGGGTATAATTTAATTAGTAATTAACAATGTAGTAACATGCTTATTCATATGTAACATGCTACTTTTTTTTTTTTTTTTTGAATACAAAATTAACAAACAAAAAACTAGAACTAAAATAAAATGAGTAAAAATAGCAAACACTTACAACTATACCAAAGTGACCATCACACTATACTATACTATACTAGAGAATGATGAGTGAATATTCAAGAAAGTGAGAGCCTTGTCACGAATAATCATTATCATAATCACCATAAGTTTGTTTTTGTTTAATATCATAATCGCCATTGGAAATGAATTGGGGGCAAATGACCTCCTCAATAGTTGTGTTATCAAACGACAAAAGGTGTGGTAAGTGCAAAAGCTAATGAAAACCCAGTCACCGGAAAATATGCTTCCCTTGCTCCTTCCTGCAGTGCTGCTGCTTGGAAAAGTTAATAATTTGAGTTATGGGACTTGTGTCACAAGGATAACCTTGAGGGTTAAGCATTCGGTTTTTTTATGCACTTCATCTCGAATTAAAATATTATTGGCTGATGTTTGAGTTTCTTATTAATGAATAACATGTAAGTTCTACTATTAGTTTATAGACGCTTCTGATTCTAAAATGATTTAGACACCCCTTCTATCTTTTATCATCAAAGTTATTGGACTTGTTTGATTTTTTAAGGCCTGTAAACAGTTGCGGAGCCAAAGATTCCGGTCAGAGGGGGCAAACTTATACGCATGAAATTAAGATATAATTATCTATACATATATTAGAATTATAACTAATAAAAAAATATATTTATATTCAGAAAAGTATGCACATTAATTAAAAATACATGTTTGATTTATATGCCTTAAATTTTATTATATCACCAAATAAGAGTAACTGAATTCCAACTACAACATACATCAACTATTATTATGCAATATTTATTTCAAATTAAAATATAAGAATCGATCCATCTAAATTATGTATAACTTTTTAACAATTATTTGAAATCCTTTGTACCAATTCAATAATTTTTAATTGTGGTGGGGGCAAAAAAATTTTTTGAGTGGGGGCAATACTTCCAATTTCATCGTATTATATCATTTTTTTTTTTGTTAGTGGGGGCAATTGCCCCCACATTGATCAATGTGGCTCCGCCACTGCCTGTAAAAGTGTATATGCCAAGTAAACTTTTTAGCTTCATAAAAAAGACGAGAATGGAGAAAGTTATGTTGGAGTCCATGTGAAAAAATTAAAAGGAAATTTTTTTTCCTTGGTGGCTATCCAGCCTCTGCTGGCTTATTTTGAGTGTGTTTGTGTGTCTGCGTGGAGAGGGGGGGGGGGGGGGGAGAGAGAGAGAGAGAACTGGAAGCGTTACAAATACCTTCGCAAATACTCAGTCGAATTCGATTATAGATATGCTAGTTTTTCAGACAACACTGCTTGTTGAAGAGATGCAAAATGTGGATTAATAGGGATGGCAAGGAAGCTTTTTTGATGAGGAAATCATCAACAAACATATAATTGCGTGGAATTTAACGACGAATGCATATGCCAAGAATAGGAACTGATCCGAAGCAATCATGCGCTAGCTTCTCTTGACGTCTAGAGAACGACAGGAGGGAAATTTCAAGACGATTGAAGGAAGCCCCTGCTTGCCAATCCAGGCAGGAACATTATGCTTGTAGCAATTTGCTTAGCTTTACATCTGTCCTCAAGGTATCATTTCTAATACATCTAGGGGGCAGACTCGGACACATTGAATACACTTCATACACGTATCATCAATCTTTACTGAATGTGCCATTGGGTGAATTTACTAGGGCGTGCGGGCATACTGCCGAAGCCAGAGAACTCCTTGAGGAACTCGGTGAGGGTTGCGATCACGTTACCAGCAGATACATTAGTCATATTCATCGGTTGTTTCCTTTCACAATGCCAGTGCCTTTGTTTCTATCAAAGATTAGGAGGAAGAAATGTGGTCTCTAATCTCAAAGCAAGTAGGTACCAATTCAAACTATCATCTTCCCCGTAAGCAGCCAACCGGTGGTGCTCCATTTCGCTCTGTCAAATTGTCGATACGTTTTGAGATTAAGTTGTGGTAAATAAAGTATACAGAAGCTGTCAAACTGTTTTACTTCTATACCATGCTGTGATACAATCTTACGCAAAGATATGGATGTGGCTAATGATATTCCCACAAACAAATCTTAGAATACACGTAACTCACATAAAAAAAAATTTCATTAATTATAATGACAATTTGATTATAGTTATACAACCCACAACTAAAATAACAAATCTTATTAGTGTCACATGTATTACATATATTTGTATATAAAATTTATTCAAGGATATATCATTCTTATGAAAAATAAATATATTGATTTGCTTCTTCAACCGTATTGCTTGTTAAAAGAAGATGGTGTGGGATCTGCTAAAAACCAAATGCCATAGTTATTCCTTCTTTTTCCTTTTGTTTTTTTTTTTTTTTTTGGACGCAGACTCATTAATTCTATTTCTAAAATATCATCTTAAAGTGCTAATTTATGAAAATTTTCATACTTGGGGACCAAGGTTATTAGAGATGGTGCAAGGAGGGAAACTGAAAAATACAAATAGAATAGAATTGAGCATTGTTACACTGAAAAGTAATATTTACTCAGTAGATATTATTGCCTTCAGCGTTTTCATGCCATGACACATCAGAAGTCAGAGATTAAATAAACCAAACAAACATTAACACCAGCGCAATCATAAACAAAACAATTTAAAACAAAACATACAAAACAGATCATGACAAACATTGGTCAAATGCAAAAGGGTAGAGTGGTAAAACAGGCAAAGCTCAATCTGCCAAGGAAGCGAGAAAATTGGAGGAAAAAGAAATATATGGGGAATGCTAGCACCTAAAGACGAGAGCACTTGACTGCAAAAGCAGCTCGAGAGAGTGAATATATTAAGGCCTTGAACTTGAAACCCAAATTGGAGGAGGTTGAATCTTCCTGAAGTGAGAAGGTCCATAGAGAGGTGTAACAGAGTGGTTCTCAAAATCGTAAACGCCAATGTCATCACCACCATAATAGTAATTGTCGTCAAAGATGCGCTGGTGCTTGTCATCCGCAAAATAAATTGAATTAGGCCTCAAATTTGGATGATCACGAGTTGAGAGAGAAAATGATTCGTTGAAACCCACAAACAAGGCAGTGTCACCTAAACTCTTGACAGGTACTGCAATTTGCTTCTCAAAATCTAGCTTGTAAGCAGTGAAAAAGGCAGTCCTTAAGGGAAAAGTGTCCTCCATACCAGGCAAATTATCCGTATCAAAATAGTTCCAGCGGGGATTGCAGTAGATAGAAAATCTTTGAAGGTGTAGGATTTCCCCTTCCGGTAATTCCACCAGATAATATTTTGCACATAACACCTTAGGAGAGACTTCATAACAGTAGTAATCTGGGTAAACCATCTCACCGAAGTCCATATCAAAATCAATCCTTTTGGGGAAACCACCGTTTTGATCATCACCAGCTGTGTCGTTGAAGTCCCAAACGTGAAATTTTCTGCTTACTGCTCCAACTGTGATGCTGTAGAAAACTTTGTCCTTTTTGGAATAGATGATGTCGTCAACGCGTTCGGGCCATCCTGTTGCTGACAAAGGCGTCCAGGCAGGATCTCCAATTCTACAAAAGGTTAGGCCACGACCACCGAGAGGATACATCATAACTATGCAGTCCCTATTTATTAAATCATCAGCAGCAGCATCAGCACAATCGTTTATTGGAGATGAAGACATTGAAAGTCTGCACATCTTGAAACAAGAGTGTTTCTTCCCAAAATTGCCATCATCAAGTTCATACTTCAAGAGGGAAGGGAGTGGGAGGACCATGATTTTTGGCGAAATCGAGGAGATGGACGAGAACAGATCGGCCAGATAGATACTGCAGTCATGGCGGTTCACGTAGACGAGCCATCCTCTAGAGGAACCCTTACATTCTGCGTCCAATATTTGCTCAGGGAGGTATTTCCGGAGGTTGACGACTTTATGATCTCTCAAGTTGAAGAAAGCTCCATAATTGACCTCCTTACTCCTAGAGGTAACATCCGTAGATGGAAGCATCAAAAAGGGTGGGTAAGACGACGACGATGACCATGACGGCGACGGTGATGTCAACAATGAGGGAGCCGAAGAAGACACAACCTTAACTTCCCCAGCCGCCGCCGCCGCTGCAACACCAAAGCTATTATTTCTTAATCGCTGCTGCTGCTGCTGCTGCTGCTGCTGCCATCTATCGGATGGCTCCGAAGCAAGGCCATTGCTACACAAATTATTCATTATTGCAGGAGCGCGAGAGTTTCTCAGAAGAAGATGATGGTTGGGGAAACACCGCGATAAGCCAGTTCTCGCTGCCGTCCTGTCAAGTAGGGAACTCCATTGATAGCGGCGGGCCACAGCCGCCATTGCTACAGGATTCGCGGGGGGAGGCACATTAGGTTTTGATAAGAAGGAGCCGCCGCCGAGGCCACCGAAGCGATTGCTATTCCGATCGAGTGGGGTTTGTTTATTTAAATATTTATTTTGTTTATTAATTTTATTTTCTTGGTTTTTAATAAAATTAATTCATTATTTGATATTATTTAAATTTTATTTTTAATTTTTATATTTAAATAAACTTTACTTATTATGTATTGTAAAATTATGAATTAATTATATTCATTTTAAAAAAAATTAAAATAAGAATTCTCAATATTATTTATTTGTTGTTTATTGTTGGGATAAAGATAAATACATTAATACCTATTTGCTTTACCGATGGATTAATATTATTAAAAATTAAAATAAAAACATAAAATTTATATATTTGTTGACCTTTAAATGATAAAATAATTGTCTAAGTCATTTTTTTATTTGTTATCGTACACTTTTTTTCTATTTTATTTGACGTGGACTGGAATAATTTGTCGCTGCTACAATATTAAATTACGTTCACTCTCATTTTTCATAATTTATTTTATAGAATTTTGTGTGTATAAAATGATAAGATATTTTATACATAATTTAAAATCTTTTTGCTTATAATTTAAAATAATCACTTACTAACATTATTAGTATCAAAATCAATTATAGTGGGCTGAGAAGGAGATCCGTAATTAGTATTTACATTACAAAAAACAAAGTAGTTCATTATGATTTTTAGTGATCATTTTACTTATTTATTTTTTTGGTTTAGTTAAATTAAAGAAAATGAGTATTCTATATCAATGAATGCTTTAATTTAAATTTTAAATCCCATTTTAAATTTTAAATTTAATCATTCTATATGTGTCCTCAAATCAATTATATAGATCCTACTATTATACACAATTAAACAAAAAAGGAAGAAAAGTTAAGTATATGCGCAATGGTGAGTACAAAATTTATATATAAAGATTTAGATTATTAAATTATGAAACATATATTGAAGTAAAAAAATAAAAAATAAATAAATTATTAAATTAATTATATTTTTTTATATATTATATATTAAATGTTTATGTAATGATATAAAAAAATATTATACAAGTTGCTACAGTGTCTTGGTAACCAGTCATCATTAATGATTTGATGGTTAAATAAATAATCAGCAGGAATTTGGAACCATAAATAAACACTGAATTTGTTTTTCAATTTGCTGTTCAATTACTTTACCGCTCAAAACGTAGTTTGTACATCAAGATAAGAAGAGGCCCCATTGGCCTCAGAATTCCTTACTCGTGGGCTGAGGCCTCAATCTTTTTTTTTTTTGTCATCTTGGAGCTCAATCTATTTTTGATTCGTCCTAAAGTCCTAATCTATTGATATGTCTTGGGCCTAAGCCCAGCTTGGCTTGCATCCTTTGTTAGCATTGTTTAACGAAAATAGACATCGCTTGGAGCTATGGCTTTCGTTGTATTTGGCTGGAGGTGGATTCCAATTTGGTAGTTAACAGTTTAGAGAAAGGTGTACCTCAAACTTACCCCTATTTTAATTTGGTTAGGAGTTATAGGGAGTTGTTATAGTAGCAGTGAATTGTTCACATATCTCATGTATTTAGGAAAGGAAATGGTATAACAGATTGAAAGGTGAATTACACATTTTTCTTGATTAATAGGGTGCATATATTACAAGATCTTTTACCTGATGTGGTGTTTAAACTGTAGTAAGATATTCATGATGTCTCTTGGTCTCAGTTACTAACTAGTTAGAGTTACTTTTTTATTTTTATTTTTTTTTCCGCTTATTTTAATTATCCCTCCATTGAAACCAAAAACAAAAAAAAACAAAAAAAAAAAATAGACCAAAAGCATACTTGGCTAAATTATTATTGTTATTATGAGTTTTTGGTTACAAAAGTCTTATTCGAAGCTTGTCCATTTAGTTTTTTTTTTTTTTTTTAAAGGTTCTCAAATATCATTTATCTTGCTATTTGACTTTGAACAGCAAACAACAGTACTCATCATTAGCAAAAAATAACAACCTCTTTTTTTTTTTTTTTATTCATCGGATCTAGTAACCTAATACCACAGAAAGGAAGAGAATGAGCCTCTGACTTGAAAGTTGCAGACACTAAGCCAAAATCAACTGAAGTTTACCCAATACTAAAAATATAACAACCTCCAAGTCAATTACAAGTTTACGACGTAAGTACGCAAGTAAAGTAGATGAGTTTGAACAGGCCTAATAAAACAACGGATCCACTTGACCACTTCGTTTAGAACTGGGGAAGAGAGGCACTATAAAAATAAACTGCTTTTAAAATATATATCGTATTACTAGTTAAAAATTTATATGTAATTTTTCTCAATTCATTTTAATTATTTGTAAACGTTTGAAATTTATGCAATACAAATATACATAATTAATAAAAAAGAATTTTTTAAAAAAATTACTTTAGATTTCTCTTTTTTTTTTTTTTTTTAAGATCATATGCGCTAGCGAGGGAACTTGCCGATTAATTTTTTTTTTTTTAATTTATAAAGAGTTCTAATAAACATATAAGAGAAACGAGAAATGAGACCTAATAGCCCGATTAATTTGCAGGCAGCCATATTGAATTTCATAATCTCAATGGCGGTCGCCCCAATAGATATGATAAGCAGGTTATCAGACTGAGCTCTCAACTTGGAACTTCGAGACCCCAGGCCCAAGACCCAAGGCCCAAGATTCAGCATGGCCTAACTCATATAAACCATCATTTGTAGTCTGCAAGTATCACTACTTGAATGAAGGTTTGACTGATTCTGAAGACTAGTTCAGTGGTAAAATAGTCTTGTTAATTAATAGTATGGTTGGAAGTTAAAGTTTTACTATACTCTCTCTTTTTTTATCTTATATGGATTTAACTCCCTTTCAAGATTAAAAAGAAAAAAAAAAAAAGAAAAAGGAACAATATTCAAACTGTTCTTTGTTCGAATTCACGGGTGCTAGCACGAACGGCCGGCCAACCGCAACGCTCTACTGAAAACATGGAATGCCACTTTTGTCTTGAAATATGTAAGTAGTTCTTGAATACCATTCTTGTCTACATGTATAGGAAGCCAGTAAGAAACTACACATAAACCACGTCCGAATTAAGAAAAAGAGAAAAAAAATGAAAATAGAAACCTGGGCAATGAGTAGCCATAAACCCGGACTGATTGAGCCTTGAACCGGAAACGTGCAAAACAGAATCCAAGGAATCTTCTCCAGCAATGGGGAAACTTATAAACAGTAGTGTCATCAAGACAAGGGATAAGTCTCCCAATGTCTTAAATATTAGGAATTTTCACAATTTAATTCTAGTTTTTAAAAAGTTTTTAAACTGGTATTAAATTTTTAATTTTCATTTTATATTATAATCATGTGATGTGCGAGTTTATTTTATTAATTAAAAAAATATATATCTACTTATGTTTTATTTAAAATGAAAGAGACTTAAATTTTGAATATTATTTTCTCTTTAAGAAAACAAATTTGAAAATAATTTTTTCATAAGGAAACAAAAAACGAATTTATGAATGATTTCTTTCTTTTTTTAAGAAAATTTTTCTTTTTTTCTTTTATTTTCCTCAATTATACATAGTGCTCAAGTTTGAATTTATATGAATAATCATTAAAATGAATTGAATGAATTGTAATATGTGCTAGATTATAATTGAACAAATTTAATTTCTATTAATTGTTAGTTTAAATAAAATGAGAATTTTCTAAGAAAATCATATTTTACATACTTACATAATATAAATGTAGATGGCCCTTCTTTAGACAAAAATTAATCAAACTGTTAGATACATAGTTTGATCTAATTAAGATAGTTGTAACCTAAATTTAGAAACATATGTCCACATGTGCATTTCGCTATTTTTTTTTCTTTTTACTATGCATAAAACAAAAACCATAAATTCTCATAGAAAAAATTTAGATTTGTTGCCTTTTGTATGTGAAAAGAAGATAAATTCAGCGAAATACGCTTGTTGACATATGTTTGTACTTTTAGGATATATTTGAGTGTTTTAGGGTATATTTAGATTTTTTTATATGGCTCGAATTAGGACAAACTACATATATATTAGTTTCACTAAACTCTTTACAAAAAATGAGTTATATGATTGAAAATTAAAGGTCAAATATCACAATAGATTAGAGCTAATTACATAAAATACCCCAATGTTTAGGTTTGATTACATAAAGTGACATATTTTTTATTAATTGTATGGACTTCGCAATTCAATTTAATTTTTAGTATTTAATTATTCTCGTGCAATGAACTGTATTTCTTTCTGTATTTATGTATTAGATCTGCCATATTGTAACTGATAACCATTTTGGAGTTTAAAAAAGTTTTTGAACAACTTAAACTTAGAACAAAAATTTGAAAAAAAAATTTGGACATTTTCAACATAGATCTAAAATTTAATTTTCGCTATAGAACATTAGAGCCAAGAGGTTATATGGCATTTTATATCTGACAGACTAATAATGAGTTCCACTCCCCCCGCCACCCCACTGATTTAGAAAATTGGATAAGAAAAAGAAATCTGTTTTTATAATATATCTAAAACATTTCACAAATCCTTTGTTTAATTATAGATTTCTGGTGGACATATATACTTTTTGTGATATTGATGTTTTTCTTCAAATTCTTATTTATTTCATTTTTTAATAAATATTTTTAGAAATATTTTTGACTTACAAAACTGTTATGTTTCTAAAAATATTATATCTTTTATATAACTTATTTTCAAACTGGAAATACTCAATCGATATTTTAAGGGAATTTTTATTTATTTGCAAAAATAATATTAAGTCATATGTCAATGTATGCAAGCATGTTTAGTGTTTCTTAATAGTCATAATACGAATAATTATAGTTCAAAACTTCTATTATAGATGCCTTGGATTCAAATTCTGGGAAGGAAGGAGTGTGATTTATGGGAGAAGAGAGTTACATCCATTGTATAACTGTATAACTTACGGTCTAATAGGCCTCCTAATGAAAAAAAATAATATCAATAATTAGAGATAGACTAGTCAGTCTCTCAGTAAATTTTTAATATTAGATAATGTTTCCCTTTATTTGTATAATATTTATTTAATTAGTAATAAGAAGAACATTAGAGAATATTTCTCCTTATTAGTAGTTGTCATGTATCTATACTTGAAGAATTTTCAAAAATAATATATTTTAACAATAATGACAAATTTAATTGATAAACAATTTCTAAGATTCCTGATCATTACTATTTTAATATACATTTTTTCATTCAATTAATGATGAAAATTTTTCCCCGTCCCCGTATATCATAATCTATGGCGATGCAATTAAATCCATTACAAACGATTTAGCGAATAGGAACGTCATTTTGTTGTAAATAATAATCGTTTCAATTCAATCAGTCCATTTTATTATATCTCATATCCGTTTGGTTTTTCCTATGTTTTTCCATATATTATATGATCGTGAACATTAGTTGCATCTTTCTAATATTTCGGTACGTAATCATAATTAACAACGAGGACAATAATCAATAAATATGTTATCGACAATTATCATTATTCAATGTGATTATGATTTTTTACACGGTTGTATAATAGACTCTTTAGAGAAGGAACATATAAAATGAAAAGGGATTCGAGAGTTGGAATTACTTTGAATACAAATAAATCATTTAAATAAAAAATACTCCTCAGACATAGATATGATTGACTCCTTTTTCATTTACACAACTTTGGTTCAATTGGCGATTGAGAATTTTAGGTTAAATGAAAGACAACGGCAAGATGGAGGATAGTGACGAGAGTGAAGGAGCTGATTCTTTATAAGAGGTATATTTGCTTTTCTAATTTTTTTTTATCTCTTCCAAAAACAAAATTAATCACTCGTGAGATTTAACATGGTCATATAATTATGTTATTTCGATTTAATGTACAAAAAAGAGTTAGTGATAAGAATAAAATCAAATCATTTCCCAAAAAGATAAGTATTATCTCTCTCATTATAATTTTACTTTGATTGGGTATTACTTTATGATATTTTGTAAATAATTGTTAAATTTATAATAAAAAAACAAATATTTAAAATCTGCGGGTAGAACCCTAATAATAATAATAATAATAATAATCATTTAGTCAAATATGCTAACAAAGCATGCAAGCCGAGCTGGGCTTAGGCCCAAGATATATCAATAGATTAAGACTTCGGGACGAATCGAAAATAGATTGAGGCCTATTGATCCAAACATAGATTGAGGCCTTATGTAAAAAGTTCGAGGCCAGTTGACGCACTCTAACATGACATACAAACTACGTTTTGAAGGGTAAAGTAATTGGAAAACAAATTCAGCGTTTTTCTTATGGTTCCTATTTCCAACTGATTACTTTTTAAGCATCAAATCATTAAATGATGAATATTTACGAACACACTATAGCAACGTATATAATAGTTTTTTCTAAAGTATGTAATAGTTGGATGTATATAATTAATTTGGAAATATAAATAGAATGATCATACCTATCACTAAATTTAAAATTTGAAATGAGATTTGATATTCAACCTCTAACCCTCATTAACATCGAATACTCATTTCCCTCAATCTAACTAAACAAAAATAAATAAGTAGGTAAAATGATCATTGAAAACCATAGTGAACCCCTTTTATTTTCTATTGTAAATGCTAATTATGGATCCCTTCTCAGCACACTATAATTGATTTTTTTTTTTTTCTAGACAAAGGGTAAACAACCATTAGATTAAAAAAAATACCTTATACATAGCGCGGTAGTCCACAACATGGTTCACACTGCACACAGTCCATATATACAATACAAAACAAGCTACAGCCTAGACACAGTCCAAACCCCACCACATGCAAACCAGCCCACCAGCCCAAGGCAGTAAACCACAGAGGCCAAAAGTCCCGACCTGAGCCTAAAGCCCAGGGAAAAAAGCCCACATGGAAGACAACGAGGCCAAAGCCCACAAACGAAGGACCAGGAACCTAGTAAGGTATCAACCCCACTGCAGTTAAGAGTGTTTGCGGTTCTGTTAACTGAACTAAAATACTACGATTGTTTTAAAATTAAAATTTTTAATTATACAAAATTGAAAACTGCTCCTGAACTAAAATTCGATTAATAGAAAATTTTAATTTAATTTTGGTTGACTGTTTAGTTAACTGAATTTAATAACAAAATAATTTAAAATTTTGATATAAATGTAAAAAATTATTGTTGATATATATTTTTTAAAAAATTAAAATTATCATTACATATATAATATAAAGAAGTGATTATCTAAGATACAAAAATATTTTATTAAAATTTATTTGTTAATAATAGTTGTATTAATAATGTTTTTTTTATTATTAGGAAAAAAATAAAAAATACATATATAATAATATTTTAATTTTATTTGATTAACTATGGTTTTTTTAATTTTAGAAATTCAATGAAGATTTTAATTCTTTTTCAATTCGATTAACTAATAATAAAATTAATTTAATAAATTAAAAATTTAATTTAATTCAGTTCAATTTTATCAGTTAATTAAGATTTTCAATTTTTTTAATACTCTTAACCACAAAAGTGCAGCAACCTTGACTCCATCGAAAAACATGACGACAAGCCCCACAAGGCCACATAGCAACGCGACTCCAACCCAAGCTAGAAGCCACCTTATTCCCCAACAAGCATGCAAGAGGCGTAAGACAAAAAAACTGCCAAAGACAGAGAAGCACGACTAATGGCAGTGCGAGACCCCATAAGAGAAGCTAAGCAACTGTACAAGGTACTCGAAACAAACCCCTGCCACCTCCCCACCCAAGCGCCGAGAAGATGGGGAGGCGGGGAAGCCACAACTGGTAATCGAACACAAATCATGCAGCATAAACTAACGGAATAAATACGAAAGATAGATGCTCGACAATCAAAACACACCCGTAAAAGAGAGTAAGAGTGCGTTTGTTTATAAGTTAGAATAAGATAATACAAATTAGAAGTCAATTATCTCATTTTAATTTTTTAATAGGATGTTTATAAGATATATTAATATAAATTTATTATTTTATAAATATGTGATAGTTTTATCTTTCTCATCCATATTGACTAATTTTATCACATCTCATAGACAAATATATGATAATTTATATATTTCTTAAAATATCCTCCTCAAACTCTAGTACGACACAATCCACCAAGCTTGCCTTCCAGCCGAAGACCGACGGTGGTTGATGGTGATCACTTCCGGCGATGGACTCAGAGCAAGGACTGCAACCAGGAGGTGTCAAGCTCGGGTGAAGGCGGTGGGCTCTAGCGACGGCGGCAAAAGACCAAGGGGAGACTATACAGAGGGTGGCCTTGATGACGGCACCACTGCCAACGGAGAAGGGTAACACCACCACCCTGCGCAGGACCACCGTCTAGGTCCCCGCTGTTAATCATCGCGAATTCCCTCCACTATCTTTGATGGTTGTTGCGCCATTGGTCCCTATCGGAGACGAGCTCAACCGTACTCTACCATTAGACTTCTCTATGGTCGACAATGGCATCTTCTGCTTTGATAATGATTGACACAATTATTGTATTAAAAATTATAAATGCTTGTTAATTTTATTTATTTTAGATGAATAAAATTAATTTATAATTTAATATCATTTAAATATTATTTTAAAATTTTTTATTTAAGTGAATCTCATTTATTACGTGGTATAAGATAGTGAGTAAATTATACTCACTTCAAAAAAAGAGTAAAAATAAAAATTCCCGAAATTTATAATATTTTTACTAAATATTGTAATTATTGTAAAATTTTATTAAAATAAATTTCGAAAAAACAAAAAAATTGAGCACCATAATTTTTTTAAAAAGTTTTCTAATCATTTTTCTTTTGATATCTTAGAATTTATCCCAAAAAAATATCTTAGAATTTATTTGTTTAAATAAATTTAAAGTTCAATTTTAAAAATATATTTTATATAAATTTAAAAATTTATAAGTACTGTTATAATATACAATGGCATGTACAATAAATACTAATTTTATTGTTTAATTTTAGTGATTTTAAAAATAAATGTTAAAATTAATAATAAATATAAATTATTTATTTATAAAGACAAAAAAGTCATTTATATGTATTGTACTGTTCTATTCCATATTTTCTCAAAAATGAGATAAGATAATAATATTATGTTATTTGATACTATCCAAATTCAATAAAAGTTAATAATATAGTATTAAAGTTTATATTTGAATTAGTAATTTTTTGATTGTTTATATATAAGTCAATACTTTTAAAATTATAAAATTAAAGTCAACACAATTAAAAATATTTATTAATAAATCAACACCTCTTAATTTTCGTGATTTTCCGTTAAGCGTTCATGCGACACTGACTTAACGTCGACGTGACCTCATACATAACAAACTTCATTAATCAATGTCAGGTCTGTTTGACTATGCGTCAGTACCTGCGTTGCGTTGAAAAAAAGCTGTTTTGAAGCCAAATGCAGTTTTAAAGTTGTTTGGCTATATTTGTTCTAACTGTGTTTTGAAAAATTACAAGATTCAAAATCTTGGTTTTGAGAAAGCAGCAATTTGATGCTTTTTGATACAGCAGAAAAGTAAAAAAGCATACCACGAGTTTTTTTTAATTTAGTTGATGAAAATATCCTTAAACTTTTGAAAAATTTTACTCTTTGCTACTATATAAAAAGTTTATTTTTCTCCCACAAATGAAAAATTCTCACACTGTCGCAGGAGATGAGTTGTTTGCCAATTTCCCAATCTTCTTGGTGAGAGTCTCTGTTCGCCAAAAGGGGAAAGTGGGATTGCTAGGGTTATATAAAATAATTTTTATTTTGTTAAATCGAAAGATATATTGTTGAGGACTGGAATCTGTTGCTTTGTGTATATATGGGTGTGCTCACTTAAGGCAGCCATTGCCAGTTTGCCCACGCATCACGGAGCCGGGATAAATATTTTTAAAGTCTTAAACCTTTAGATTTTTTTACGTTTGAGTCCTAAACCTTTTTAACATTTCATTTGAGTCCTAAATCTTTTAATTTTATACTATATCAGTCCTTTAAATTACGAAAAGTAGTCAATCTATTAATAAGTGAGTTTAATTTAATACAAATCATTTAAAAAAGCTTAAATACATGAGTTAAATATTTTTTTCATCAACAAAATATGCATATTAAATATTTTTTTAATCAACAAATATACGAATTAAATAGGCAACATGCATATTTTTTTATAAAAAAGACATTCAATTCATATATTTAATCTTTTTTAAATAATTTTTTGTAAAGTTAAAATTATTTTTTAATAGATTGATCACTTTTGTTAAACAGAAGGACTAATTTGGTAGAAAATCAAAAAGTTTAGGACTCAAATGAAATGTCAAAAAAGTTTAGGACTCAAACGTAAAAAACTTTAAAGGTTTAGGACTAAAAAAATCATTATCCCTCACGGAGCCGCGTCCCATTATTAGGCACCCGAGGTGCAAGGCCTAGGTGTGCATAGGTCTGCAGGATGGTCTTCGTTGTGGGCAAACTCATGCATCTGGCAAATTTCACTTGAAAATAAAAAATTAAAAAATAATGCATCCGGCAATGTTGCCTTCTCTCGTAGCTATATTAGCAAGATTTTGTGTTACATAAATTATAAAATTTAGTTTTTATGGACTATAAGCATGACAATACATAATTTTTTTTTTGTCTGATATATTTTATATATAAAAAATAGAAAGAAAATGAACATTATAAATCATCTATAGTTTGTCTAATATTAAATATATAATTTGAAATGTAAAATTAGTAGTTAGATTTGTAAGAGTAAAATAAATTATTAATGATGTTTTTTTATGGCCAATTTATATACTAACAACTATTCTAACAATATTTTAACTAAATATTTAAATTTTTTTAAATTCTTATAGTGCGTTTACTTATGTTACCAAACAATTAACAATTTTGAGTGATAGTATTTTTTGTCTCTAACACTTTTCTCCACAATATTTTTATTTAGAGTACTTTATTTTGCAACATTGTCAAACAGGACTGTCATCAACCTACTCCACGTTATTAATCCCAATCAGCTTTCCATGCTTTGTGGGACTCCAGCTAGATTGTCTCTCTCTATCTAACTCTTCTTCTCTTTTTCCTTACATTTTCCATCTCTCTCTCTAATTGAATGCCGAGATTTAACAAAAATAAGAAGAGTAAGGCAAAAAAATTTAAGATACATCCTTGTGCCATAGGAACTTGCAATCTTTAAGCATTCTAATGCCGACACAAATGAGAAGAACGAGGCTAAATATTGTAAAGTAATATTTAAAAATTTAAAAGAAAAAGAAAAAAATCAGTGCAGATTCTGACTGGATTATGGGGCTAAGCTTAGATTCTAAAAAACAAAATTTCTCTAAATCTGGAAAAAACCAAAGTTATCATCGAAGAAAACAATAGACCTAAAGAGAAAAGAGAGTTAAAAAAGGGGAAAATAGAAGCGAAAAAGACTGGTTTTTAGAGATAGAAAGCTAAGGAGAGACAACTGTGTTATGATTTTTAGAGAGAGACAACCAAGGAGGGCCAAAGAGAGAAGCAAAAGATTTCGGGGAAGATGAGGACGACTAGGAGTTTGAGGAAGACGAGGACGAGGAAGAAGAAGAGAGGAGGAAAGAGAAGAAACTGAAGTTGGTCCTTAAGCTCGATAACAACCAAACTGCAATTTGAAACACTAGATTGGCGTGTGCAAGTCACGTGCGCAAAAAGGGCCGCCATCTCCTCATCCTTCATCTAGGTCTTCTTCTTTTGGCCTCTTTCCTTTTTTTTTTTTTTTTTTGTTTCTTTGTATGTACAAATCTCTTAATATTTCTCTCAACAATTAAAAAAAAAAAAGCTTAATTTTTGTTAAATTCTTGATTTGCTTTTCTTTCGCTAGATATTGATTTGGCGGAAGGTTTAAAATTCCGTCGGCAATAAATTTGATTGATTTTGGTGGGAGAAGGGGAATTTGTTGATGTTGACTTTGCTTGGATGAGAATTGAAGAGGTGGAGGTCTAGGTTTTTTGAAGGCTTCAACAATGGTGTCCAGTTAGAGAGATAGAGGGAGATGGAGATTGGGGCAGAGGGAGAGAGACAGAGAGAGAATGGGTTGGAAAGAGAGAGATAATCTAGCTGGAGTCTCACGTAGCAAGAAAAGCTGATGGAGATTAATAACTTTTTTGGGTTTGGATTAAAAGCCTGATTAATATCCATTCTAAACTGTCCTTTCTAGTTTAGGATGGGCTTTTGTTCATAAGCTTTTTGGTTGCATTATTAAAACGTACAATTTCATTAATACAAGATTGAGTTACCTTTTTATAATATGTATGAAAATTATAACAGAAAACTTTAATGCATTGCATAAGTGGAAAAGAAAACAGTCCAACCCGAAAGTGCTTATGGGGTAAGGAAATTATAACATTTAATAAGAGAAGTGACGAGAATTGCAGAAGGGTTCAACATACTAGACAAAAAACAAAAGAAGATGGAGAGAAAGATCCAAAAGATCATTGATCTTCATCTCCTTTAAAATAGAGTTGCTTACAACCATAAACATGCGTGGATATGGTTACATAAAGTATGGGTTGCATCACTTAAAAGTCTTAGCGTACAAGCAAACTAAAACAAAGAAGCTACTTGCTTCAGCTAATGACAGCTAGGCTAAAAAAGTATAAGTGCTTAACTTCTCCCACTAAGGTTAAAGCTGTAAACTAAACCAGTACAACAACTTGGTCCAAAAGAAACTTCCTTCTACGCTTCATGCATTAGGAAATAACCCAATAACACAAAATGCCAAGTCACCAAGCTTGGTCTTCAAATATCATTCTGCTGTAGCTCCAGCATGCACAGCAACAAAAACAGATTCTTCAACTGCATTCCAATGCAGCTTGAACATCAAAGAAGCTAGATTCACCAACAGGATCAAACTTTTGGCTACTTACGTAGAGTTACTGGGATCGATTGGAAGCCGCTGCATGAAAATGCGAAACCAGGCAATAAAAAAGCAGGAACACGCAAGCCAGCAAGCCCTTGTTTCTTTTTAAGATAGAAATGGAATATGAAGGATGCATGCTATAGCATTCAGATGTTCATGGGAAATCACTAAATCTTTTCCAATTTCTAAGTGCACTGTAGATTTGAATTAAACTAGAGTTGAACAATATCAAATATAGCAGGTATACGGCATTTGATTCATAAAGGAGAACTCCAAACCATTTTGTACAATGAGAAAGTGTTTTTTTTTTTTTCGGGTACAAAATGAGATAGTCAAATAAAGAGAACATCACAATAAGCTAAAAGAGTGATTAGTAAGTGATTAGTGAATGTTCAAGAAACTAATAGCCTCGTCATCGATAACCATGACAGTAGTCACCATTATTACTACTAATATATAGATTAAAAAAAAAAATCTTGAACCACCAAGGACAGCCTAGTGGAGCCAAGTTTTATACTAAGGTAAGGTTTCAGGTTTGAACCTAAAACTCACTGTCCCACTCCAACTAGACAAAAAAAACCAAGGGAAATGAAATTTGATATGCAGAAAAAAAGCATTATTCTTGCCATTGTTGTGTAATCAAATGACACAAGATCTTGCTGCAACATCTAACGAAAAGCTCAAGGTCAACAGAAAATGCTCCCCCCTCCTCCTTGCTGCAGGAGCTAGTTGATGATGCCCCTTCTCAGGCTCAAACAACAATAAAGAAACCTTTTTCTTCTCTCAAATCCTCGACTTCCTCCCACCATTCCATACTAAATCTGTCCAAAGAAAACCAGAGCAGCTGCAACAGATTCGTGCAATGCTTCATGGCATCTGTCAAAACCCTATGTCATCCAAATTCATGCCAATCTTGACCTCCTTCATCTTTCTTTGTAAACCCCAATACAGAGTTGTTCGCCAATTTCTTGAGACTCTTAGCTAAATTTGAAGAGTTAAAAAACAAAATTCTTTTTTGATTTATCAAAACATGGCCTTGAATTCCATGTACCTAGATGAGGAAACATACCCAATTGTTCTAGCTTAATGTTCTAGCTTATTAGATCTTGTAAAGGGAAAAAAGATTCATGGACATATTTGGTGGGTGGTGATTTGGTGGAGACATACAAAAGTTTTGGTGATTTAGTAGATATCGTGATGTTGTTATATGCTTCCATAATGGCTCCAGGAGAAAGCAATTTTTATGCAGGTCGCATGAGTATACACTTTCTGTTTGAGAAAGCTCATTGCCTAATCCCAGGTGCTTAGCATTGATGATAGAAAACAATATAAGAATTAGTTTATTGATGGCAGGAAGTTAGGTGTATGGCAATTCATAAATGCCTTGTGCTTTCTTTATAATATCGCTCCTTGAACTTGGCAATAAGAAAGGTCATAAACATCACAAAAACTCCTCGGGTTTCCCACCACCAATGCTGATAAAGCCTTGGTAAAAGAAACAAAAGAGAGTATAAAATTCACAAAGTTAAATGCAAATCAACAGCGAGATAGCAAGCAATGTTCTACATCTCTACCACACTTTTGAAAGGAAAGAAGAAAGGTTAAAAAAGAACGAAAATAATAATAATAATAATGACTAACATAAAATTTAGGAAGACTTTTATGCTTATTCTGAACAAGCAATAGAGAAGTCCGCATAAATGTAGATAAAAATTGAATTTTAGAAAGTGGCAAGAGAAAGAGTACCTCAAAGGAGCCATCTCCCAATTTTCAGTTTCTTAGCATGACGAACCATTCCTACAATTGCCTCGACAGCAATCGCGTGACTAGTCATATCCCGAACAGCGTGTAGCTGAAAGTCCCACTCACGCCGCAAAGTTTCTAAATCCTCAACATTAGGAGCAGAAATTTCAAGGGACAAGCCTTCACGTGTGACAAAATTAGTGCAAATTCCGTTTAACACCAATCTCTTCAAACTTCGTGATGTAACATTAAGATTTTGTATAGACGCCATACACATGTTCAATTCCAAAGACTCGAGGACAGGACTACCAGATAGGATCGTTTCAATGACATTTTCTTCCAAATTCGCGCAACAAATACGCAGAATTTCAAGCTCGACCAACTGATTTTTCCATTAGGCACAATATCACAGAACTTGATATCCAATTCAATCAACGAATTATTATGGTAAAGGAATTGAGGCAACCTGCAAGTATCAATAGAGTACTTGTCAAAGCTATTTTCACCGTGGTCAAGATCCAAAGTAAGCTCCTTTACCTCAGCTTTACTGACATAACGTAGACACGAGTCCATTTTAGAACCCCATTTCTCAAGATCGTCAAAATTGCACTCCATTTTAGAATACCATTTCCCAAAATCGCAAAAATTGCACCTGATAACAAATTTCTGGATTCTGGTTCTGGAGGAAGAGTGAAACTTCAAGGCATCGTTGACGAAGTCGCCAAAGTAACTCCGATGATGCCAGTCCAATTCCGAAGCAAGGAAGAAGAGGCTGGCGACTTGGGTCCACAAAAGCCGCCACCTTTTTGACAGGACGCCGGTTCTTATGGCGTCTCGAGTGGAAGGCACCAAGGAGAGGATGTGTACTATAAGGGCATCAGGCAAGGCGCTGATGCGATCATCTTCTTCTTCTGCTGCTGCTGATTTTCTTGCCCACTCTTTTTGCCGCTGCTGTGGGCATGAAGACATGGTGGTCACCACACACAGAGACAGGGGAAAGGAAAGGCCTTTCTAAAATTGGGTGACCAGAAAGAAAGTTATGACAGATTTTTTCCGTCAGAGTTCCTCCATTTTCTTGGCAACCAAACAGGAAGAATTGAAAATAAATCTTTTTTGTAAAAAAAAAAGAGCACACCCAGAAAATGTTATAGATGGATTCACTCAAAGGCGATCGAGTCTCAGAATTTGTAAAGTTACAATCTTTAGAACTACTGAAATGAATTGGATTTCGCTTCATGAAAGTGAAAGGGATTTGGAGGCTTAGGTAAAGAAAAAATGATGGTGTTTTTGGTGATTTATTTTGAATAATTTTTTAATTAAAATTAAAATAAATATTTGTAAAAAAATTAAAAAATTTTAAAATATTTATTATTTTTATATTTTAAAAATTATTAATTTTATTTTAAAAATATTAATTTTAATTTTAATTAAAATACTATCAAAATAAAAATATTCGATATATATATATGTATTATGGGGTGTTTGGTTAGTTTTTAAAATGGTACATTTGTCTTTTATTTTTAAAAAATAGAGAGATAAATGTTTGATTAATTTTTTTGAACTACTGTTTGATTCTATTTATTTTTTTATATGACATTTTAAAAACAACTGATTGAAAAATAGATCAAAGTTCCTTTTTAATACTTTTTAAGTTATTTTTTAATTTTTAATATTAATAATAATTATATAAACTAAAATACTCTCAAATAATATTTATATAAATTTATAATTTTTTTACTTACTGTTTCAATATGATTTGTTAGTAGTTATTAACTTCATCAAGATTTATATAAACTTAAAACTTTTATTTTTTAATAATTCGTAAATATTTTTTTATTTTAAATTTTTATTAATATTTATATTTTAAAAAATATTTTAAACATTATATTTTTTATTATTTAGTAAACGTTAATAGTTTTTTGAAAAAAATTAAGTAAGGAAATTCTTAATATTATTTATAAAATATGTATTTTAAAAATAAAAATTATAAAATATAAAAATAATTTTGTTACTATAATATATTAATATAAATTAAATGTTTAAATTAGTCATTTAATTGTTTAACAGTAATAACAAGTACAAAATTAACCAAATATTTTATTAATTTTTTAGTAATTAATAACAAATAACAGCAATTAATAATCAGTAATTAATAGCAACAATTAACAATAATGACCAACAATAACAACATTAAATAGATAAGTCAAACGGACCCTTGGTCATTATTGTTAATTGTTGCTATTAATTGTTGATTATTGATTGTTGTTATTTGTTGTTGATTACTAAAAAATTAATAACAACATTAAATAGATAAGTCAAACGGACCCTTAATACTCATAAGTAAATGATTGCTTTGTAACACGGTTTGGCTAAGGGATAAATATTTTTTTATTCTAACCTTTTAAATTTTTTTACATTTGAATTCTAAACTTTTTGACATTTTATTTGAATTTTAAATCTTTTAATTTCTTATTACATCAGTCTTTTAAATTATAAAAAGTAGTCAATCTATTAATAAATGAGTTTAACTTAATAAAAATTATTTAAAAAAGATTAAATACATGAATTAAATATTTTTTTTATCAACAAAATATGCATATTAAATATTTTTTTAATTAATAAATATACGAATTAAATAGGTAATATGTATATTTTTAATAAAAAAGATATTCAATTCATATATTTAATCTTTTTTTAAATAATTTTTTATAAAATTAAAATTATTTTTTAATAGATTGATCACTTTTATTAAATAGAAGAACTAATTTGGTAGAAAATTAAAAAATTTAGAACTCATATTAAATATTAAAAATATATAAAATTTAAACTTAAAAAAATTTAAAAGTTTAGAAATAAAAAATTATCATCCTGTTTGGCTGATTCAGTGGTAAAAACTAAAAAGTTTGAGCTTGTGGCGAGGCTCTGGATTTAAGTCCAATAATAAACCGTCGGGTTAACCTTTGAACAGCATCGCTGTACCTCTAGCGAGATTTACTTCTTTACAAATTTAATATAGATAATTTAAACAGTCATTATGTAATCTTTTGTAATAAATGTGTAAAAAATCACACTTGCTTACCTATTTTCAAAAAAAAAATAGTGCACCGGTCTGTATGCTTGTCACGAAATGCTAGCTAGCCGCATTTTAACGTAACTATGTTGAATTGTTTAGGAAAAAAAAATTTATTTTAACATATGTCATGTAAGATTTATATTTTAAATTTTATAATAACACTCATTTAGTTTTAATTTTTAATTTTATAATTTGTTAAAACAAATTTTCAAAAAATTTTAATGCTGTTGTATTTTAAATGTAATTGATTGTTTTAGAGGTAGTGTTCGGATACATCCAGACGACTATCCTTGCTCCATTTTCTAAAAAAAAAAAAAAATGATTGCTGTTAGTGCTTAAATTTGCCACACATGCTTATCCATTATATAATTTATATTATGTTCATATGTAAAATGCTACTTTTTTCTAAATACAAAATTTACAATCAAAAGACTTGAATATTCAGGAAAGGAATAGCCCTGTGACAGATAATCGTTCTCACAATCACCCTTTTTTTTTTTTTTTTTTTTGACTAATATCATAATCACCATTGGAAATGAAATGAAGACGAACGACTTCTTCAATTATCGTGTAATCAAACGACACAAGGTGTTGTAAGTGCAACATCTAATGGATAGCTAGTCACCGGAAAATGCTTCCCCTGCTCCATTCTGCAGCGCTGCTACTTGGGAAGGTTAATAATTTGAGTTATGGGACTTGTTCCCACGAGAGTGGGCTTATGATTAAAGATTCGGTTCATAATATGTCTTATCTCTAATTCAAATTTTACTAGCCGACATTAAAATTTTTTATAAGAGATGACACGTAAATTTTACTATC
Organism: Carallia pectinifolia; assembly: GCA_037832335.1. NCBI lineage: Eukaryota > Viridiplantae > Streptophyta > Magnoliopsida > Malpighiales > Rhizophoraceae > Carallia > Carallia pectinifolia. The sequence continues at coordinate 28,591,378 of CM075452.1, forward strand.
TGTATTCCATGACTTCTTTTTTTTTAAGCAAACACTCGATGACCTTGAATTGAGGACACCCTTCCTAGCTCTGAACTTTTATTATCAAAGTTACGATTTTTGAGGCCTTGTTCATGTACTCGAACCTGTGCGCCATCAGTTTCTTCCATGCTTTATCACTGCTCTCCAGGACAAAAACAGGATGGACATGACATTGGTTTCGTAGCAGTTAATAATGTCTTGCCTGATCGTCTGAATAACGGTGAGTTATAGCAAGTAAAATACCTTCACAAATACTCATTCGAATTCGGTTCTGCTTGTTGATGAGACGCAAAATTTGGATGCATGGAGATCGCAAGGAAGCTTTTTGATGAGAAAACAATCAACAAAGATATGATTTAGTTACGTGGAATTCAACGACGAATGCATATGCCAAGCATAGAAACTGATCCGAAGCAATCATATGCAGCTTCTCTTAATTCATGTCTTGTGAAGGACAAGTGGGAAATTTCAAGATGATTGAGGGAAAACAATGCTTGCCAAACCGGCCTGGAACACTATGCTTGCATGGTGAATTTACTAGGGCGTGCAAGGAATGCTGCTGAAGCCAGAGAACTCACGAAAGAACTTGAGGAAAGCATTCCTTACTCATGATTTATACCTTACTTAAGGTATACAATTATTTGAGAAAAAAAGACTAATGTATTAATTGTTTAGATGCATGAAATCTAATTCTAAAATATTTAGATTTGGACTTGTGAATTCAATAAACTCATTGCTAATGTTGCCCTATATTAACTATTTAATTTATACAGTTTTCTGCATTCTTTCTCAGTTATCATGCTACATTAGCAGTTGTAGCAGTTTTAGTGAACAGAACTTCACGACATACTAGATATATTAAAAAATAATTAAATTGTACTAAATTTATTATTTTTTAAAAGTTATGCTAAATTTATTGAAAGATCTAAATGTAGTGATTTTTTTTATATTAACTCTTTATTTTTCGTCCTCTCATCCTTCTTTACTTAGTCTATTCTAAAAAAAAAAAAAAAATCTATTCCAAATTCTAAATGCAAATTTTAAAATTCAAACGAAATTTCACTTTTCACACCAAAATTTTTATTTTTGTAGCAAAAAAAATTTCTTGAGCAAGCAATCATGAAACAACAATAAGTACTGTTGGACCTAAAAAATGTATTAAAATTTAAAAATAAAAATAGATAAATTATTAAATACTGTTAAATTAATTGCATATCTTTTATATACCTCATTAAAGGCATGTTTGGATTATTTGTTGAATGTTACTATTATTGATTAATGTTGTTGATTGCTGATTGTTAATTCTTATTTTCTATTGCTGATTACTTATAAAATTAATAAAATGTTTAGTTAATTTTGTATTTATTGTTGTTGTTGAATAATAAAATGTCTAATTTAGACATCTAATTTATGCAAATATATCATATTGAAAATTTTGTTTTTATATTTTATATTTTATATTTTTAGAATAATATTTTATAAATAATATTAAAATTTTTTCAACTTAATTTTTAACTTTGTCTTTAAAAAATTAATTTTTACTAAATAGTAAAAAATATAATATTTGAGATTTTTTTATAAGTGTTAATATTAAATAAAATTAAAGTAAAAAATATTATTTAAGAATAATTGAAAAAAGATAATATTATATTTATTCAAATATTAATAAAATATATTAATATATCTAATTTATGTGACAAGTTAAAAAATAATAAGTAAATTACATAAATATTCTGTAATAATAATTTAATTTATATAAATTATTATTATTATTAAAAAGTGAAAGGCAACTTAAAAAGTAGTAAAAAATAGGTGAATTATTTTTCAGTCAATTACTGTTAATAAGTCGTATAAAAAAATAAATAGAATTAAACAGTAAGACAAAAAATATATCAAATACTCATCTCACTACTTTTTAAAAATAAAATATAGATACATTTTTTTTATAAATTTACTTAAACACCCCATAAATATGTCCCTATAATCTTTCCTTTTTCTATTTTCGTAATTATAAAACATCGCGTGCTCGAAATTTCAGCGGTGTTTCACGTCCACCCCTTATATTCTCGTCTTTTGACCCTGTCTTGCTGTCGACGCTCATTTTCAAGTTCTACTGGTCAACAATATTTATTATTTAGTAAGGATTATTCTGTAAGGGCACTATTATAATAGAGTCACATTATATTTTTAAAATTAAGTTTTTATCCAATTACAATAAAATTCTTATTTTTTGTAATAAGAGTTTTAGTTTTTGTAATAAAAAAAACACAAATATTTTATATTATAAAAAATAATACTGTCGTTGTATAAAATAAAAGACTTGTTACAATTTGAGTAAAACTTAATTTTAGAGGTATACTTTTTTCCATTATAATATTAAAAAATTTTGTGTTTGAAATTGTGTTTGGATATAACGTTGCTTAAACTTTTGTTATTAAGATATTTTTTATAATAAAATAATAATTAAATAGATTTTTTTATTATAAAAAATATCACAATAATTATAAAAAAATATAAATATAATTACATTCAAATATAAATTTTGGCAAAAAAAAATTTAATGCTCTACTTTTCCTCTATTTTTTTAGGATTGTTGCCCTGTTGCCTTTGACTTTTCTTGTTTCTTCAGTTTACAGCATGTCTAGTGTGTGTGTGTGCGTGTGTGTGTGTGTATATTATATTTTGTATCTTGTGCTTCGTAAAAATAAAGTAAGTTCACATAATGTTAAGTTTTCGATCTTTTCTTGATAGGTCAAGGGCTATTTAAAAAATATATATATTGAGGAAGTTTAGATAGAGATACAAGATAACTTTCAAGAATATTTTTAGTCTATTAAGAATTTAATCTGACCAACACACTTGGGGAAAAAAAGAAGTTTGTTTGATCTTATTATATACAATATGATATAAGTAGTTATGCTTTTTTTTTTTTTTATTGGTAATGAACCGAATTTCTCTTTGAAAATGAGGCCAAGTGAGCTAATAAGATCAGGTAAGGTAAAATATTTAGGCATGTTATTGTTGGAATCGAGTATCAATTATCACAACAAAAGCTCGAGCTATTAGAAAATATATAACTTTATTTCTTCGAATTTTCCTTAAAATCGCACCTACCGAAAGATTGTGCTTATTACAAGCACAATCGGCTAGTCTTATGATCTTATTGAGTTGGAAGAAAAATGTTCAGTCAAAAAAAAAAGTCGGAAGAAAAATGTTGATCTATTTAGCTAATATTTACACAGTTAATTAAGAAAATTCATTATACTAAAGTGTCCCTTTGCCACTCATAATAAAAAACTTCCTTTTTTGTTTTTTTTTATTATTTTTTCTTTTACACAGTTTAATATATGGTTGTTGAGGACACAAAGACTACGAATATGACCCAGTCTCAAGAAGCTCTTTCTTCTTTTTTTTTTTTTAATTTTTTTTATTTATTATTATCAGTTTTTTAAGTTTCGCTTCAAAGCAAAGAACACGGTTACATACAACCAGTCAAACGCTAATTCCTTGACACCGTGTAACAAAATAATGAACATTCAAACCTACAATTCAAAGTTCAACCTGACACTCCATCGATATATATTTGCCCAAGCATTCATATTCATAACTTCATCAAGAAACTTACAAGACAATTTGCCTTCACAATTTCAATAATCATGGCTATGCCAGCGTTGGCTTGCAACAATCTTTCCACCACCCTCCACAACGGCCGCTGCGGCCTTTTCGCCGTCCGATCCCATCAGCAAGTTGTTATCGATCACACAATTCCTAAGAAGACATCCAACCGTGCCGGTCGCCTAGCTGAATCACTATCTAATCTCCTACGTCTCCACGTTGAACCACCACCTAGGACCACCAATATTAAGCACACTAATTGGAATTTAGTTAGTGAAGCTAAGCAAGCCACTCCCACAATGTCCCCAAAGGAGGTCATCGCGGATAAATGGAGAGAAATTCATGGTGCAGCTATGGATTGGGACGATTTGCTCCATCCGCTCCGCCCTTGGCTCCGACGAGAGATTGTCAAATATGGAGAATTTGCACAAGCAACATACGATGCTTTCGATTTCGATTCCTTCTCGGAGTATTGCGGGAGTTGTCGGTACAACCGTAACAAAATTTTTGAAAAGTTAGGCCTAGACAGACACGGGTATAATGTAAGCAAGTACATTTATGCCATGTCGCATATTGATGTTCCCAAATGGCTCGAGAGGTCACATCTAGTGGAAACATGGAGCAAGGATTCCAATTGGATGGGCTATGTTGCTGTCAGTGATGATGAGGAGACACGTCGAATTGGACGGAGAGATATCGTCGTTGCGTGGCGTGGCACGGTGGCGCCGGCAGAGTGGTACGAGGATTTTCAGAGGAAGTTGGAGCCAATAGGCCATGGCGATGCCAAAGTTGAACATGGGTTCCATAGTATTTATACATCAAAGAGCGAATCAACGAGGTACAATAAGACTAGTGCCTCGGAGCAGGTCATGACAGAAATAACAAGGCTCGTGCAATTGTACAAGGAAAATGGTGAAGAAGTGAGCCTAACAATCACTGGACATAGCTTGGGGGGTGCATTGGCTCTACTCAATGCTTATGAAGCTGCAAAAACTCTTCCTAGCCTTCCAATTACAGTAATTTCTTTCGGGGCACCAAGGGTTGGGAACATTGCTTTTCGCGATGAGCTACACAATATGGGTGTTAAAACGTTGCGAGTAGTAATCAAGCAAGACATAGTCCATCGAATGCCCGGACTTGTTTTCAATGAAAGTCTACAAATGTTCGACGATTTAACCGGAAAATTAGATTGGGTTTACACACACGTTGGAGCCGAACTGAAGCTGGATGTCGAATGCTCACCATACCTTAAACATGGATTTAATTTGCCTGGATTTCATAGCCTCGAGACATACCTTCACCTCATCGATGGGTACCTGAATTCGGGCTCAACTTTCCGATCAGATGCTCGGAGGGATGTTGCTTTAGTGAACAAGACATGTGATATGCTAGCGGATGAACTAAGAATACCTCACTGTTGGTACCAATCGGCTAACAAAGGGTTGGTATGTAATGAGCATGGCAGGTGGGTCAAACCTAAAAGAGAGCTTGAAGACATACCTTCACCTCTTCATTGTGAAGCTTGCGGTCAGGTTCTTAAAATTGAGATGTACAGAAGTCAAGAGAGCCATAAAGCTTTGCTTGTTGCTTAAACCAATTAAACCATTAAATTTTTTTGGTAGAGTAATCAAGTTTGTTTACCAAGCATACTGGGTTTTTTTGAGCAAGAATCTTCAATCTTGTTGTCGTTTTGTACTCATTCTAGGTCGACTTTTTTGTAAGGATCTAAGTCCAACAACCCACACTCTGTTTGCCCCCATAAAATAAGAATGACATATAAGGATCTAAGTCCAACAACCCTTGGCCCACCAAGTTTGACATATACTTGCTTATGGCAATTATAATGTAATTAATATGCAAATCATAATCTGAAACTCTTAATTGGCATATATTATTCAACGAATTAAAATAGTGGAACTTCATTTTGTGAAAGTATGTAGTGAAACGATGCTTTATTGTTGTGTTTCGTATTGCTAATTGGAATTATGCATTAAAAGATTAAAAAAATACATGTGGCAAGCAATTTGTCTAATAACAGTACAATGTGTCGATTTATATATATGACGGATGAAAGAATATTCTATAATTTTGCATAAATCTTATTTTGTTAAAATAAGAGAGATGAATGACAAAATGAACGAGACATAGTATACATTACATCTCAAATGATCATTTTTAGAGATTTTGTATAGCTTAGCTGTGTTTATTTGCAATAAAATATTTTATAGGAAAAGATTTTTCTCTTTTTTCGGTATTTGTTTCTTAAAAAATGAGTAGTCAATGAAAAATTTTGAAATTTTCAGATAAAATAATTTCTGCTTATTTAGAGCGTAAGTTATTTTCTGAGAATTTATTCAGAGCGTAAGTTATTTTTTAGGAAAAATATAAAGTGTGTTTAAATGAGTGGTAAGAGAAAATCATTATTTTCACTACAAATATTTTCTCTTAACGACACATTTTACACCAAAACTTTGGCAAAAAAGAGGTAAAATTTTTGGCTTCTCACAAATTAAGTGCTAGTCCAGTATTGTTCCTCCGGCAATAATTTTGCCAATTAAGCAGAAGCCGAGAGAAGACGTCGATGGCCGCACATTTCCTCAGACTCGCAATTTCTATCATATGGATTCTTTTCTGGCATCTTGCACTCTTCAGGATGCTTTGGGCTGCAACCGGGAGGCAAGTCACGTGCAAGGACTGGATATCCAATATATGTGGTCGCGTCCGCTCCTCTTGCGAATAACATGACAACGACAAGAATGCCAAGAGCAAGGGTCATCATCTTCGGAGACAATGCTGCCATTGTTATCGCTCAATTACGACTAATATCAACTACTAAAACGATCTTTATTCGAATCTCTGCGCGAGTTCTTGGATCAGAAAACCGTATTAGTCCATATCAATCCTTCGATCGATGGTTAATAATTCTTCAATTGACTTGGAAAGCACATTGGCACGTCTCCACAATTTATACACGAAAATGTTGTCTATAGTTAGACAAATGTATATTGCTAAATTAACCACATTACTAATTTTCTAACAATTTGCCTTTTTTTCAAGGTGTGGTTTGGTTTCAAGCTTGTCTCATTTTATTTGACTTTTGACATATTATGATGGTTTAACGTTAATAAAACTTTTTACTACTAGAAATTAACTATAAATAAAATTTCCTGCCTATCCACAACCGCAAAAAAAAAAAAAAAAAGTCACAAAGTCCCACAATCTGTGAACCACTTAACCTTATAATTTTTGTTTCTACTAAAATCCGATGAAAAATGGTCGGATTCATGGCTTAACTTCCTACTATTTTTTGGGCAAAAAATTTGAGAAATTAGGGGTAGTGTCATGTTGTCCCAACCAGAATCAATTGAATTCTATATTTTTTAAATCTTTTACACTTGAATCCTTTTTGTTAACGGTTATCAATAAAACTATTTAAAACGTGTTTTTGACCAAACAAAAGTGAATTAAAAAAATCTTAAATATATTAGTTTAATTATTTTTTTTAAATACTAAAACAATGAAATACAAAAGAAACAACATTTATACTTTTTTTATTAATATCTATTTAGTCAAAGTACGTTTTTAATGGTTTGATTAACAGTCGTTAATGGAAAGGACTTGCTTGTAAAATATTTAAAATATATAAGATTTAATTGAAAAAATTAAAAAATTTAAAATTCAATTAAAAATTTCTAGAAAAGTTTAAAACTAAAATAACCATTATCCCTCAAGAATGCATGATTTATGCTTTATTTGGATTATAAAAAAGGAAATGGAAAAGAAAGAGAATAAAATATAGTACAGTAATAATGATATTATAATTAATAAAAAGTAATGATTAGAAAATTACGAGAAAGAAAATGAATAGTAATTTGTGAGAGAAAAAGTAAAAGTTAGTTGTTTAGATTGATAAAAAATGAATAAAAAAAAATATGAATAGAAAATAATTTATTATTATTATTTTTTTCTAAGTTTTCCTATACTTTGCCAATCAAAGCATTAGAGTGACCAACGGACAAGTGGGGTTGGATTAGCGTATGATTATTTCGGAATACGGGCCATTTAGGTTTCGAGTACACATTATATATTTGTTAAAAGAAAAAAATATCTATTCAGAATAATCTCTAGTTTACACCTTTATTCACAAATTTGGGTGGGAAGTGGTATGAACTTGCACATACAACTGAATTAGTGGTACATAATAGTCAGTAAAAGTGTCAACCACTGTAGAAAAATAAAATTAAGGGTTAATATAAGGAAAAAATGACAACAATTTTAAGTAAATTAATAAATATATTATGGTCTTTAAAAATCCACAATGTGGGTTCAAAAAGTTTTTTTTCTATAACAAATCTATTGCAATGTTAAGTGGAATCAATGAAAAAAAAGTAATAGTAATAGACTGAAAAAGTAATTGAGTAATTAAAAATAACTGTGACTTTGAATATCTTTATTAAATTTTTTCGTCTTAATATTTCAAAAAAAATATTAGTAATAGTCACTTTTACTTTTTTTTTACAGTTGTTGTTTACGTTATAGGTGTTGATTGGTTGTCAAAAAATTGAATGTCAAAAATATTACAGAAATGCTATTGAAAAGTGTTGATGTGTTGATTTGTAATTGATATATGTAAAAAAGAAAGTAAAAAGTGACTGTCCGTAACAAATATCATATTTTAATTGTAATACAATATCGATAAAATCGCTAAAAAACCATGTTTGGTTAATTTTGAAAGTCGTGGCATGTTTGTTAATTCGGATGAAGTTGACATAAAAAAGATGATTATCTGATCACAAAATTTGGTGTCTACAAGTAATCACAATATTTACCGAAAAAATGATACAATAGGTAAGATATACGATATTTTTTTATAGTGACAAAAAAATATATGAAATGTTAAAAAAATACAATTTATCTGAACACTCATATATTTCTTAAATTAAAAAATTTTAGTCATCAACAATTATTCACATGATTCGTACAATTTTATTTGATATATCATATAATTTTTTTATAATTACTTTATTATATCATATTTAATCTATTTATACATGTCGTATATTTCTCTATTATATATCATATATATTTTTTTATAAATATAAAAAATTATCGTATATCTTATCTATTATATTATTTTTTTTTACTTACTTATATACGCTAAATTTTGTGGACCCAAGTTTTCCTGGTTTTTAAAATATTGTTTTACTGTTGTTTCAAGCAATGGATGGACCCACCAAATGGGCATACCCCCATCCAAAATCGAATTGTGCGCGCGTTAACTTGAAAGATTAGGCGGGCAATGAAAATTTAAAACAAAATGAAATTAAGACAATTAGCGAAAAAAATCCTTCACACACACACACACAAATAAGAAAGTATTCATAATTATGAATAATCTTCTTCTGCTATCTCTGCGTCTCCAGAAATCTCTCTGAAAAATCTGCTTCTCAAAGACCAAAAAAAAAAAAAAAAGAAAAAAAGAAAAAAAATGGGGGATCCAAGTCACCTAGAGAAAATGGGCAGAGAGCTGAAGTGCCCCATCTGGTAAATTTTTCTATATATATATTTTTTTCTGATTTTTCTTTGTCTCTTTATATTTTTATTTGATTGATTTGGTACAAAAGAAGAAAAATCAATTACAATTTTTTGTTTTTTTAAATTTTGGGGTTTTGGATTTTTTGCAGCTTGAGTTTGCTCAATTCTGCGGTTTCGCTTGTTTCCTGCAATCATGTCTTCTGCAAGTAAGCAATCTACACTTTTTTTTTCCCATTATTTTTTTTGAAATATAAAATATGGGTTTTTGCTTGTTGTTTTTTTTTTTGAAGAAAATTGTGTGAATTAATGAGAGAGTGTATTGATGTTCTTGTATTCTGTTTGGTTTCAGTGCATGTATTCTGAAATCAATGAAATCCGGTTCGGATTGTCCGGTCTGTAAAGTTCCCTACCAGCGTAGAGGTATATGCTGATATTTTTTTTCTTATATATATATATAACTGGGGTTTTTTCTTGTTCATAGCAAATGGGGTTTTGTAAAAATGTTGATATGTTTATGGGTTTTTGAAGTTTTATGCTAATGGGTTTTCAAGTATAAGTATATGTTCTAAAGACCAGCACAAAGAAATTAGCTAAAAGGAGATGCAACAAGTTGATTGGTTCTGTTATATTAGCATGAGGGGTTACTATAGTTTGCAATCGATTATATGGATTACAGCAATGAAATGAAACAGTTTAAGTTTGACTTGTTTCTGAGATCAGCATTAGATCTAAGCTTTATGGGGTTTCAAGTTTTTTTAGAAATTTGTGGATGTTTAGGAAGTAGAAACAAGGCGTGTCAATCCCTTTTGAGTCTTTAGGAAAGGATTGATCCTCATTTGTATTCTATTCAACTTTCGTAATTGGGATACATGTATTATCAGTTCATGTTTGAAGATTTTCACATTAGAACATTCTCACATACTTTGGCTTTAACACCTACTGTTGGATTATGAAGTTATCTTATTGTCTCTCATGTAAGTCGAAGTTTTTGCTGCAGAGATTCGTGCTGCTCCTCACATGGATAACTTGGTGAGCATTTACAAAAGCATGGAAGTTGCTTCAGGATTTAGCATATTTGTTACGCAGAATACATCATCAAATAAAGTAGCAGGTACTGCCACAGATACAAGGGACATGAAGTAACCTATGAATATGTGTGACTCATCTGGCAATGAGAGCAACTGAAAACTTAGGACCTTGTTAGGACTACATTTAACTGCCTGTATCTTGTACCTCTCATATGCACTATATTGGTACTTTCTGCATCTCGGCTACCCTGCATTAAATCTATATTTGTTCTCAGGAACAAAAGGCTGTCCTGTAAATTCTTGTGATATGTAACATTTCCGCAAAAAGAGAAGCTTTTTTTTTTTTTTTTTTCATTTTATGTGCTCTTGTCAATCCGTCCATTTTTCCAGTGTCAATTTTTTGCTCCGTCTTACTCTTTTGCATTCACCTTTTGATGTTCAATACTGTCAATATCATGACAATGTTTATTCTTGTTCCCTATTGATTATATCAAAGCTTTTCCAAATTTTGGTCTAGTGTCCTAGCCAGAGTACCTGGCCAGTCTTCCCAGTAACCGTTTGTAAGTTGAAATCATCTGATGTCATTGCTTGCTTTTACTGTACAGATGAGCAAGAAACAGATAAAAACTGCAGCAGAAAGGATACTGGTGGGATTCATTGGGAAACTGAAAACAATCAACAGAATTCCATAAGCAAAAAACCAAGAAAAGTTAGTAAACCTTCCTTTCCAGCCAAGAAAAGAGTTCAGGTGCCCCAGTATCCGCTTCCAGAGACCCCAACACTGCCTGGTAAGATAGAAATTGGGTCTGACAAAAGCAAAGAGGGAGGACATAAAGACAGTTCAGTGCCATTGAAGAAGGATCCTTCTCTCAAAGAAAAGGGAGGATCTGGGCTTGAACCTTTCTTCTGGTTGAGAGATGAAGAAAATGTGGACTTAAGTCAACACACTGATGAGGATCAACTATTGTATATTACACCACCAGATGTTCCTACTTTCAGTGATATTAAGAGCTTGGATGACAAAAGCCCCTGCAAATCATCTCCTCCTGTGAGTGCTCTAACAGTTTGTAGCAACTTCATAATTTGATTGGCATTTGATATTGACTTGTGGATTTGATTTTCAAATTCCCTATAGTACTTCTTGCTTAGGAAGGAGTGGAAAGGAGAAGGGAAGGTATTACATGAAAGAATGGATGAGTCTTATTGCTTGGATTTCTGTAGAACACTTCATTCTCCACATTTCCCTGCTTGTGAAAGAGAGCAGCTGAGAATTCTGAGCAACCAATGAACTTTTTCTTGATTCGTTGCTTGTTTGTAGTCTCACCCATGACTGTAATTAAGTTGCTTGGTTTTCCCAATAGGCAATGATCTTGTATCTGCAGGACCCTTTCCAAACATGCTCACATTTAACATTCAATTTCAATCATTGACGTTCCTTGGATTATGTGGAGATTTGATCTTTTATTTCTTGCTGGCTTGCAACTGTGCTTGCTTCAAACCAAATTAAAAAAAATATATATCATATAATGAGTTCCTAAAATTTACTCAGCTCTTGTTTTTGATAATGAAGTTGTTGACTTGGATTTCTAACATGATGCAGGGGGAATGCTCTGATAAGTTAGATGTTGCACACCTTTTTGATAGTGAGATGTTTGAATGGACACAAAGACCTTGCTCCCCCGAACTTTTTTCTACACCTGTCAAGATGCAGGTTCGTACATGACCATTATCACTTCTTAATGTCATTTACTCTCTAAATTTTTACTAATGTTCCAAATGAAATTCAGGGTGGAGATGCTGATGAATTTGATGGAGTTCGGAACAGGAAATCACAATCACTCTCAACAGGTGCAAATAAGAATATGGAAAACAAAGAAGCTGTAAAATCCAAGCAAAAGACTGACAATGCAGATAGTGTGCTGCCCACTGTATCTTCTCTAAAAGCCAACAGCAATAACAATCAAATGAAGCATAGTAGATCCAGAGAAAGGCGTAAGAACAGTAAGAAGCCAGCAGCACAGAAAGTTGCTAAGATAAATGTGGATCAAGGTCCTGAAGCTTTTATTGAGTTAAAAAAGGAACCCGGAAAAATTATGCAGAAGGGAGCACTTGAGAGGGGGCACAGCTCTTCAAACTCGGAGAGAAATAGCAAGAGGAGTAAGAAGGCCAGGTTTCTTGCCTGTACAACTGAGTCAAAACCTGAAAGTGTTTCTCCATCTTCTGATGTAGAGGAAACTGTGAATCTGGATGATGAAGGAATGGACAGTGGGTCAATCTTTTCATCAAGTAAGAAGCCAAACACTGACGAAGGCATTGATATGAGAAATCGAAGAGTTAGTAGAAAAGTCAGTAAAAAATGTCAGATTATGGAGTTCCCTTTGATGTCAAAGAAACGTAAGCTAGAATCTATTCAGATCAACATTGCTGAAGAAGTTCCTAGAATTCAAAACCAAATAAAAACAGACGCAAATCCTCAAGTGTCCATGTCGTCTGTTCTTGGGGTTAGAGATACAAACATCTCTAATATCAAGGATAAGCTTAAAAAAAATGGCAGAGAACATAACTCTTCGTCAAGTACAGCATGCAACCAAAACCTAAGTTGTAAGAAAAATAGGAAAGTTTCCTTTGATAGTAGGTCATGTGGGTTAGTCAGTAATACTCAAGACCGACAAGTCCTCGTTGCTGCCAAAAAAGATCAGGTTGGCAGTGTTTCTGAAATGGAAACTCAAAACACTGGCAAGGTTCTAGGGAGTGTTACTCCTGGTATCCTTGACAACTCAGAAATCTTGGGGAACCTTCGTCAACCTAATGGATTGTCTTTAAGAAGATGCACAATCCTTGCTAATGAAGTTAAATGTGCTTTTTGTCTATCCTCGGATAGCTCAGAGGTATACAATTTCTTCCGACATATTTCCACATCTTTGTTTGATGTCTTTGAGCTTACTGCATTTCTAATCTGCTAATCAAAATAACAGGCTTCTGGAGAGATGGTCAACTACTTCAATGGCAGGCCTGTGTCATCAGATTTTGAAGGTGGATCTAGGGTTGTACATGCCCATAGAAACTGTACAGAGTGGTAAGGTCTTTCTTCATGTCTTCTTAAAAAGAAATTCCTATTGCATCTTTATTTTCTTATGGTTTGGATTGGTTTAATTTAGATTATACCCTGTGTCACAAGTTTAATTTGGATTGGCTTAAAGAGAAAGAAATTTACATGGCTGAAGATGCTTGTGAAAGTGCTTTATATGATGTCATAAGTACTTGTGACTTGGGTGAATTTTTAGAGAGCATTATTTATTCTGTGCAATGTAGTTGGTTAGCTTCTCTTTGCACTATCTGCAACTATTTGATTTGTTATCTGACTCCAGCATTTGTAAAGTTAGTGTGAGCAAATGGTATAATAGTTTATATTCATAACTGCAGGGCACCTAATGTCTATTTTGATGATGACATTGCAATTAATCTTGAAGCTGAACTAGCCAGAAGCCGCAGAATTAGATGCTGCTGCTGTGGACTCAAAGGTGCTGCACTTGGATGTTATGAAAAAAGCTGTCGGAAGAGTTTCCATTTCACTTGTGCAAAGTTGATACCTCAATGTCGATGGGATACAGTATGTCCCATGAGAACTGATCTGCTTTTAGTAATTGATTCAAAGTCTACCTTGCATGCTAATTTCTTCATTGTTTTGATTTTCACCTCTCCTCTGACAGGACAACTTTGTCATGTTATGCCCTGTTCATGTCTCTTCTAAGTTGCCTTGTGAAGATTCGGGAATTCAAGAGAGGAAGAAAAAGGAATGCTTTCCAAAGAGGTACACTCGACTTTTAGTCAAGTTTACGTACAGGCTTCATGAGCTGACTGAACCAGAAATCTTAGTTTATTACTCATTTTGATTCTCCTCCCTTTTTCAGTCAAATGGGTAATCATTGCAGTCAAGTCATTCTCAAGAGCGACATCAGTGCACATTCCAAGTGGAAATCATTTATAGGGGCCGAGAAGTTGATTCTTTGTTGTTCAGCTGTGACAAGTGTTGAAAGGGTAATTGAACAGTTGGATTTGGCATTTTGCTTGGCATATTCAATCTCTGAATTTGTCTTGTTGATGCAGGAACTTGTCTCTGAGTTTGAAAAACTACCTGGAGTTAAAGTATTGAAAAATTGGGATTTGAAGATTACCCATGTTGTTGCATCAACAGATGAAAATGGAGCATGCAAAAGAACCCTTAAAGTTCTGATGGGCATCTTAGAGGGCAAATGGATACTGAACATTAACTGTGAGTGCCCTATTTGCTTTGATCTAAATGATTTACTTCATACTTTGGCCTTTTGTTCTTTTACAAAGCTTGATTGCCTATCATGTGAATGTAAGTGAACATTATATGCACTATTTCATGTGATAGTTCTGCTTGTACTTAAATCTTCTCCATATTTTCATGCCTTTACATAGGGGTCAAGGCTTGCATGAGTGCCATGAAACTTGTTGAAGAAGAACCGTATGAAATTAATGTGGACATCCATGGAATTAGATATGGTCCTCAGCTTGGAAGACTGAGAATCCTGAACAAGGTGTGCTTCTGCTTGCCTCCAACTAAATTAGGCTTCTTTAAATTTTTTGATATATGCTGTAATTTTCAATTGGCAAGTTGTCTGTTTTTGCATGAGACTTCCAGCTTTCCATGCAAATCTTTGTCAAACCTATATTATTATGGTTAGACACAGAAATTATACATATAAACCTATATTTCCAAATATATGGTTCTGCAATTTTTTTTTTCGTTGATTCACACGTTGCCTAGAATCAATATATTGCTTTATCACCTAAGTAACCATCAGCTAAACTAGTATAACAATCCTGGTTTGTTACTTTTGGACTAAAGGTAATAATTTTGGCTCAAGTTTTCCTAGAAACACATTTTAAGCAAACTCTAATTTTCTGTTATGCAGCAACCAAGGATTTTTGAGGGGCTTAAGTTTTATTTCATGGGAGATTTAATATCTTCGTACAAGGGATACTTGCAAGATCTCCTAATTGCTGGTGGAGGAACCATTCTGCATAGGAAGCCCATTTCTGGAATCCGAGACCAGTTAGTGGGTTCTTTAACACCTTCAACCTTCATAATTTACAGCAATGATCTTCCCGACAAGTGTGATCCAAGCAAGAAGAATATAATATTAAGCCAAAGGCAAGCAGATGCAGAGGATCTGGCGAGTACAACTGCAGCCAAGGCTGTAAGCAACTTATGGATTTTGAATTGCATTGCAGGCTGCAAGTTGCAATGTGTCGCCGGATGACAGGAAAATAGCAATCTCCTTATGTTGAGTTATGTTGGATCAAATCTCTAGTTATAATGCATTATTTATCGAAGGAAAATTTAGCTTAATGCTCTAACCATATAACATCTATACTATAAGGTGGTTAAGTCACTGTAATTGCAAGTTGAAGTAGAAAAGCCAAGATGCTTCATAGTACTCAAAACAGGTATCCGATGTAAAGATCATTTAACATGAATTGGTTGGCATTTTTTTTTTCCGCTGGAATTGTTTGGTTTATCTGTGGCCAGAATAAAGTGCAAAGTTTGAGGCCGCTTTGCTTGAAGAAAAGATTTGTCTCAGGGTTAGTTATTGCCATTTGGGTTCTTCATAGGTATAGATAAAATTCAAGTAAAACAGTTTTAATACATCTGCATCTGATGCAGAAAAAAGTAGAATCTTGGAAGCTTGGTTTAAGGGCTCACAGAGCAACCAGAAGCTATCCCAATTGGGAGTTATGCAACTATCTGGAGATAGTACAGTAGAAAGCTGAACTAATGAAATCATCTATACTTGGACAAGTTATAGCAGCCTTACTGTGTACGTTAGTCCAAGATCAAGATGTCCGAAACTGTGTTTTCCCCATGTCAAATGTTACTCCAAGGCTCGCCCTTAAAGGGTGTTCCTAGTGTAGGAGGCTCTCACAATGCGGGGTTTCCTCTGTCAAATGTGTTGGGGGAAAAGAAAGAAATGGAAAATAAATGCAAAACTGTGTACCTCCAGCAGTTTTTTTTTATTACCCTCTTCTCTTCTTCTCATGCAAGAACAGGAGACTTGCTAGCATTAATCTCAGCTTTGTGATTTGCACATTCGACATTCTTCTCCTTGTGTGTTGATATCATTGCATCAAAACTTTCAAACATTTGCTCTAATGCAGAAATCTCGTCATCGATATCCAATGGCTGGTTGTCGTGTGCAGGCATTTTTCGCCTAAAGCTACGGATTCGTTCAAGCCCTGCTGCTGTGTCTGCTTCAATTTTCTCCACTGTTGTCTGAATTACTCTATTTTGCTCTTTTGCACCTTTGTATTTCCTCTTTAAGGAACGATAACCATCAAGAGACTTCAAGAGTTGCTCTGAAAGTTTCCTGTTACGCTCCTGAAGTGCTGCACTGCCCTGAACCTCGCCTGCTGCGCTAGATTTCTTCTCCTTCTGCTCGTTGGCAGAAGCTTTCAGCTTTGCCAACAGTGTCTCATTTTGTGCCTTAAGGTCATTGACAAGCTCTTCCATCTCATTTAGTTCATGAACCTTTTTCGCAAGCTCCACTGCCATAATTTCCTTTTCCTTTCCCAGGCTTGAACACATCACCTCTAGGCTCTTTCGTGCCACCATGCTAGCACTGAGCTGTTTCCTCAACTTCTGATTCTCATCTGTTGGCTCTTGAGGCTTCTTTTCTCCTGCTGGCGCCACAGGGACACAACTGGGCCTAATATCCGTGTTGCACCGCCTAAGCTCAGCCACCCTTTTCCGGCCAGATTGTGATTTTTGAATCCTTGACTTAACATCATCCAGTATGGTCATCATTCCAGCAATCCTTTGCGCCTTGCGGTCATCATTGCACTTACTGCTGGCCTGATTATGATCTTGAATCAATTTCAGCAGTAGCTTGACGTTTGTGGCAATACCTGAAGCATTAAGGATGATAAATCTAGTAAGTATAATTCTGCAAAGATAGTAGAAACCAAGAATGGGCATTGGCAGACTTGCCGGACCATACAGGCAAAGCCTTAAAACATCATTTTGGACTGTTTTTACCACTTACATCCATCCCATTTGATTTCTGATCATGTTTTTTTTTTCTTTGGTATACTGATTGGTTTGACCACGAGCTCTAGTTTGGTTGGTCATTGGTCCCTATGGTCAAGAGAGTGGTTGGGTTCAATCCTTGCCAACCCCAACTTCCCCTCTCTAATGTATCAATTTTAATTTTCGCCTAAACCATATCTATATAAGATAGAGAACATACTCACCTTGTCAATTAGGCCAATTCTTGGGATTATTTCTTATCATTTTTTGGCCATGATAGCATACATATGTTTATGAAAAACCTATGAACTTATACACAAATTCTCATGATTCTGCAATATTGTTTATGCAACAGATCAATCTGTCTCTGCAGGCCCCAAATTCAACAATGTTAAAAGGAAAAAATGGTTGAAAATGGATAGAGATTATGAGGAGGGAAGGACTGAATTACCTTCAAAACAGTAATCCTCTGGCCATTCTGCTTGGCTTTGAGGAAGAGGTGCCAACTCAGGAGATGAAAATGCTCTAGTTCTATTAACATTCTCCATTTGGGAACAAAAGAATTTAAAGGAAAAGGAAAAAAAAAAATCTTCTAGAGGAAAACCAACAACAAAACTTTGGTATTCTAACTCAAATTATAGACATTTACCAAACAAATGAGAAGAATCAATAAGAGGGTGTATTTATTTAATTTAATAAAATATATATTTTTTATTAATACTATATAATATTTATTTATGTTGAGAGATCCAAAAAAGAGAGAGCCTGCATTTGCATTCTCTCTCTTTCTTTATTTTTCTTCTTTCTCTCTTACTGGGGGATTGCTTTTGGTTTCTTATTCTTGTAATGGAGCAATGTGCTTCGATGGTGTTGGCTTATTCGAGAAATGGCTGGTTCCTGGGTTTCCAATGATGCGCAATTGTTGGTGATTGTTTGACTTTTTTATTGGTCGTTAGTTGCTTTGGCTCTCTTTTCACCTAACATTCGGATTAAACAAAGTACTCACTAGTCCCCTTTAGAAAATGAAATAATAGTCCCTTTTAGAAAAGAATAAATATTTGTGGCCTGATACTTTTTATCTTATTTGTTGTCTGTAATGTAATAATTGTTATATTTTGTGCAACAATATTGATAAGTTGTGCAATAAAAAAATGATAATTTTTTTTTCTTATTTTTGTTACACATTTTGTGAATATTGTTACAGAAAATTTCTCATTTATTGTATTATAGATAATTTCTCAGGTAAATTCCTCCTACCATGTAATGGGCATCGAAAAGAAAATGAAATATCAATGGCATACCTTAGGTCAAATAATTGGAAGTTAATACTTACAATTAAAAAGTTTGAGATTCAATTTTCAACTTTCAATTGTCTCTCTCACTAATCTTTTTTTTCACGGTAATTGATTATCTCTACTAAAACAAAAAAGAAAGAAAAAGAAAATAATATATTTGACTTGATTGTGATTTGTGCACTATTTCTTTCTTGTTTAATAATAAACACCAGACTCCTTTTTTTTTTTTTTTTGAAAAAAGTGGAAAAGTAGGGTCAGGTAACCTATAGTTCCACCAAAAAATATTGCCCTCATTGTGTAAGTTGGGCCGCTGCAACAAATCCTATAAAGCAGCAAACTCCATAGAGCCCAACAAATATCACTTGCCTCTTTTATAATTTGGTGGTAATAAACAACAGACTCTTGTCCAATTATATAGTTAGTTAACCATCTCTTTATTAAATTGATCAAATAATAAACAACAGACTCCTGTCTGCTTATGTTATGTAGTAGTTAAACATCTCTTCATTAAATTTATCTAGTTAACAAAAATTATAAACTTTAAGGATAATTAATTCATTTAAATAACCATTTAAGGATAAACTTTAAGTGTTAAAACAATTAATAATAATTAATTCATTTAAGTAAACATATATATATGGGCTTGGAGATAACCATTATCTCCCTATAATCTTTATCATGGCATGATAACCCTCATCTTCTCACGATCTTATCCACAACATGATTATGATAAGTTTTATCATCCCATGATCATCTATCACTTGATCTGGATAAGTCTTTTCTACCCACAATTAAGGTTATAATATTTGATATAAAACTTTGATATCAATGTTTAATTTCTCAAACGTTGTTATTTAGCACTCGCCCAAAAATAAGATTTAAATTTTATGCAACATTAATAATTTAAAATTTTGAACATAAACCATAAAAATATTTGGCACAATATATTATTATTTTTAATATTCAATTTAGTTCAATGCTATGTTACATTAATTTAGAAATTTGATGAAATTAAGATTTAAATTCTATGAAAATTAGTAAATCTAGCTAATTTTCTTTCAAAAAAGGGATTCTCATATTATACAATAAAACCCGTATTATATGGGCTTTATGCTAATAAACATATAGATTAGAGGGACCAATTACCACTTTTTTCTGATCACACGTAATGACATTTGACACATGATACTAATTTTTGTCACAAAAAATCAACATTCTTAACACATTATACTCTTATTGTGTGACCTAACTACCACAAATCCTTCTATTTTTATGACATGTTTTATGCATGCCTTTATACCAACATATAATCACTATTGATCGCTCTTTCACACGTTATATGTGGCATCTTCTCTCGTTGACATGTTGCTATCACTGTTCTATGCACAACATGTGGCTTCTTTTTACTAACTTATTACCCTAACCCTCATATATACACACACACACACAAATAGGCAATCAAAAACTAAAAAAGATACTTCTTGATAATTTATTAGATGTGACAACATTGTGCCTTACAAACTTATATATTTTGTTGTTAATTTAACATAATTTAGCATAATTATCGATAAAATTCTTAAGTAGTTGTGCTTTCTAATGAAAATTCTTAATTTTTTTAAAATTTAACATTATGTGTACGACATTAATTATGGTTACTATATTTTGAGATCAACTAAGCCTTCACTGAAGAAAAGCACTCAAATAAAGTTGCGCATTAGTAGCACAACTTATGAACAAATTGGCTATGCTAGTATTTATAAAATCTCTTCTGAATCATTTCACAAAAAAGTACCATTGCAACAATCTTTTTATTATTTTTGAGCAACCCTTTCATCATTAAGCAACTCTTCTTAATGAACAAACTATAACTCTCTTGTATTATACTTATGTCACATATGATGGTTATAATGTATGCTTGCGTATCTATTTCTCTAGGATGCAAACTAAGAAATAATGTTTTACAAAACCTAACCAATCCAACCTTGAAAAGCCTTGAAAAAACTAGATATTATAAACCTCGACAGTATTGTGCATTCTACTACTTGCATAACTTTATAAACTTGAAATACTTCATCAAGTAAATCTAAGTTGCAATAGTTATCAAACAAAGTGGTGCACTAGTCAAATTCGAAATACGGGCTATAAAACACATATATTTGAAAAAAACACTAGGCAGCTTAGACATTTTAGACTCAGAAATAACCTGCCAATAATGTGTTATATGTAATAATATTTGGTAGTAGACTTAAATTCCATTTCTAGGACAAAAATATGAGCTGCCTCCACTCTCCCTTTCCTGCAATAAGTATTAATCGAGATATTACATATGAAAATATTTGGCTTACAACCCTCCACAGTCATCATATCAAACACCTTTTACTCGTCTATCAAAGTATTATAGATAATAACAGTTGGTTTGTTTCTTCTCTCAACAAATTGTTGGGTTTCTGTAACCTTTCCTTAATTGCAAAGTGCATTTAATTATAACTTCTTAAATTTTTTTTGCATTATTCCCAAATATTATTTCTTCAAACTTACCAAATATATAATCCACTTATTCAAACTTTAGAAGTTAAAAATGATCACATCATGATAGATATATATATATATATTTTTCCATATAGTAGATTGAAGGGTCAAGGAATTACTCATATCCTAGTTATCACAAAGACCATTTATGATTGTGTTATTAGGAGACAACATCAAGTTGCAAACTGTTGTCTTTTATTTATCTATAACACCCAAAAGGCCAAATTAATATAACATACTTAACATAAACCCTTCAATATGGTATTGTAACTTAGTAGATCGACTTTATAGCCCTTTTCTATAATAATGTCAAACAATTATACTATGATGGTAACAAAATCGTGTATTTTACTACGTTGCATAATTTTATAAACTTGAAATAATTCATCAATAAAACCTAAATTGCAATAGACATTAAGTGAAGTGGTATACTAGTCAAATTCGAAATACAGCATACAAAACATATATATTTGAAAAGAACCTGTGCAGTTTGGATACTTCAGGCTCAGAAGTAGGCTACCAATAGTGTGTTATATGTAATAACATTTACTAGTAGACTGAGATTCAATTTTAAAAGGAAAATACGAGTTGCTTTCACTTTCCCACCCTTGTAATAAGTATTAACCAAAATGTTATACCTAAAAATATTCGACTTACTATCTTTTGTAGCCATCATATCAAACATTCTTACTTGTCCATCAAAGTGTTATAGGTAACAACATTTGGTTTTCCCACATAGTCGATAAGAGGTTAAGGTAATACTCATATCCTAGTTATCACAAAGGTCATTTATGATTATGTTATTAGGAGGCAACATTAGGCTGTAAACTGCTGTCTTCTACTTATCTATAACACCTAAAGGGCCAAATTAATATAACCTAACTAAACATAAACCCTTCAACATGATATTATAACTTATTAGATTAGTTTTATAGCTCACTTCTACCATAGTGTCAAACAATTTTATTACAACAGTAATAACATTATGTATTCCACTACCTTGCATAACTTTATAAACCTGAAATACTTTATCAATAAAACCTAAGTTGCAATACCTATCAAGTAAAGTGATTTGATGATCAAATTCAAAATACAGGCTATAAAGCATACATATTTGAAAAAAACCTATGCAGCTTAAACACTTCAAGCTTGAGAGTAGCCTGTCAATAATGTGTTATATGTAATAATTTTGATAGTAGACTTAGATTTCATTTTCAAGAAAAGTCTATGAGCTGACTCCACTTTCCTTTTCTTGCAGCAAGTATTAACTAAGATATTATAGTTGAAAATATTCGGCTTACAACCTTTTGCAGTTATCATATCAAATACCTTTTATTTATCCACCAAAGTACTATAGGTAACAACAGTTGATATTATTTCTTTCTTCAACAAATTGTTAAGCCTTTATAATATTTTTTTTTGTAAAGTGTATGCAATTATAAGTTCTCAAATCTTTCTTCGTTTTTTTCTCAAAAATTATTTTTCAAATTTACAAAAGATATAATCCACTTATGCAAACTTAAGAAGTTGTAAGTGATTACATCATAATAGAAAATTTTTTTCTACATAGTAGATAAGACGGTCAAGGCACTGCTTAAATCCTAATTATCGCAAAGGTTATTTGCAAAGTGCATTCAATTATAAGTTTTTAAATCTTCATATTTTTCTTAAAAAATTATTTTCAAATTTACAAAAGATTAAATCCACTTCTACAAACTAAAAAAGTTGTAAGTGATCACATCATGATATACACTTTTTTTTTCACATGGTAAATAAGAGGGTCAAGTCACTGCTCAAATTTTAGTTATCGCAAAAGCCATTTATGATGTGTTATTAAAAATAACATTGGGTTATAAATTGTTGTCTTCTATTTGCTATAACACGTGAAGGGCCAAATTAATGTAATATACTCAACATAAACCCTTTAACATGGTATTATAACTTACTAGATCAACTTTATAACCCTCTTCTACCATAATGTCAAACAATTATACTGTGATGATGACAATATTGTGTATTTCATTGCCCCGCATAACTTTATAAACCTTAAATAATTCATGAATAAAGCCTAAATTGCAATAGTTATCAAACAATTTGGTACATGTCATAAAGCATATATATTTGAGAAGAACCTGTGCAGCTTGGACATTTCAGGTTCGGGAATAGCCTGCTAATAATGTGTAATGTATTAAATGTAATAATATTTGATAATAAACTTAAATTATGTTTCAAAAAGAAGACTACGAGCTACCTCCACTCTCCCTTTCTTACAGAAAGTTAAGATGTTATAGTTGAAAACATTCGACTTATAACCCTTCGCAGCTATCATATTAAATACTCATTACTCGTCTATCAAAACACTATAGACAATATTTGGTTTTGTTTCTTTCTTCAACAAATTATTAGGCCTCTACAACCTTTCCTTCTTTGTAAAGTGCATCCAATTTTAACTTCACAAATCTTTTTTTACATTGATCTCAAACATTATTTTTTCAAACTTCCCAAAGACACATTCCACTTCTTCAAACTTAAGAAGTTGTAAGTGATCACATTAGCATAGACACCCTTTTGCCACATAGTAAATAGGAGAGCGAAAACACTGCTTAAATCTTGCTTATCACAAAGGTCATTTATGATTGTGTTATTAGGAAGCAACATTGAGTTATAATTCTTACCTTCCATTTGTTTATAACACACGAAAGGCCAAATTAATATGATATACTTAACATAAACCTTTCAATATAACATTGTAATTTACTATATCAGCTTTATAGCTGACTTCCATTATAATGTTAAACAATTATACTACGATGGTGACAGTATTGTGCATTCCACTGCCCCACATAACTTTATAAATATAAAATACTTCATTAATAAATCCTAATTTGTAATAGCTATCAAGCAAGGCGATATACTAGTCAAATTTGAAATAAGAGATACGAAGCACATATATTTGAAAAGAACTTGGGCAGCTTGGACACTTCTAATCTGGAAGTAGCCTACCAAAAAAAATATATATTATATGTAATAGTATTTGGTAGTACATTTAGATTTTATTTCCAAAAAGAAACTACGAGCTGCCCCCACTCTTTATTTCTTGTAATAAGTCAAGATGTTATAGCTAAAAACATTCGGCTTATAACTCTTAACAGCCATCATATCAAACGCCCATTACTCATCCATCAAAATACTATAGACAACATTTGGTTTTGTTTTTTTTTTTTCAACAAATTATTAGGTTTTTGCAATTTTTCTTTTTTTGCAAAGTGCATGCAATTTTAAGTTCACAGATCTTTCTTTACATTCTTTTCAAATGTTATTTTTTTAAACTTACCAAAGATAAGTTCCACTTCTTCAAACTTAAGAAGTTGTAACTGATCACATTAGATGCTTTGTTCCTACGTAGTAGATAGGATGACCAAGGCATAGCTCAAATCCTAGTTACCATAAAAACCATTTATAATTATGTATTAGGAAACAATATTGGGTTATAATTCTTGCCTTTCATTTATCTATAACACCCGAAGAGCCAAATTAATGTGACCTCCTCAACATAAACTTATGGTATTGTTACTTACCAAATCAGTTTTATAGCCTTCTTCCAACATAATATATAACAATTATAATGTGATGTGACAACATTGTGCATTCCACTGCCCGCATAACTTTATAAACATAAAATACTTCATAAATAAAATTTAAGTTGCAATAGCCATCAAGTAAAGTGATGTATTGGTCAAATTCAAAATACAGGCTGCGGAGCAAATATATAAAAAAAGAATATGGGTAATTTGGACACTTTTAGCTCGAAAGTAACATGCTAATAATGTGTTATATGTAATGATATTTGGTAGTAAATTTAGATCCCATTTTGCAAGAGTAGACTACTAGTTGTCTTCACTCTACTTTTTTTTACAGTAAGTATTAATTAAGATGTTATAACAAAAAAATTCGGTTTACAACCTTTGTAGCCATCATATAAAACACTTATTACTCGTCCATCAAAGTAATATAGATAACAACATCTGTTTTGTTTTTTCCTCAACAAATTGTTGGACCTTTGCAACTTTTCTTTTGTTGCAAGGTGCATCTAAATATAATTTCATAATTATTTCCTCATATTCTTATTAGATATTGTTTCTTCAAACTCACCAATGATAAAATCTACTTCTTTAAACTTAAGAAATTATAAGTGATCACTTTAAAATAAACACATTTTTTCCACAGGGTAGATTGAAGGGTCAAGGCATTGCTCAAATCATGATTATTACAAATATCATTTATGATCGTGTTATTGGGAAATAAAATTGGGTTGTAAACTGTTGTTTTTTATTTTTCTATAACACCCGAAGGGCCAAATTAATGTAATGTACTCAACATAAACCTTTCAACAATGTTTTGTAACTTACTAGATCATATTTATAGCCCTTTTCTACTATAATGTCAAACAATTATACTGCGATAGTGATATGGCCTCCTGAACAAAAACTGTTGATTAACCTGCTATATGAGATGTTATCTGGTTGACATTTATACCTCTCTATTTCGTCAAATACTTTTACTGCTAAACTTAGCTCAACATGACATAAATTGTGAAGAAGAGAATTGAAAGTAAATGTTTGGCTCATAACCTAATTTCAACATTTTCTCAATAACAAAAAAAATTGATGTCCACATGTTTCATATGGCATAAGCAATGAACGAAAATATTTCAAGTATAAATGTTGTTTTTGAATTCAGAGTTCTATTCTTTTTAAAAAAGAAATCACAATATCATATTAATTTATATTTGCAATTAAACTAAAAAACTTACACAAGTGAACACTTAAAGGGAAAGGTTCACTATTGACCATGCCATTAAAGATAGAGATTGCCTCATTAGCACCTATTAGACACATATTATTTGCCCTTTCTCAAGAGCCAGAACGAGAAGCAAAGGAGGATGCAGAAAGATACCTAAAAGAAAAGCAACTGTTCAAATCATTATTCATTGGGCTACTACAAAAGTTGAGAATCAACGAATTAATTAAAATAGTGATTTGTTGAATCACAATTATTAAATCATTTTTCCTCTTTTTCAAAATAATATCTGTAGTTATGATGCAATTTTACCCAATGTTAATTTAACTGATTTAATTAATTAATAACTATTTTCAGTAAGAAAACAAAAAGTCTCATTTAGAAATTGGACAAAAACTCGCGCGAGAATGTAGCCATGTTGCATAAGCTTACGCACACACATATAATGTTAAGTTAGACTGAATTAATTCCATGAAAAACAATTTTTGGATTTATTGTATAAATATAAAATTTTTTGCTTTAACATCAAAAGGGATAATGTAGAATAAATACTATTATATAAATAAAATTTGTTAATATACCGATCCTATCGGTGTCTCAACTTTGTGGAAGAATAAGACTTAACAACTTGCGTGATATAGTCCAAATTCTAGACTTTTTCTCTGATCAAAATTCTAGACTTTGAAAGAATGCCATACACACAAACAAAGAGGATGCAGTCAATTGGGAACCAACGCAAATAATCGACATGCTAGCATCTGAATCAAACAAATAATCAAATATTTACCACAAAAAATCAATTTAATACAAATAACTAAATTTTATCTGAACAAAAAAATAATTAGATGTGACCTTGGTGAGTACATCTCACTTGATTTCTTGCAAATTAATAATATAGTCTTAACATAGATGGACCGAAAAAAGAATATATAGTCTTAACATATCAGAATTAAAGGCATGGACCTTATTAAACCGTTATTTAATATAGTAGATGAAATATTTTCAGCTATAATATCTTGGTTAATACTTACTTGAAGAAAGGGAAAGTGGAAACAGCTCATAATTTCTTCTTAAAAATGAAATTTAAGTCTACTACCAAATATTATTATATATAACACATTATTGACAGGCTACTCTTAAGCTTGAAGTGTTGAAGCTGCATAATTGTTTGACATTATAGTGCAAGAGGGCTATAAAGTTGATCTATAGTAAGTTACAATACATTGTTAAAGGGTTTATGTTGAGTACATTATATTAATTTGACCTCTCGAGTGTTATAGAAAAATGAAAGACAACACTTTAAACCTAATGTTGTTTCCTAACAACACAATTATAAATGACCTTTGTGATAACCAAGATTTAAGCAGTGCTTTGACCCTCCAATCTACCATATGGAAAGAAAGGTGTCTACCCTAAAGTGATCATTTACAATTTCTTAAATTTAAAAAAGTAAGATTTTATCATTGGTAAGTTTGAAGAAATAATGTCTGAGAAAAATATAAAGAAAGATTTGTGAAGTTATAATTGGATACACTTTCCAACAAAAGAAAGGTTGCAAAGGACCAGCAATTTGTTGAGGAAAGAAACAAAAACAAGATATTAATACTTATAGTACTTTGATGAACAAGTAATAAGCATTTGATATAATGACTAAAAAGGGTTGTAAGCCAAATGTTTTCAGTTATAATATTTTTATTAGTACTTACTGTAAGAAAGTAAAAGTGGAGACAGCTCGTAATCTTCTCTTGGAAATGGAGTCTAGGTCTAATACCAAATATTATTACATATAACACAGTATTGGCAAGCTACTTTTGAGCTAGAAGTGTCTAAGCTTTCCTGGTTCTTTTCAAATAAGCTTGCTTTATAGCCCATATTTCGAATTTGACTAGTACATTACTTATCATTTTTTTTGATAGTTATTGCAACTTAAATTTTATTAATGAAGTATTTAATATTTATAAAGTTGTGCGGGCAGTAGAATACACAATATTGTCACATCGCATTATAATTGCTAGATATTATAATAGAAGAGGACTATAAAACTGATTTAGTAAGTTACAATATTATGTTCAAGGGTTTATGTTCGGTAGGTCACATTAATTTGGCTCTTTGGGCGTTATAGACAAATGGAAGTTATGAGTTATAGCCTAATAACATAATCATAAATGACCTTAGTGATAACTAGGATTTAAGTAGTGTCTTAGCCCTCTTATTGATTTTGTGGGAAGAAGGTGTCTATTCTGATGTGATCACTTACAACTTCTTAAGTTTGAAAAAATGGATTGTATATTTGGTAAGTGTGAAGAAACAATGTTTGAGAAAAATGTAAGAAAAGAATTGTGAACTTAAAATTGGATGCATTTTCTGACAAAGAAAATATTACAGAGGCCCAATAATTTGTTGAAGAAAGAAACAAAATTAATTATTTTTTACAGTACTTTGATGGACGAGTCATGGTCGTTTGATATGATGGCTGTGAAAGGTTATAAGCCAAATATTTTCAGCTATAACATCTTGACTTATTGCAAGAAATAGAGAGTAAGCGCAGCTTATAGTCTGCTTTTGAAAATGAAATTTAACTTTACTACCAAATATTGTTAAATATAACATATTACTGGTAGGCTATTTTTAAACTATAAGTGTCTAACCTATCCGAGTTGCTTTCAAATATGTGTGCTTCATAACTCGTATTTCAAATTTAACCAATACATAATTTTACTTGATGAATATTGTAACTTCAGTTTTATTGATGAAGTTTTTCATGTTTAAAAAGTTAGCCAAAAGTATCCAATCTATTTTAATTAACTCGTTGATTCTCAACTTCTGTGGTAGCCCAACGAATAATGATTTGAACAGGTGCTTTTCTTTGAGGTATCTTTCTGCCTCCTCCTTTGCTTCTCGTTCTGGCTCTTGAGAAAGGGCAAATAATATGTCTTTAATGGGTGCTGACGAGGCAATCTCTATATTTAATGGCATGGTTAACAGTGAACCTTTCCCTTAGAGTGTTCACTTTTGTAAGTTTTTTAGTTCAATTGCAAAGATAAATCAATATGATATTATGATTTCTTTGTCAAAAAGGGTAGAACTCTGAAGTATTTTCCTTCATTACTTATGTCATCTGAAACATGTGGACATCCATTTCTTTGTTATTAAGAAAATGTTGAAATTAGGTTATGAGCCAAAGATTTATTTTCAATTCTCTCCTTAATGATTTAGGTGATGCTGAGCTAAGGTTAACGGTAAAGGTATTTGACGAAATAGGGAAGTATGAATGTCAACCCGATAACATCTCATATATCAGTTTAATCAACAAATTTTGTTCAGGAGGCCATATCACTATCGCAGTATAAATGTTTGACATTATGATAGAATAGGGCTATAAATATGATTTAGTAAATTACAATACATTGTTGAAAGGTTTATGTTTGAAGAAACAATATCCGAGAAAAATGTGAGGAAATAATTGTGAACTTATAATTGGATGTACTTTGCAACAAAGGAAAAGTTGCAAAGGCCCAACAATTTGTTGAGAAAAAAACAAAACCAGATGTTGTTACCTATAGTACTTTGATGGACGAGAATAAATTTTTGATATGATGGCTACAAAGGTTACAAGCTAAATGTTTTTTTATTATAACATCTTAATTAATACTTACTGCAAGAAAGGGAGAGTTAAGACAACTAGTATAGTAGTCTCCTCTTGCAAAATGAGAGATATATAGTATAATATGAGATATATATAAGAGGGGTTAGGGTAATAAGTTAGTAAAAAAAAAATGTCACATTTTTTGCATAGAATAGTGATAGCAACATGTCAATGAAAGGAGATGCCACAAATATCCTGTGAAGGAGGGATCAGTGACAATTATATGTTGGCATAAAGGCATGCATGAAATATGTCATGAAAGGAGGAGAATTTGTGGCGATATGGACACACAATAAGAGATACAATGTGCTAAGAAAGTTAATTTTATGTGACAAAAATCACTTTTATGTGTCAAATGTCATTATATGTTGTGAGAAAGAAGTGGTAATAGGTCCCTATAATCCATATGTTTACTAGCGTAAAGCCCATACAATACGAGTTTTATTGTATAATATGTGAATCTTTTTTTAAAAGAAAATTAGCTAGATTTACTAATTTTAATAGAATTTAAATCTCAAATTCATCAAATTTCTAACTTAATTTAAAATAATATTGAATTAAATTAGGTTATGAGCCAAACATTTACTTTTAATTCTTTCCTTAACAATTTGGGTCATATTGATCTAAGTTTAGCGGTAAAAGTATTAGACGAAATGGGAAGGTATGGATGTCAACCTGATAATATCTCTTATAGTAGTCTAATCAACAGCTTCTGTTTGTGAGCCTATATAAACATCGCAGCATAATTGTTTGACATTATAGTGGAAGATGGCTATAAAGTTGATCTAGTAAGTTACAATACATTGTTAAAGGGTCTATATTGAGTACATTACATTAATTTGGCCACTCGAGTGTTATAGAAAAATAGAAGACAACACTTTAAGCCCAATGTTGTTTCCTAACAACACAATTGTTGGAAAATTCACACCCTATGCATACATTAGGAAAATGTTACTAAGTGTGAATTCATGTTTTGATGATGAGTGTTTTGATAATGAGTTATAAACCAATCTAACATAAGTACAAGTGAATTTCATTTGTATGTTCTTCAAGTATACAATTCAGGTTCAAGAAATCCAAAGAGGTATACATATGCCATCTTACACATGCATTGAAGAGAAAGATCACATTGGGCCTTATTAAGCTACTATCTTAGAAAGACAGCACAAAAGCAAATCTGTTTGAGCAGATTCCAGGTACCAAACTTACTCACTTGAGATATATTTTGGGCCTAAAATATATATATTTTTGTAGGACTATAAGTCTAGTTTCAAATGAGTTTGGTCGTGCAATTTTTGGAGCCCTAGAAAAAAACTTATGAATTTTATACCAAAAGGGTGCAAGCTGTCAGGGTCCTTCAGTGCACATGGAGTGAATTGCAACGGCTGCCTAGAAGAGCACACGATGAATTTGAATGCGAAATTTTTTGTGTAGATTCTCTGTTCTGTCTACTAATCCATTCAAAAAGAATCACATCAAAATTCAAAATCATCTGCAAGATATTGCCGTTCTACTAAAAGTGTGCAGACTGTCTAACAGAACTTTAATGTCTGTATTCGAACATTTATTTGACTATGCTATACTCATTAAAAAATAGTAAAATTTGGTGGGTAGAGAGATCTGACAGTCTAATAAATAAAAAAAAAAGAATCGTAATTTTTCAAGCTGTCTATACCAAGTTATAGCCATTCAACCAGAAGGTGATAGACAAGAGAATCAATGCAAAGCTGTCAAGAGGAAAACAACAAAGTATGCATGTGCAACCCATAGCAACGGCTCTAACAAGTTGCTAACCTATCTTGCAGCTACTTAAACATCACTTGAAGATGTTTTATGTGTGAAAAAAGTTATATTCAAGCATTGTACAATCTCTCTCAAGGCAAAAAGGCCTTTTTTACTCTAAGTGCTTTCATTGTAAAACTAGCATTTAAGCTAGTAAGTTTCATTTGTATTGTAATACATTGTGAGAATAGGTGAGAGCTCTCAAGTTGGACTTGTGAAGATCATCTTGTTAGGAGTTAGGGTTGAACTCCAAGAAGGAAAACCTAAAACAAAAGAGAAAGTAGTGTTGGCAAGTGGGACTTGTGCAACAAGCGTTTTGAAGGCAGATGCAAGGGTGTTTGCGGAGTCTTCTTGTAAACTGTATGGTGGTGATTGGTGCGCCCAAAGGCACCCTATAGTTGAACTCTCAAGAATCTCCAAGAGAGGGATTGTTGAGAAAACCAAGGACGTAGCCATTTGGTGAACCTTGTAAAAATCGGTATTGTATTTCTTTCAATCTCTTGTTTACATTCATTTGCAGAAATTTTTATTTGAGGATTTCATTCGTAAAGCCTATTCACCCCCCCTCTAGGCTTCACCCAAGGGACTAACATTTGGTATCAGAGCTTAACGTCACTTGTAAGGCTTAACATCCTTGAGGGATCCCCATGGAATCCTCATCCAATGAAAACAAGAGACCTTTCTTTGATGGTAGTAATTTTCAATACTATGAAGATCATATGGAAAGTTATCTTAAATCTAAGGGGATGAAAGTTTGGCAAAGTGTAGAAGAGGGACCATATGTGCCTAAGGAAGAAGTTGTTGATGATAAGAGAGTAAAAACCTTGAGAGTAAAACCTTGAGAGTAAAACCAATAGGAAAATGGGATGAAGAGGACTATAAGAAAAATCAAATAGATGAAAAAGCATATTATTATTTGAAAACGTCCATAGTTAGAAGTGAATACAATACCATCAAACATTGTAAAAATGCTAAGGAAATTTGGAATACATTGTGTCTCTCAAATGAAGGGACATTAAAAGTTAGGAAAGTTAAACTTGGCATGCTTATGAAAGACTTTGAACTTTTCACTATGAGACCAAATGAATCGGTTAAAAGTGTGTATGATAGACTCATGATTATTGCTAATAGACTAACCGATCTTGGCAAAGTGTTTGGAAAGGGTGAACTTGCGCAGAAATTAATGAAGTTGATGAATGAGGAATACGAAATGAAGATTAATGTCATTGAAGAAACTCACAACGTGAAGGAGCTAACCATAGAAGAGTTACTTGGGTCCTTGATGACTCATGAGATCAAACTCAAAAGGAGAAGTGCATTACCACGAGTAGAATCATCCTCAAAAAATGTAGCACTCAAAGCTAAAGCCAAGACTCCTTTGAAACACCAAAAGGATGATGAAAGTGATGTTGAAAGTGATTCAAGCATTGATGATGAAGAACTTGCTCTCTTTGTCAAAAGGTTCAAGAAGATGATGAAATATCTCAAAAGAAGAAGGAACCTCAAGAAACAAGTGTCCAACAAAAGTGAAGAGGAAGAAAGGCCTCTTTGTTTTGAATGTAATCAGTTCGGTCACTTCAAGATAGATTGTCTCAATCTCAAGAAAAAGAAAGGTAAGAAAGCATTTCTTGTAGGATGGGGTGAAAGTGATGATGAAGATGAGAAAGAGCAAGAATCATACATGACACTCATGGCCTTAGATGATAACGATGAAAGTGACAATGAGGTAATGGATCTTTCATCTTATGAAGAACTTAGAGAAGTTTTGGATGAGTTATGGATTACATTTAAAAGGAAATGTAAACAATATAAAGAGCAAAAGAAAGCATGTGAAAAACGTTTGTTAGAAAAAGATGAAATTGTCTTGAAAAATAGTCTTTTAAAAGAAGAATTTGAAAAAGTTAAATTAGATCATAAATCAACTTGTAGTGAGTTAAATTTTGTTAAATTAGAGAAGTTTTGGATGAGTTATTGATTACATTTAAAAGGAAATGTAAACAATATAAAGAGCAAAAGAAAGCATGTGAAAAATGTTTGTTAGAAAAAGATGAAATTGTCTTGAAAAATAGTCTTTTAAAAGAAGAATTTGAAAAGGTTAAATTAGATCATAAATCAACTTGTAGTGAGTTAAATTTTGTTAAACAAGAGCTTGCAATATCTAAAAAGGCCCCTAACATCAAAGACAATTTACTTCATGCTTTGGAAAAAGAAGTTGGGGACCTTAAAGAAAAGAATTCAAATTTAGAAAAGTCCTTTTCAAAATTCACATTAGGTAGCAATAAGTTAGATGAGATGTTATCTTTTCAAAAGAAATTTTTTGACAAATCTGGTTTGGGCTACCTCACTAAAAACAAGATTAATCCCATAAAAAAAAGAAAATTGTTGTATCATGTTTTTATTGCCATAAAGAAGGACACAAATTTCATAATTGTAGACTCAGAAGACCTAGTGATCCCAACAAGTATGTGTCATCTTCTAAAGTTTGGGTAAAGCCTAATAAATTCAAACAAATATGGATGGTTAAAGATTCAATGAAAAAGAATGATTGTTATAACATTGAAGGACCCAAAAAGATATGGGTACTAAAATATTCTACATCTTGTTTTGTAGGTGGAAAAGTGGTTGAAGGCAACATATTTTAAAGAAGATGTCATTTGGTACCTTGATAGTGGATGTGCAAGGCATATGACCAGAGAAACATCATTTTTCTCCACACTAAAAAGCAAGGATGGAGGATGTGTCACGTTTGGAGACAATGGAAAAGGCAAAATCATTGGGGTTGGCACTATAGACAGGATCAGTCAACTTCCAGAAGGCATCACGGCTAGCTGGAGTGGAATTAGACCATAATCTATACATGTATGAAAAGCTCTATGAGTCTACTTTCAAATAGAAGAAACGAGATATGATTTGGAGTTATACAGAAAGACTTATGATTGATTCTTAAGAAGTATCAAAGCTGTCCCATTTTGAAAGGAAACAAGCTTAAATTGAGTCTTGGTGATGCTGCCTGAAAGAGAATCCATTTGAATAAGATTATGAGCTAAAAAAGAAACTTTTTAGACATTGCAAAGCTGCTGATAGCAAAAATATGAAAGCTCTATAAGGATACAATACCGTTGGGGCAGGAACACAAGACCTACATCTTACACACTTTCACAAGGTTTTACATTTTGCCTCACTTCTCTATCTCGGTTTGTTCTGCCTTCATATAATAGTACAAGCTGACTTACCAAATTGATGAGTACACACTTATGCACTAATTGATAAACAATGCCAACCACTTATCACATACATTCATACACCAAACATGACTCGTGCATATACTATGCACTACAAGATAAACCAACATTCCTACACATCCATTTTCCCACTCTAGAAAAAAAAATCTTCTTATCTTGTCCCTCCTGTAAGGCCCGAGGCGTAGCCCTAGATCCACAGAGTCCTCATCATTCGGCGGGATAGCAATGTCGACTCTACCAGAATTTCTTTACTGTTTAACATCGCCTGGATAAAGAGGAAAGAGAGTGAGTGTTTCCCTTTCTTCCTCATGAGGAAGGTCAACTGAATTGCTACTTACTCGAATAATGCTCCCTACTAGGTGAAAATACCCGTGGGAGTTTGGTCTCTGACCCACATCAAAGATTTGAAAGTTTGATCTCTGACCGACATCAAACATTTCAAAGCTTGATCTTTGACCCACATCAAAGATCTGAAATGGGAAGGAGGAAATCCCTGGTGGTGGGTGATGCTGGTTGGGATTTTCTCTAGAAACCGATTCCAGTAACATTTGGTATAGTAGAACCTGCACTGTTGACATCTATAACAGGAGGCGCTATGGCTCTTCTCAGATCACGTCTTCGATTTTGCATTCAGACTCTAATATTACTTGCATGAACTGGACCATATTGTCTCAATAGTGAGGCAAGTTGAGCCAGTTGTCTTGATGTAAGACAAGCTCCTTCAATGCCACAAAAAACATCTTCCAAGATCCGCAGTTGCTCTGGCTCTGGTCTTCATCTGGAATTAGATGAGTCTCCAAATTCCATGGTTAATCTGAAAGATGAAAGATGAAACTTTGGAAATAACAAAGATGAAAGATGAAAGATGAAACTTTGGAAATAACAAAGATGAAAGATGAAAGATGGTTGATCTGAAAGATGAAACTCTGGAAATAATGAAGTGAGAAATTGAGATAATGTATATCTCCCTCGATTTTCACTTTATGCTTGACGATCCGCAAATTACGCCTGATTGTCTGCGGTAATAATTGGTCAGCTGTCCTCAACTTTCACCTAACTGTCAGCTACTTCCGTCTGGTTATTCGCGACTTTTCTGACTGCGTGCCATGTCAGCATCATTTCTGAGTAGGTGTGCCATGTCAGCTTCCATGTAAGCAATTGACTGCTGAGTTGGACTTCCACGTAAGCTATTGACTGCGGTAACAATTTTTTTTTAACCTATTCATGAACTATTTTTTAAAGTAGTGACCCACATTGAATTTTTGGTAACATAGTGACCCAATTTTGAAAGAAGCCAAATATGAATTATTGTTCCAAGACCTCTTGATAAATCAATTTTGTAATCTAAGAAGAGAATTAAGTATGTCACACCTCATGCATTAGCATATGCTTGAATGTCTTCATTTGCTTAATCTTGCATGAATGTTTGTGATTATGTCTTGCCATTTTATGACATAATAAAGTTGGCAAACTTTCAATGACATTACTTCAAATTAACGAAGCAAATGCATTGAAAACCATTTTCTATGAATATTGCACATAATACACTCTATTTTTGTTCTAGTGAAACCATTTTGGAATTGAGACATCATTTTCTAAGTTCACATAATCCACTCTTTGTTCTAATTTAATGTTTGTATTTGAACTCTACAAGGCCTACATTTCAAAGTTATGATAACTTATATGCTTAATTGTAAATGTGAACTTGTGATACTTACACACATTAAGGGGGAGTCTCAATCTCTTAACCTAGTTAGCATTCACATTTTTTATTTCAACCATTTTTATTGATGACAAAAAAGGGGAGAAAATTAAGAGAGAGTCATCAAGAAAAAGTATTTCTAGACGAAGCTTAGATTAAGGGGGAACATCTATTTTAAAGGTTTTGTCATCATCAAAAAGGGGGAGATTGTTGGAAAATTTACACCCGATGCATACATTAGGAAAATGTTATTAAGTGTGAATTCATGTTTTGATGATGAGTGTTTTGATAATGAGCTATGAACCAATCTAACATAAGTACAACTGAATTTCATTTGTATGTTCTTCAAGTATATAATTCAGGTTCAAGAAATCCAAAGAGGTATACATATGTCATCTTACACGTGCATTGAAGAGAAAGATCACATTGGGCCTTATTAAGCTACTATCTTAGAAAGACAGCACAAAAGCAAATCTGTTTGGGCAGATTACATGTACCAAACTTACTCACTTGAGATATATTTTGCGCCTAAAATATATATATTTTTGCAGGACTATAAGTCTAGTTTCAAATGAGTTTGATCGTGCAATTTTTAGAGCCCTAAAGAAAAACTTATAAATTTTATACCAAAAGGGTGTAAGCTGTCAAGAACCTTCAGTGCACATGGAGCGAATTCTAACGGCTGTCTAGAAGAGCACACGACGAATTTGAATACGAAATTTTATGTTTAGATTTTCTGTTCTGTCTACTAATCAATTCAAAAAGAATCACATCAAAATTCAA
The DNA here is from genome assembly GCA_037832335.1 of Carallia pectinifolia. Classification (NCBI taxonomy): domain Eukaryota; kingdom Viridiplantae; phylum Streptophyta; class Magnoliopsida; order Malpighiales; family Rhizophoraceae; genus Carallia; species Carallia pectinifolia. Next base: position 28,628,410 of record CM075452.1, read on the forward strand.
AGCCATCTCCAACATATTACCGTTCTACTAAAAGTGTGCAGACTGTCTAACGGAACTTTAACGCCTGTATTCCAACATTTATTTGACTATGCTATACTCATTAAAAAATAGTCAAATTTGGTGGGTAGAGAGCTCTGACAATCTACTAAATAACCAAAAAGGAATCGCAATTTTTCAAGCTGTCTATACCAACTTATAGCTATTCAACCAGAAGGTGTCAGACAAGAGAATCAATGCAAAGCTGTCAAGAGGAAAACAACAAAGTATGCATGTGCAACTCATGGCAACGGCTCTAATAAGTTGCTAACCTATCTTGCAGCTACTTAAACATCACTTGAAGATGTTTTATGTGTGAAGAAAGTTATATTCAAGCACTGTACAATCTCTTTGAAGGCAAAAAGATTTTCTTTACTCTAAGTGCTTTCATTGTAAAATAGCATTCAAACTAGTAAGTTTCATTTGTATTGTAATACATTGTGAGAATAGGTGAGAGCTCTCAAGTGGGACTTGTGAGGATCATCTTGTAAGGAGTTAGGGTTGAACTCCAAGAAGGAAAACCTAAAATAAAAGGGAAAGTGGTGTTGGCAAGTGGGACTTGTGCAACAAGCGTTTTGAAGGCGGACGCAAGGGTCTTTGCGGAGTCTTCTTATAAATTGTACGGTGGTGATTGGTGCGCCCAAAGGCATCCTATAGTTGAACTCTCAAGAATCTCCAAGAGAGGGATTGTTGAGAAGACCAAGGACATAATCATTTGGTGAACTTTGTAAAAATCGGTACTGTATTTCTTTTAATCTCTTATTTACATTCATTTGCAGAAATTTTTATTTGAGGCTTTCAGTGGTAAAGCCTATTCACCCCCCTCTAGGCTTCATCCAAGGGACTAACAATAATTATAAATGACCTTTGTGATAACCAAGATTTAAGCAGTGCCTTAAACCTCCAATCTACCATATGAAAAAAAAAAAAATGTCTACCCTAAAGTGATCACTTACAATTTCTTAAATTTAAAAAAGTAGATTTTATCATTGGTAAGTTTAAAGAAATAATGTCTGGCAAGAATGTAAACAAAAATTTGTGAAGTTATAATTGGATACACTTTCCAACAAAAGAAAGGTGCAATTTGTTGAGGAAAGAAAAAAAACAAGATATTGTTACTTATAGTACTTTGATGAACGAGTAATAGGCATTTGATATAATGACTACAAAGGGTTGTAAGCCGAATTTTTTCAGTTATAATATTTTTATTAGTACTTACTGTAAAAAAGTAAAAGTGGAGACAACTCGTAGTCTCCTCTTGGAAATGGAGTCTAAATCTACCACCAAATATTATTACATATAACACAGTATTGGCAGGTTACTTTTGAGCCAGAAGTTTCTAAGCTTTATTGGTTCTTTTCAAATATCCTTACTCTATAGCCTATATTTCGAATTTGACTAGTACATTACTTATCACTTTGTTTGATAGTTATTGCAACTTAAATTTTATTGATGAAGTATTTCATATTTATAAAGTTGTGCGGGGAGTAGAATACACAATATTGTCACATCGCATTATAATTGCTAGACATTATAATAGAAGAGGACTATAAAACTGATTTACGAAGTTACAATATTATGTTCAAGGGTACAATATTATGTTCAAGGGTTTATGTTCAGTAGGTCACATTAATTTGGCTCTTTGGGTTTATAGACAAATGGAAGTTATGAGTTATAGCCTAATAACATAATCATAAATGACCTTAGTGATAACTAGGATTTAAATAGTGTCTTAGCCCTCATATCGATTATGTGGGATTAAGGTGTCTATTCTGATGTGATCACTTACAATTTCCTAAATTTGAAAAAATGGATTGTATATTTGATAAGTGTGAAGAAACAATGTTTAAGAAAAATGTAAAGAAAGATTTGTGAACTTAAAACTGGATGCATTTTGTGACAAAGAAAATATTACAGAGCCCAATAATTTGTTGAAGAAAGAAACAAAATTAATTATTTTTTATAGTACTTTGATGGACGAGTCATGGTCGTTTGATATAATGGTCGTAAAAGGTTATAAGCCGAATATTTTCAGCTATAACATCTTGAATTATTGCAAGAAATAGAGAGTAAGGGCAGTTTATAGTCGGCTTTTGAAAATGAAATCTAACTTTACTACCAAATATTGTTGCATATAACATATTACTGGTAGGCTACTTTTAAACTATAAGTGTCTAATCTATCCGAGTTTTTTTCAAATATGTGTGCTTCATAACTCGTATTTCAAATTTAACCAATACATAACTTTACTTGATGAATATTGTAACTTCAGTTTTATTGATGAAGTTTTTCATGTTTAAAAAGTTAGCCAAAAGTATCCAATCTATTTTAATTAACTCGTTGATTCTCAACTTTCGTGGTAGCCCAATGAATAATGATTTGAACATGTGCTTTTCTTTGAGGTATCTGTCTGCCTCCTCCTTTGCTTCTCATTCTGGCTCTTGAGAAAGGGCAAATAATATGTCTTTAATGGGTGCTGACAATGCAATCTCTATATTTAATGGCATGGTCAACAGTGAACCTTTCCCTTCGAGTGTTCACTTTTATAAGTTTTTTAGTTCAATTGCAAAGATAAATTAATATGATATTATGATTTCTTTGTCAAAAAGGGTAGAAATCTGAATTCAAACACAACATATATACTCTAAGTATTTTGCTTCATTACTTATGCCATATGAAACATGTGGACATTCATTTCTTTGTTATTTAGAAAATTTTGAAATTAGGTTATGAGCCAAAGATTTATTTTCAATTCTCTCCTTAACGATTTAGGTGATGCTGAGGTAAGGTTAACGGTAAAGGTATTTAACGAAATAGGGAGGTATGAATGTCAACCCGATAATATCTCATATATCAGTTTAATCAACAAATTTTGTTCAGGAGGCCATATCACTATCGCAGTATAATTGTTTGACATTATGATAGAAGAGAGCTATAAATATGATTTAGTAAGTTACAATACATTGTTGAAAGGTTTATGTTTGAAGAAACAATATCTGATAAAAATGTGAGGAAATAATTGTGAACTTATAATTGGATACACTTTGCAACAAAGGAAAAGTTGCAAAGGCCCAACAATTTTTTGAGAAAAAAATAAAACTAGATGTTGTTACCTATAGTACTTTAATGGACGAGAATAAATTTTTGATATGATGGCTACAAAGGTTACAAGCTAAATGTTTTTTTGTTATAACATCTTAATTAATACTTATTGCAAGAAAGGGAGAGTTAAGACAACTAGTATAGTAGTTTCCTCTTGTAAAATGAGAGATATATAGTATAATATGGGATATATATAAGAGGGGTTAGGGTAATAAGTTAGTAAAAAAAAAATGTCACATTTTTTGCATAGAATAGTGATAGCAACATGTCAATGAAAGGAGATGCCACATATATCCTGTGAAGGAGGGACCAGTGACAATTATATGTTGGCATAAAGGCATGTATGAAATATGTCATGAAAGATGGAGAATTTGTGGCGATAGGGACACACAATAAGAGATACAATGTACTAAGAAAGTTAATTTTATGTGACAAAAATCACTTTCATGTGTCAAATGTCATTATATGTTGTGAGAAAGAAGTGGTAATAGGTCCCTACAATCCATATGTTTACTAGCGTAAAACCAATACAATACGAGTTTTATTGTATAATATGTGAATCTTTTTTTAAAAGAAAATTAGCTAGATTTACTAATATTAATAGAATTTAAATCTTAAATTCATCAAATTTCTAAATTAATTTAAAATAATATTGAATTAAATTGAATATTAAAAATAAAAATATATTATGTCAAATATTGTTATGGCTTATGTTCAAAAATTTAAGTTATTAATGCTACATATAATTTATTGTTAAACTCCTAAATCTTGATTATACTAAGAGTATTTTTATTCATTGCTTATTAAATGTGTGGACATCAACTTCTCTGTTATTGGAAAAATGTTGAAATTATGTTATGAGCCAAACATTTATTTTCAATTCTTTCCTTAACAATTTGGGTCATGTTGATCTAAGTTTAGCGGTAAAAGTATTAGACAAAATGGAGAGGTATGGATGTCAACCTGATAACATCTCTTATAGTAGTCTAATCAACAACTTTTGTTTGGGAGGCTATATCACCATCGCAACATAATTGTTTGACATTATAGTAGAAGATGGCTATAAAGTTGATGTAGTAAGTTACAATACATTGTTTAACATTATAATGGAAGTGGACTATAAAGCTGATCTAGTAAATTACATTGCTATATTGAAATGTTTATGTTAAGTATGTCATATTAATTTGACCTTTCGTGTGTTATAGACAAATGGATGGCAAGAGTTATAACTCAATATTGCTTCCAAATAACACAATCATAAATGACGTTTGTGATAAGTAGGATTTAAGCAATGTCTTCACTCTCCTATTTTTTATGTGGGAAAAGGGTGTCTATTTTAATGTGATCACTTACAACTTCTTAAGTTTGAAGAAGTGGATTGTGTCTTTGGTAAGTTTGAAGAAATAATGTTTGAGACCAATGTAAAAAAAGTTTTGTGAAGTTAAAATTGGATGCACTTTACAAAAGAGGAAAGGTTGTAGAGGCCTAATAATTTGTTGAAGAAAGAAACAAAACCAAATATTGTCTATAGTGCTTTGATAGACGAGTGATTAGTGTTTAATATGATAGCTGTAAAGGGTTATAAGTCAAATGTTTTCAGCTATAACATCCTAACTTTCTGTAAGAAAGGGAAAGTAGAGGTAGCTCGTAGTCTTCTTTTCAAAACATAATTTAAGTTATTATCAAATATTATTACACATAATACATTACACATTATTGGCAGGCTATTCTCGAACCTGAAATGTCCAAGCTGCACAGGTTCTTCTTAAATATATATGCTTTATAACTTGTATTTTGAATTTAACTAGTACACTAAATTGTTTAATAACTATTGCAATTTAAGCTTTATTGATGAATTATTTAAGGTTTATAAAGTTATGCAGGACAACGAATACACAATATTGTCACCATTATAGTATAATTGTATGACATGTAAAAGAGGATTATAAAGTTGATATAGTAAGTTATAATACCATGTTGAAGGGTTTATATTGAGTATATTACATTAATTTGCCCCTTCACGCGTTATACACAAATAGAAGACAAAAATTTATAACCCAATGTTATTTTTAATAAGACAATCATAAATGGCTTTTGCGATAATTAGGATTTGAGCAGTGCCTTAACCTTATTATTTACCATGAGAAAAAAAAGTGTATATCATGATATGATCACTTACAACTTTTTTAGTTTGTAGAAGTGGATTGTATCTTTTGAAAATTTGAAAAATAATTTTTGAGAAAAATATGAAGATTTAAAAACTTATAATTGGATGCACTTTGCAAATGGCCTTTGTGATAATTAGGATTTAAGCAGTGCCTTTACCGTCTTATTTATTATGTGGAAAAAAAATTTCTATTATGATGTAATCACTTACAACTTCTTACGTTTGCATAAGTAGTTATATCTTTTGTAAATTTAAAAAATAATTTTTAAGAAAAAAGTGAAGAAAGATTTGAGAACTTATAATTGGATGCACTTTATAAAGAAAGAAATGTTATAAAGCCTTAACAATTTGTTGAAAAAAGAAATAATTTCAAATGTTGTTACTTATATTACTTTGATGGACGAATAAAAGGTATTTGATATAATAGCTGCAAAAGATTGTAAGCCGAATATTTTCAGCTATAATATCTTGATCAATACTTACTGCAAGAAAGGGAAAGTGGAGCCAGTTCAGACTTTTCTTGAAAATGAAATATAAGTCTACTACCAAATATTATTACATATAACACATTATTGGCAGGTTATTTCTGAGTCTGAAATGTCTAAGCTGTCTAGATTGTTTTCAAATATATGTGTTTTATAACTCGTATTTCGAATTTGACTAGTGCAGCACTTTGCTTGATTCAGAAGAGGTCTTTATAAATACTAGCACAGCCAATTTGTTCATAAGTTGTGCTAATAATGCGCAACTCTATCTGAATGCTTTTCTTCAATGAAGGCTTGGTTGATCTCAAATATAGTGACCACAATTAATGTCATACACATAATGTTAAATTTCAAAAAATTAAGAATTTTCATTAGAAAGCACGACTAATTAAGAATTTTATCGACAATTATGTTATATTATGTTAAATTAAAAAGGAAATATATAAGTTTGTAAGGCACAATGTTGTCACATATAATAAACTATTGAGAAGTATCTGTTTTAGCTTTTTATTGTTACGTCACATCTCTTTTATTACACCTCTTTATTAATTAGAAGCCAACGAAAACCATGGTAATGTACAGAGGTCTGATTTGACGTTAACAGACTAATAATTGGGAATTAACCACCAAATCAATTGCCGTTATACTTTTTTTTTTAACAATAATAAAAAGTAGATCGTCAGTATGTAAGTTATCGTAACTGTAGATCGAGATTGAGGATTACTTTTTGGCGTTCTTATTCAATCTCTTTTATGGAGAAAATTTACTACTTAAATACTGTTGAAATTGAGTAAATCTCTAGTACATTCAACCTCAAAATTAATAAAATCTTAAACTAACAACACGTAAAACAACAAATTTGTTGGCATAAAAGACAGTCGCTAATAATGAAATCCAAATTAATGTGACGAGAAGCACAATAAATCATTAACGAACGTGGCAGTTGCCATTAGACCAACATATGTGATTCACTAACTGGTGAGGAGTTAGGGTGCATAGTGGAATCACCAAAGGGAACGACCACGTGGGTATACGTGGAAGAACGTGATTGAATAAAGACGGTGGGACGGCTATGTTGGTGGCATTTGCGTAGGGTGGGGGTTGGAAGAGGACAGTGCTCTAAAGTGAGCTGGTTGAGCTGCCGGGTCGGCGAGATATTCCCATGGACAAATCTCGTGTTCTCGTAGGCTTCTCCAAGTCTTCTAGTAACGTCAATTTTCTTTTTTCAATTAGTTATGACAAAAATTTGAAGTCAAAATTTTTAATTTTAAAAATAATTCTAATAATAATAAATTATGTCGTTTAGCACGCATGCAACAAATTTTTCGGGAATTTAAATAAATTGTATCCTTATTCAGTTATAGTTCATCTATCTAAATGAGTTTTGAAATTAAATTATGTATAACTCGTTTAAACAGATGAAAAAGATTAAACGACTCTTGTGGAGATAAGTCACTGACTCTTTGTAAAATTGTGAACTTGGTGATGTTCCTCTCATAATAGTGTTGATAATATGACTTTGGCTACAATGTTATCTTTGCTAATTTTAAAGTATCATAGTCATCAAACAACGCATAAATTTTAATCCACTTAAAAAACATCGAATCATTGCATCCCGATTCAATTGTTAGGTTAATGATCAGATGGACGAGTTAATTAACATATGTTTCATTAAGGGAAACATGATCTCGTTCATGTTTTGTCCAAAACGACATGATACATACATGTACTAATTTACACAAGTAGGCTATCTATCTCGTTAACATAATTGCTAAATTAACCTAAGATAAGATGTTTAAAGTTTAAACACCTAATTAAGTAGGCAAGAAAAAAGAGATTAACTCCATATGAAAAAAAGTAAGAAGTCACGACCTTTTAACGGATAGAAGCCGCAGCTCCCTTTGCTTTCCTCCAATCAAAGGCCCCACCTCCTTAAAACAAAACCTTCGTGTCCATAATCCGTCTATATGATCCGTCCATGTAACGGGATCCATTAGAGAGAGAGATATATATATATATATATATATATACATATACATATGTTAATCGCAATATGGTGCCAGTGACAATAATGCAGGACCTCAATCAACACGCGGCGCAGATCCTTACCATTGGTTTCCTCTTCTTTTGTTTTTCAAAAGTAATCGAACGGTTTGGATTGACGCTTCGGTTGACAAAACGACGACGTTTGCTTCCTTAAACTCCAAATCTCAGGTGGCGTCAGCGTCCTTATCAAAGCGAAATTGAGACCTTTGAAGAATGGGTGGGTCTTGACGTCGGCGGATCCGCGCCTCGACCCGAGCCTGTTATTCGGATCCTTGGTCAACAGCCCGGAAATCAAGTCACGCGCGTGGAGCTCAAGCGTGGAGGAAGGCGAGTGCGAGGGGAAAGTCAAGGGCTTCTTCACGATGCTCCGCAGCGTAAGGTCGTTCGATGCGGCCGCAAACGGCGTCCGGCCATAAATCAGTTCGTAGACGAAAATCCCCAGTGCCCACCAATCAACGGCGTTGCCATGGGAACCACCGGAGGCAACCTCCGGGGCAACATACTCGTGGGTCCCGACGAACGAGCACGACCGGGCGGCGACCGGCTCAGCGACGAAGAACAGCCTGTCGTCGGGGCTCAAAGTTTGTATCTTTTTCGACCGGATGAGCCGGTTGAACAAGCAGGAAAAGGCTTTTCTAGAGCGCGGTCGGGCGTACAGTAATCTAGCTGGGGAAGCGGGATCGGGAGAGGAAGAAGGAGACTCAACGGCTGGGATGGCATCGGAGCAGAGGGAAAGGTCAAAATCCGAAAGCATGATGTGACCGTCTGATCTGATCAGGACATTTTCAGGCTTTAGGTCTCTGTAAATAATGCCCAGCATGTGAAGGTACTCCAGAGCAACAAGCACCTCAGCTGCATAGAATCTGAAACCACCCAACAACAATAATGAAAAAAAAAAATCAGAAATATTTTCAAAAGGGTCTTTCAATCTGATTGCAGAAAATTCTATTATGCTATTAATGGGAAGCCTTTCAAGTAATGGAAATTTTGCTGCTAAAGTCAGAGTCAAAAAGGAAATGAAAGAAAACATTTGGAACTAGCAGGAAAATTAAGGGAAAATTTTGGTTATTCAAACGCATTTAATTAAGTATAAAATTAATTTAATAATATTAAAATATTCATATATTTTTATTTTTTAAAATTAAATATAACTTTAAAAATCTATCGATACATATTATTTCATACTTATTACATTCGTAAACACTTATCTTGATCCGTTAAGAGAAACCGAGATGTGATTCTTATCTTTTCAAGATCTATAAATTAATACTGCCATTAAAATGATGGATTAATTAACAAAAAAAAAAAAATCTAGTGAGAGAGATGAAGGGGGACAAAGACTAGACATATCATTTGTTTTGCAGAACACTAAAAAACAAAAACAACCCCAGACACTACCATGCAATGAGATCAATGCAATGCAGTGGGCCTTCAGAACTTCAAAAAGTTCGCAGCTTTTAGCAATTTTTCTAATTTCCTGGGAGAACCGTTGCTGGTACGCGCAATTCGGACGCATCAAATTGTACAAAAACTAATAAAATATGTAAGTAATCCAAGTATAATATATGCGAGGATACGATGAAAAATATAAAAATAATATTACCTTGCTGAGGTGAGGGAGAAGCGTTTGTGAGGCTGCCGATGTCGGAGAGAATGCAAGTCGCCGCCAGAACAGTACTCCATGACAATGCAAGAGAAATGAGAATTCTCAAATTCTGCATAAAGAGTTGGAAGAAATGGGTGGTCCACCATTTTCAAGATCTTCCTCTCCATCTCTGCCCTCTTCATTTTCTTCTTCACCGCCACCGCCTCCTTGTCCACCACCTTCATCGCATAAAAGCACTTGTCCGGCCTGTTATCGTCGCCGTCATGATCGTCATTGTAATCGCAATACTTATTATCCACATCGTCATGATGATGGTTTTCTCTGAGGTGGCAGAGATAGACGGTGCCTATGTCGCCAGAACCGACGCGGCGGAGGAGCCGGAAGTCGCGGAATGTGAGACCAGCCTTACGGCGGAAAGTGACAGAGCGAATGGCTGAGTAGGCGACGTCTGAGGACCGGTGCGGCTTGACGGAAAGATTTTCCAGGGAGGATGATCTCCATGCTGTTGTTGTTGTTGGTGGTGTTGACGTTGGCATCATCATAAACTCAAATGAAGACCGGCTATAGTTGTAGCTGCAACAGCTGTCGCCGCTCGTTGAACTGTCACTGGAATTCGCTGTCTTCAAGCTCAGATCACCGTCGGAATCCCGGTGGCCACAAACTAACATCTTGTTAACCAAAAGAGACTGTAAATATTTCTGTAAGACCCCTTTTCTTCAGATACTTCAAAAGGTTTGAAAACATAAAGGAATCCACAAATGAAGAAGAAGAAGAAGAAGAATTGAATGATAAATGAAAAGAAGGCAAGAGCACAATTATATTCAAGTCAAAATGATAGAGTGTTAAAGTCGTTTCAAAGATTGAATGTCTCGACTTCGAATTACAGTGGAGACAATTAAAAAAAAAATGATAGAGGGGGCAAAGAAAGGACTAAACAGTTGGTTCAATTAATGGATTGCGGAACAAAGAGGACATTAAATGAAATTTTTGTATTGTGAAATGTCGCAGGCACTTATTTGAAGGGTTCTGGACCAAAAAATTAGGGTTTCTGAATGGTACTCAAATGGCAAGTGATTACAACTTTAAAAGAAAGAAAACTGCCTTTTGATTTTCATTTCTCTGGTTTTGTGAGAGAGAGGGGAAATTGGTCAGGAAAAGTGAAGGTAGGGCTGTAGTGGTTGGGGGTATTTATGGTTGCACAAATGTTACAATAATGCGGGGACTTCAAAAAAAAAATTACAAGAAAAGATAAGTACAGGCATATTAGTGAAAGTGTGAAGGGTATACGGTGATTGAGACTGTTAAATAGTAAAAAGTATATTAAATTTAAAAAAATAAAAATTAGATTAATCATTAGATATTATTAGATTAACGGTGTATATTCTACATGTCCATTTATAAGTGTTTACATAATTAATCTCAAAAAAATTATGTCTTAATTGTGGTAAGATGATGGTTAGATTACATTTCAATTTCATTACGGCAGCTTAATTTTGATTTGCAATAAAATAATTATGCAATTTATTTAATGACAAGAATTTATTTATTTTTATTTTTTTAAAATTTTAATCATCTAACGTCATATATTATTTTATTATTACTTAAATGTTACTATGTTATATTTCTCTACACATTTTTCTAGTCCTTGGACCACAATTAGTTAATAAGACTGCAAATTCGAGCAAAATAAGTTAATTAAGGATCTAGTACTACATATAATTTAGAGAAATTTTTAATCTGTCTCATTCTTTTTTAGTATATTTCACTCATAATTTTATATTACATAATAAGTAATGTGTAATTGGAAAAAAATATTAAACTAGATTTATATGTTATAAAATCAAGAGTGTATTATATTTAAAAAAATGGTAAATCAGTAAACACCATATTTTAGTGGTCATTAAACCTAAAATGTAAGTTAAATTTGAAGTTCCAATCCTAGATAAATTAATAAATCCCATCTTTTACTCTAATAGGGCTAAGAAAATGAAGCCTAAAATGTAAGTTAAATTTGAAGTTCCAATCCTAGATAAATTAATAAATTCCATCTTTTACTCTAATAGGGCTAAGAAAATGAAGTTAATTAGAGCATGTAATATTGGAATTTTTTTCTAACTGTTAGGTGAAAAACTCTTGTTATCTGGGTTCTAAGCTGCTTTTTTCTCTTTTTTCTCGGGGTGTTTGTAATTTCTTTTGAAATGCTGATGGATGACGTGGGCTCGAGGCACGTGCGGTGAATGTCGACTAGGGGTCTGTCACGTGGCATAGGTTGCTTCCATCTTGCGTCAAAATGCTTTGGAATTCTACTCCGCAGCGCGGTCGGTCTGTGTGTTCTGCGCATCGGACGGTGAGGAAAAGCTATTTGATTTCGAAAATGGTTCGAACTGCAAATAGGAGTTGACTGTATAGGATGCGAGGCGCGAGTTACGTGCAATCCATTCAACAATTTACATATTAATTTTTCAGTTTGAATTAAATAAATTTTTTATCTAATTATATCACATCAATACGTGTTTTGTACTGATCTCATTACATTGTCATTAATTTTTTTTTTTTAATATTCTTCTCATTTGTCTGCCTATGAATCAAACTAGCAGTGGGTGATCATCAAATGTTCACATAATATGATGTGATTATCCCATTTAATATTAGTTATAGTTATGAATTGAACCAAAAAAAATTATAGTTATGAATCTAGTTATGTTTATTTGATTATTTGGGACCCATCCTCGATTTATTCAATTTTACACAAATTATTTACTTCAATTCTGATGTTCTAAAAAAAAAAAAATTACTCTATTTAGCTAAGAATAATGCAAAATATTTTCTAGATTTTGTTTCGATTTCATGATGTGGATAAGTAATTCATTACTATCTTATCACTTATCACAACTTATCACTCTTTTTTTTTCCCCCTAGCTGTGGAAGAGATGTTTTTTTGTATTAATCTACATAAACACTTTAGTAAAATGGGGACAAAGTAGGGAAAAATATCTAGACCATTTATGAATGATATCACTTATGGACAAAAGTGATGATGAAAATAAAAGAAAGACTCTTAAATATGGCATCTTCTTCTTTTTTTTTTTTTTGGTTTTTAAATATGGCATCTTATTATATCTAAACAAACGAAGAATATTGGGTCAATTTCTGGGTCCATTATTCTAGTACGAAATGGGCCACTTGCTATGAAATTTTTCTTTCACCCTTTAATTTGTCTTTTTCTTTCGTTTTTTTCCCCTTCTGATCTTTGCATGGGATTATTCTGGATCAGAATTATCTTCTTGACCCAACACCTTAGACAATTCATACTTTTGTCCGTCTCATTCAATCAATTCCCAATCATCTTTCATCCCCTGTGGACCACTGCCACAGGATTTTTTTTTTTTATTTTTTCACATTTCTCACTCAAATATTATTGGTCTAATATTGGCATTAACTTTTTTTTGTGGGTTTATCAAAGCATAGCTTTGATATTATGGCAGTACAAAAAAGGGTAGAACAAATTTTATGATTATATTTTGATTTCACATTATAAATGCAATGAAGTGAGTTATAGAGAAAGGATATATGCAAGAGTAATAATTGGTTGTATATTTTGTATTCAATTTTCTTCTAAGTGTCAACTCCAAATATATTTCTGAATGTATTCAAGATAGCATTAGCTATAACCTGGAATCCACATGGGAGATCAAAACAGTTCATGCGTGACATGTTGGCAAGAGTGGGAGCAAGAAGATGGTGGGAGTTAACAGCTGGTGCTGTTACAGGTTGTTTCCTATATTATTGATGGAAAACTAGGACCCCCTTTTGAAAAACACAAGACTTCAAAGTCTACACATGATTATTTTTGTACTTATTTCAAATTGCACAATCCTAGTCACATTTGTGCTTCATGTACGAAATTGGAGGATATTGATTCATCGGGACCCATGATAGTTTAGATGGAATAAGGTGTCTAGCAAAAGGCCAACAACAACAGCAACAAGTAGGGAAGTGGTGTGAATTGGGGCCTTGACAATTCTCTAATATGGGAAGCCAAGAACCCACTTCAAAGAAAGCCCTCGCTTTTTTTTTTTTCGTTTTTTGTAGATCTCAATGACAAAAATTGATGAACAACCCAAGAACCAAACATCAACTATTTACTCACATGATTAACAGTAAAAATATGTGATGTAAGATGCGCATCACTCGTGCTGGTGAATGGTAATTCCTGGATAAAGCTAGACAAACCTAGTGGAATGTTCCCACCATGAAGTTGGGATAGCTTAGTTCCTTGTTTTCATTGATCGAAATTATTTCCATTTTGTGATGTAATCATTGCTAGCTATAAGTAAGTATAGTAGATCATAAATTATACAATAAAATAAAAGGTATTTAATCACCCTCATCTCATGAATTATTTTTTTTCTCGTCTAATTAAATTCAAGTTTGAGTCCTTAATTGATATATATATTCTATGTTCCTAACTTGATTTTAGGGATGTTAATCGAATAACTAATTATCATAAAATTAGAAAACTTACCATGTCCTACAAGACCTTTTTTTCTTTTTCGTTTCCTTGAAAGTTTAGAAGGACAATGATCTATCACCCTTTTAAATTAGGTCTCTAACCAGTTTAGACATAGCGACATTGGTCTTGGTATGACAAGGCCATGTTTCTCAGCCAAATCTGATAGCTATAAATCAATTGGGAGGGAAACCTCCCCATATGTTATGGTGGATAGCTAAACAACCAATCATGTAAAATGTGGGGCCAAAATTAAACGCTATAGAAAGACTCTTTTTTGGAAAAATAAAATAAAATGCAAAAAAGAATAAGGATTATTAAAGAGTTGGTAAATGCAAATCCCTGGCTTCTAACTTACTAATCTCACTTACCTATATGGTGGGCCAGATTCTTTTTTTTTTATTTAAATTAGTTTGTCAATTACTTATTTTCCTATTGGACTGTTTCTTTTTTTCACATCTTTGGTTTTCCCTGTTCCATCAAAAGATGGAGACGTTTGTCAACAATTATTGGAGAACTTCGTAAAATTAAACAATCTTAAACATTAAGCTGTCACTCAGAATTCAATATTTTTCTACATCAAATGTGCATAAGATTTGAGAGTTGAGCCAAATGCAGCTCATCTGTACTAGATCTCCTTTTCCTGTTTCAAGATTCACATTACGACAATTAGATCTTATTAGATCATATGTGAACATTATGGGCTAGATACATGTTTTCAAGGTAACTAGCTATAAGTCAACCACTTGTTCACATTGACAAGATCTGATTACTTTTGTCGATTTTTCACTTTGCAAGATTTGTTTAGGAAAAAGTTCCGTAAAAGAATTGTTCTGGAAAATGAATGCTTACAACAAATGATTCGACATATTTGGATGGTTAAACCATTATGTCCCCTAAAAATGATTAATATCTACTTGATAACAACTTGTGACTGTCCGACAACTGAAACAAACCCAAATGCAAAATCTTCCTAAGTTGTGGCCTATGATCAAGTTTGGATCCGAAGAAGGAGGAAGTGGGTAGACCTCTTGAGATTAATGGGGGAGGAATTCAGATCGTGACTTGTAAGATAGACGAAAATTAAAAAGTATCAGGATTAAACTCAAAAGTAGTACTCTGATATTTAAATTAGTAATATGTAAATAGTGTAAAGAATATAAAATTTAGACGGAATGAAGTTATTACTTTGGGAACAGTATTTTTTAAGAAATATAAATATAGGTGGAGATTTGATGAATTCTAATTGGTCGAGGAACAGTCCAAATAAAAAAAAAAAGAGTACTATGCTAACTGTGCCCTATCTGATATCTGACATGTAATGGGGATGATGTTTATAAGTTGAACCTATATTTCTAATAGAGAGATTTGGAGTAATCTCGAAAAGCATATTGAGCCCTACTTCAGATTCTAAAGTTGAATCTGGAATTATTGAGCTAAAGTTATCCTTATCAATCTACAAGGTTTATCAACAAAGATAATTATTTTGATTTCCATAGCTGAAATTCTTATAAAGCTGCCTTCTAGGATACTTTCAAGGCAAGCTAGGAATGCAAATTAATATAAACTTCAAAAAATATGCCAAAGTATCATGCAATTTGATATGAATACAAGAAAAATTGGACCTTTGATGGGATACCGAGGTCAAAGAACCGGCACAAGAATATTGGAACACCGTTGATAAGCTTAAAATAAGTGAAAAACGAAGACGCAGAAAAAAAAAAAAAGGAAATCCAAATACAGAAGTATCACTAGGAAAAATGAGAAGAGAGAAGCCAAAGAGAACACCCCACCAATATTCCCGGTGTTTTGATAGGGCAACAACGGGACAAAATGTGTCGCATTAATTTCAAACGTACTGACCATAAACAAAGTAGATCTCTTAGTCATGTGTTTGGGTCTTAGCAACTTTGTTCTGATTTTTTGGTACTTCGAACTCTATTGTAATAAAAAAAAAACTATAAACAAAGTTAGTTGAAAGTCATGACAATCCAAGGAAATGTATCAAATAACTTAGAGAAGCTAATTTAATTTAATAAGATTAAAAAGGTAGGCGATCTACCAACATAATGACTTTACCACTAGTAACACAAAAATAGGGAGAAAAAAAAGAGAATTTGGAGAAGAATCCAAGAGTGGAACCAAAGTTCAAGTTGGCAAGTTTTCTTTGTTGGTGAATATAAAAAATGTCCACCAAATGTTTCCAAATGTGTTCACAATACTTCTATTTCAACTTAATCTAAGGATATACTAACTTGTGATCGGACTTCTAATTTCTATAGATTTGTCCCATTGTCTATCAAGAGAATGATCTCAATAATACAAATTTTATCATGCTATATATATATATATATGAGCTTAAATTTGTATTCAGAGGAATTGTCCATGGAAAGTCCCCGTCATGTAACAAAATTTCAACTTTAAATAATAAGATTCATACTTTAAATAATAAAAAATAAAGTGATAATATTTTGCTATTTAAAATATAAATATTATTACTTAAAATCAAACATTTGTTATACTCTGAACACTTTTTCTAAACAAAAATCATCTAGATACCAACTTTTTTTCTTATGTATATACACACAAATAGATACGCATAGATACATCATACATACACCATATGCATAACCAAACTAAATAGTAGAAGCGTGTACTTTAGGTGTGGAGCAGACCATAGAGTATTAGGATCTACTAACAGTCACATGGTGAGTTTTTTTTTTTTTTTTTTTTTTTGTGTTGAATTAAGATGTTCATAGTGACCTCCGCCCCTTGAGCCCATTAGGTGACACTACAATATTTTTTTTAAGAATTTGTTTTCTTAAAAAAAAAAAAAAAACTAAATAGCAGCCACTATTACCTAGCAAGTTTTGAGGAAAACCACATATGTACACTGTAGTATTTAACACCGATGATTGTGAATTTTCTAAAGAATTGGTTGAAATTTGCGATGTACCAATCTATTTGCTTTTCATGTGTATCAAGGGCCTCCGACTAATCTATTTACTGATTACTGTGACAGCAATCGTCATGTGCAAACCCAAAAACCATAGTCATGAATTTATTGGTAAGCGATGACGAATTTTATTGAAGGACATAATGTATGTGTAAGAATATTGTAATTCTAGATTAGAAAATTTCTTGCAGCATGCTCTAGTAAAATGTCATCGGGACCATTAGGGGACAGTCAGTATTTAAGAAATTATACCTCAATTTAGCTACTGAATACTGAAATGTTTATGCATTGGAACACCGATGAGGTATTTAGTTTTGCGTTTAAGAGTTGCTATTATAATTATTTTTTTTAAAAGTAAAAAAATAAGTATTTAATTAAGTAAAAATTTAGCTACTGATTATTGATAAGAGACTCCAAAAATAACTGATCTAAAATATAAAAAATAATATCATTTTTCGAAACAATCAACAACTAATAAATATTATAATTACTTCATTATCCATAGCTTGTTACCCTTTAGCTGCAACGTATGCAAGTGGCGGACGCTCAAAACTAGTAGTGTCAAAATCTGACCCGACCCGATGGGTTGACCCGAACCCGTCCGAAAAAATACGACCCGAACTCGACCCGAAAGATGACCTAACCCGAAATAACCCGAACCTGAATGACCCGAAAATCTTTGGGTCAAACCCGACCCAACCCTAACCCGACCCGTTTGACCCGAACTTTTTTTTTTTCTTAAGGGAACAAAAAAATAAAATGAAAAAATTTAGCATATTTTATATTATAAAAAGTATAGATTATACTATTTTCAATATAAATCTTAATTATAAATTTTTTTAGAATATTTTGAGATTTTTTATACAGTTTTAAATTTCATTTTAATTTTTAAAAATATTTTAAAAGAAAAATTTTCAATTATTTTTTAATCATATGATTTTCTTTGATTTTTAAGAATTTTTAGTAAAATTTTTGAAATTTTTAAATTTTTAAAATTTTTAATAAAAAATGTCACGTCATCATTTTTAATCACGTGGCCAACCCGTGGGTTGACTCGAATCTGACCCGAACCTGAAGTGACCCAACCCAAAATGACCCGAAGATAACTTGACCCGTAAGTAACCCGATCCGAAGTGACCCGAACCCGAAGTGACCCAACCCGATGACCCGTTTTGACACCTATACTCAAAACGAAACATTTATGCCGGACCAAAAAAAAGCAAGATATGACACTGTGTGGCTTGTACGAGACGGAGGGCCCACCAAAAAGTAAGATAATATTTTTTAACAAAAAAATTATTATTTTCTACTTTTGTAAAAAAAATAAAAGAGAAGAAAAATAATTTTATATATTGAATATATTTAAAAAATTATTTTTTAGAACACTAAAAACAATATTTTTATTCTACAAATTGTAATTAATTTTCAAGTCACACATTTTGAAAAAAAAATTATACTCTTGTATAAGACTAATTTAAATGATATAGAGGTAAAAAGATTATATTTTGTAATATAATTGAAATATAAATCTCTAAAATAATTATATTATTATTTAATCAGTAACAGTTAATATTAATTTAATCAAATACTTAAATTTTATTTTATTCAACAATAATAATAATAAGTAGTAGTAACTAGTAATCAACAATAATAAAATCAAACACTCCTAAAATTGTAGAAATACATATTTTAATTATTTATTATTGTTTTTAATCTGTAGAAGAGGCAAATTACATCAATTTTTTTTTTTCGGTACATATTATATCAAATTTTGAGTAGCTGAAATATGCTTATGTCTTGATGTTTCTAATCTTCTGAGCGGAATGCGCCAAACATGAGCCTTCATGTTGTCTGCTTTGAGCATTTCATCTCATTTATTGCTATTCCATTTGATAAAATCTCATTAAACGCACAAAATTTAGAAGTCAGAATTTTTTTTTTTTAACACTAAATAACTTTATATAAGCAGTTTTAAAATAATATAAATTATTTGATAATTAAATTTAAAAAAAATTAAAAAATATATATTTAATTATTCGACAGATTATATCACTTTATAATTATTTTAAAAGTACTTAAAATTATTTTAATTATTTTATAATTATTTTGAAACACAAAGTATTGTACTTTTTTCAAAAAAAAACTCTAATCCAGCAGTCAACATTATCAAAGGCAATAAAAAGAAATAATTAAGAATCAAAGGAAGCAAGAAGAGATGTGTGCCAAAAATTTCTGAATTCATGGTTCCAGAGATACTGCATCAAAAAAGATTTATCGTACCCAATCAAAGATATTATAATTTAAGGATATTATTGTAATCAATCTAATGAACACATAAAGATATAAAAATATTTTTTCAATTTTTGATATAATATTAAAATTTTATAACTAAATAATTTTACATTGAATTACATTATTTTTATATTTAATTATAAATTTTTGTAGATATAATAAATAAACATATTTTTCGTTCACATTTTTAGCTTCGCTCCATATCGTGTCCCTCCTAACAACTGAAATTTGTAAGTGGAATGATTGCTTCACGTACAATAAAAGAGTAACAAGGCTATATGGTATCATTTGGGAAATATTAGAGATTCAACCCGCATGCCAACATGCAAAAAGAAAAACACGTATATAAGCAGGAAATAATTGCAGCAGATCACAAATGACTTTTTGATGATTCATCCACAATTAGTCTGCCTTTAAAGAATCAGTTATTGCAAGAATATTTAAAGATACAGACTAAATATCTTATGAGATTAAATGTATATTTAATTATGCATAGTTTTTTTTTTAATAACTAGTAACTCTTTCTAATATCATAGATTTTTTTTTGTTAACAGTATCATACTATTATTATTTTCTTTTTTTTTGATTGAAAAAGAAGAAATTACATTGAGAAATGAAATAAACTTCGTGAGAAATTTAATAGATAAATAAGCAAAATCATATGGCGATAAGCTAATAAATAGGAGAAGAAAGCAAGACTGTCTTTTGCTTCTTGGGCTTCGGTTTGGTTTTTGATGAGCACGAATCCTTTTTTAGATAAATTTGCAATTGGCTACCTCAATTCAAAGATTGTTGCTATAACTTGAAATATGAAATATACTTAGTAGAACAATTTTTTTTTAAGTTAATAAGTTTCGATTGAGATTCAAACAGGTATACCTTACCACATATTATCTTGTCGGTCTTTATTATTAGACTAACCATGTGTGGTTACCTTCGGCACAGAATATGTAGGATTTTGCCTTTTTTTTCTTCTACTTTTTTAGACCGTAAGATTTCAATTTCCTGTGTTAATAAAGTTTTTTTTTTAAAAAAAATTGTTGAAATTGGAATAAAAAAATTAATTCTATGTATATCTTTTTTATTTGCACGAATTAGACTTGGACGATAAAGGATATTAGGATTATTATGAATGTTGATTGTGTACTTATTGTCTCTATCACTAACAATTATAATCATGAACATGAAATTTTTTGTGAGTTTATTCCGACATGGCACCTTTTGTGAGTTCAATTTGTCCTGCAGTTCTTCTCTACATCCAGTAACATTTCCTCGAAGAAAAGGATAACGATACAGAAAAGGAAGGAGAAGGGAGAGGAGACAGAAAATCTCATTGCGAATGTATATTATTATTTTTAAAAATACATAATGTGTGAAAGAGTTAAAAAAAAATTTTTTTTTAAGAAAAATGAAAGAATTAAAATTAATATATAACAGATTTATAAAATATACATACAAACATTATGCTAATCTTTCAGCACTCTCTCTTTCTTGTCATTCCCTCCACTCCTCCCTTTACCTATAGCAAGATAATAAAAAAAATAATCTTTCTTTTTTGGACAATTTGCTCTGAATTTTGAATTGGAGAGCTTCAATCTAAAACATAACTTTAATACCAAATTTAAAAATAAAAAAAAATTCTTACTCCTTCATTATGGCCTGTCAAATGCCAATGCCATGCCAGTTTATTATATTATTCCCTTCATGAGTACACAAAAGGTTAAAAAAAGGAAATAATTTTCCTAGAAGGAATTGCATATACCTCATTACTTGCTGTTGTCAGAGGTCTACATTTAAGTCACTTTCCAAACTTAAATAAGCCTTTTACCCACTAGTAAGCAACTCATTTTCTGTCTCTGTGCCTAGAGATAGAGAGTAAGAGAGAAAAAAGAACGGCGTTTTAGAGCTGTCCTCATGAAGAGCCAAGGCTGGAGCATTGCCTTTTTTTGTGGTCTCCCATTCAGAAAAAAGGGTACAATGTGGAAGAACATATTGGCCCTACAGTGCCTTCTGCTCTTTGAATGCTATCTGGGTATTCTCTGTTTCTTATTTGATGACTCATTTTTCTCTTTTTTTTTTCTTCTTTTACGTGGGGTTGGTTAGTTGGTTGGGGGTTGGGGAGGGAACTATTTGTCATTAATCTGTTTGCAGTTTGTTGTTGGCTTCTATGTTCTTAGACTTCTTTTGTTGAAACATCTTGAGTAGAACCTGGCTTCAATGGAGGTCAAGTTACTGTTTTGTTTATATTTTTAAACCATATTTCTAGAGGGCTGATCTGGGTGGTTTTTTTCTTTTGGGGGCTTTATTTTTGTGGTGACAAAAAAACATTCTTGGTACTCACATAGAGTTGCATTTGTTTTGTTCTGTTTTGTTCTTTTTTTTTATTAATTTTGTTAGTATATGTATGTTGGACTTCCGTGAAAGTGGCCCCTGGTGGTTAACATTGGTTCTTCACATCAAACATCCCTGGGTTAAATAATTTTAAAATGGCATTTGTTCTTGCCCTCTTTATTGTCAATAATTTAATTAAGAGGAGGTTTCTGCTAAAACTGACAATGTTAATTGCTTCACTTGTTTTGGTCTCTTCAGTTTACTTTAGCTTAGTATCTCGTTCATTTTCATTAGTATATTTTCTTTAATATAATATTATCTTGAGAAGCAAACAGAAGACATTCTTTATTTTATAATAACAGGAAGAAGAGAGAAATAATATAATGCAGAGAATAAAAAAAGTTATAAAAGAAAAAAAAGAGTGAATGTAGCAGACACACTTTGCTTCCCAAGTGCATCACAGTCGATGCTTTAGGACAGAAAATTCATTTTCTTTGGTGTTCATGGTCCCTAGGCTACTGAGATGATTAAGCAAATGAGAGGGTGGTTATTTTTTTAGTCTCAAGTGAAGATGGTAGCCCATTATTAGATTGGGGCAAGTGAGGGAGAGAATTGGTTCGAACTTCAGTTCTTTTAGTAGAAAGCACGTACTTTCTATAAATCTAGCTAAGTTAATTCTCCTAAGAGAGGGTAATTACAGTTACAACTCTTAATCAGGTATTGTGGGACCAATTGTGGGACCAATTAATGGCATATTTGTAGGCATTTATACAAGAAAATAGGATTAATAACTTTGTAGTTTGTGCTTAGGACTTTGAGTTTTGTAGTTTGCATTAGTCCACCAATCACAAATCGTTTTTCTCCACCCCTTTCTCTTTTAACTTTTCTATTCAATAACATAGCCATCTGCAAAACTCAAGTCAATGCAGTGGAGCCAATGGTGCAAGAGAAGGCGGAAGCTGCAATTCCAATTACAACGTTGTCTCCTCCAGAAGGCAACACCACATTCCTTGGTGGCACTACATGGTGCATTGCCCTTGCAGGCGTCTCCCAAATCGATCTGCAGAATGCATTAGATTGGGCCTGTGGCTTGGGGATGGCAGACTGCAGTTCAATCCAGGAAGGTGGACTGTGTTTTGAACCTGATACCCTGGTATCTCATGCCTCTTTTGCTTTCAACAACTATTACCAACAGAATGGCAATTCTGATATTGCTTGCAACTTTGGAGGAACTGCCACTATAACTAAGAATGACCCTAGTAAGCAGTCTCTATGCCATTTCACCCTTATCAAGTATTTAGTCCAATCCATTTGATAAATTGAAGTTTGAAATGGGAATATGTAAATGATTCGAGAAAATTGTTCCTTAGTTTTATTCAAAGTGATCAAAATAACAAGTTCACATACTTGTTGGCAGCTAAAAATTTATACCAATCTTCCCTATTATCATTGTACAGGTTATGGAAAATGCATCTACTCTGCATCTGGGTACATTCTCATCCTTATGCTAGTTAAAGATGGTGTCTTTTGCTGTAATTTGTTATAATATTGTTCAAATTGTAGTTAGCCACATCTTTTATTTTTATGGCATTCTAACATGGAACATAAATTTCATCTTCTTGTGGGAATTTCTCAGATCCGTAGGCTCGTCGGCACCGCCATGGCGCAAGTACAGACCGCAGTTTGCATGGTGGAAGTGCGCTGGAATTTTTCTGCTTTTGTACATGAGAAGGTGATAACACTTGATTAGCTGGTTTAACTTGTGGATGAAGTTGAATGTTGATTTACAAAAGCAGAAGACTTAAGTTTTATGTCATATCAAGGATCAATCTTTATCTATCCTTCTGTTAAGTTTAGTGTTATGTAGATCTCTCCATAGTTAATTTTGTTCCTAACCTTGCTATTGGGTTAGGAATCTACGGTTGTTACGGAATTAAATCCTCCCTTTTTGTCCCCGCATGCTTTGTGGGATTATCTAAATGCATATTCTTTGCTGCCAAGTTTGTTCATTGTGAATTAAACACTTTTCACTCAAACAAATGTATTTACAAATTATTATGATTATCATGAAGGTGAAACTCTAGAATATTCATTGTTCAGCATTACTATCGCATAAATTTAAAACAACTGTGGTATCTCTAATATTGTGTTTAAATAAAATTTTTGAGAGAGCGGGAAGTGAGGGAGAGGCAAGTGAGGGAAAGAAAGTTGAGAAAGAGAATTATTGGAAAAGAGAAATGATTTTTATTTTCTTTTGTGTTAGGAAAAAGTAATTAGATGAATGAAAATTATAAATTTTTTTATTTAAGAAATGGTGGAAAGTAAGGAAAGAAAAATGAAATGTAATGAAATAATAATTTAATTTTTTATAATAAATTTTATTTAAATATTTTGTTTAGATAAAATTATAATTTTTAAATTATACAATGAATAATTAAGTCATTTCATAAATTTAATAAAAAAGTTAATAATTTTTTTTTATTTTTAAGAGAACTGATTTTGATGGGTAAAGAAAATTAGAGAATCAAAAAAATTTTATTTCTCATTTTTTAAATATTTTTTTAAACATAATAATTTATTTTAATTCTTTCATTTTTCTCTCTCTCTCTTCATCCTAACACAATGTAAAAGTAAGCTGCTACTAAATTTACAGCCAAAATTTTTGTAAATTACGAATGTTACATAAATATACATATGTTATAGGTTAGATTCACATAAATTATCACCGCAAGCTTTTAAGTTAAATAGTATTGACAAAATGTCAGTAAATATGAGGTTGAAAATTTGAACTCTCAATCTCTTCAACTATCTTCTTTCTCTCAATCAGTTAATTTAAATTTAAAAAAAATTTAAAAAAAATTATATAAATTATCACATTATCCTATAATAATTGGATACTTATAATTGTTTGATTTGTAATCATAAAAAATGATAGGGGACAATTGATCACATTAATTCCGCAATAAAACGACTCAACGGACGGTCCAGTCCGTATGATATGATTAGGAAGCAAATATACAAATAATTATAAAGATTTTGGATCCTTGAAACAAATAAATAAATGAAAAGACTTTGTAAGTGTTTGAGAGGAGAGAAATTTGTGAGAGAGAAAAATGAGAAAGTTAAAATAAATTTTTGTATTTAAGAAATATTTAAAAAGTGTGAGAGAGAAAATTTTATAATTTTTATAATTATCTCTATTTCATCAAAATTAATCCTCCTAAAAATGGGAAAAAAGTTATTAATTTTCTTATTAAATTTATTAAATAACTTAATTACTCATCACATAATTTAAAAATCACAATTTTATCTAAATAAAATATTTTAATAAAATTTATTATAAATAATAAAATTGTTATTGTAATATATTTTATATTCTTCTCTCTTTCTTTCTACTATTTTTCAAATAAAAGAATTTATAATTTTTCTCTTTTTCATCACTTCTTTCTAAATATAAGAGATGATAGAAAATATTATTCTCCTTTAATGATTCTCTCATCCACTTTTTTTTCTTATTTTTCTCTTTCTTAAAAATTTTATGTAAATACAATATTAGAGTGTAAATTTTAGAATCCAAACTATGGCGAGAAATTGACAGGAGAGACGAAATGACAATATGAATTCGTGTGAGATATTTATGGAGAGAAATGAAAGTTTAGACAAGCTGCCTGAGAGAATTAGGAAGCAAGAAACTAAATAATTGGTCCAAATTTCATTTTAAAATAAATGAAATTAAATATAATATAAGTGGTCTAAATTTTTTGTTGTTAAATTTTAGTTATTTAATTTTTTTACTCAAAAAAAAAAGTTTTAGTTATATAATTTTTCTTTTTTTTTTTTTAAGAAAATTTTTCTCTCACTCTTTAATATAAACTAAAGTGGTCAATCTGGGGAGCGGAAACTGGGAGTGGGACCCACAGCGAAGGGATTACCTATCCATCTTTTGTCCTTGTCATTCATCAGAATGTTGGCATTGGGCAGTGGTCTCTGTATCATGCGTTGTGTCTTGATGTGAAACACCACTGACATTGAGGCATAGGGCCATCTTCTGCTGCCAGTCTTCTTTCTCTCTCTTTTTTTTTCACTGTTAAATAATAAAAAAAATTTATCAAAAAAATTTTTTAAAATATAATTTATTAAATTTATCGTATAAATATTTTAATTATAAATATAATTAAAAAAATATTATTTTTTTGTTATACAATAAATTTAATTAATTATATAATAAATTTAACTAATTACAATTCTGAAAGATTTTCGAATACCCTTTTCTCTAGTTATACGACTTTTTTTTTTCCTTTCATTTTTGTTCTTCTTTTCTTTATGGTCCCTTTTACTTTTTATTTTTCTTAATGTTCCTTTAAAAAAAAAAAACATAAATGGCGTTACTGGATCTAAACAAGTGTAGAGAGCCTTGGAAGAAAATATAAGAATAAGACACTGTCTTAAAAAATGTTTCTCTACCGTTTAATAATTTATTTTGTAATTTTTATCATTCTAATTTTATAATTCATTTATTTATCTCAAAGTATTATAGAGTAATTGGGAGATTTTTGGTTGAAAGATTTTTATAGTTTGTTTGGTTTTTGAATGAGAAAGGAATATAATAGAAAACACAAAGTCCAAAGCAAAGTCAAGCGCTTGGATTTCGTGAGAAAATGGTTGGAGTATAAAGAGAGCCACTTATCTTTTTCCTAAAGAGAGTTGCTGTCATTTAAACCAATTGTAAAAAAGAAAAAAAAATAAATATATAATAATTAAAATAATTTTAATATTATCTTTTTAATTTTAATCTACTATTTAAATTTATAAAGTGATTTTTGTAATCTCAACATACACTTTTTTTCTTATAATTTTCTTATACAATAAAAATACAAATTTTTAATTTTTCATCATTTTTCCACAATTTTTTTTTCATAACTTTTTTTCTTATAACTCTTTTTATCACAAAAGTCTCACAATCCAAACAAACTATTTGGATAGTATTTTTAGATTTCTTTTTAATCAAAAAAGCAAAATAAAATTAATCATAAATATATTCATTGGTACACATGTAAACTTGTTAAAGACTTGAAGTCTTCTTTCTAACTTCTCGCATAAGAATAACCTAACATCTGAATGTTGATAAGCCAAGATAAGGTCCCCGTCATAACCTATCCAACCAAGGAATATTGAATTATACATTTAACATCTACGCTTCAATTAGATCCTTTGCTCACATTTTTCGAGGCAAAGATACCCAACATCTTTTTAGCCACGAAAGAGTAACAACAGAGATTTAATCCGAGTAAACTGCGTGCAAAATTATGTCAAATGATCGTCGAGTTAAATTTAGGTGATTTTTTTTTTTAAAAATATCTTAAAGTAAACTAATTGATTAAAAGAAAAAAAAAGTTGAAAAAGGTTAAAAATTTGAATTTTTAACCTTTTTTTTATTGGCCTCTTTTATATCAATAAATATTTTCAACACCTAGTGCAGGACTTTTAGATTTTTTTAAAATAATTTTTTTGGAGCGAATTCTAAAAAACTCTTTACAAGCTCAATCAACTGCTAACCTTTTGAAATTATCAAATTGTAAATAATATAAGATAAACTCACATCTAGGACATAATGGATTTTTTTTACTTAAATAAATTCAGCTGAAAATTAGATCATACCGCATAATATTCCCCACCAATCCCCATAACAGAATAACAACTAAATAACTTCCAATTTTGTCAAATGGAAACTATTAATATCGACAGAGACATTCCCAACTTTGATAGGAAGAAAACATGATACTATTATGAAGTTTATTTTTAGCAAATTTAGGTGTGACTACTGCATCCCACCCACGTAATAAATAGGGAATCACTACAACTGATGTCCAAATTTACTCACTCTTCTTCTTGACAGCAAATACTCACTATTATTCAGCATCTTTAGGTATTTCTACAATCACCTGCACTATTTTTTTAACCAAATTTCTAACATCCTACCATCACCACGACTATTTTTCTCATCTAGTTCATGCAAGTAACTCTTTCCAGCTACTCCATGCAAGAGACTGTTCCATTCCCTAGTTGTTGAAATAAAAATTCACAAACAGATTGTAGTTTCCTCCATTATCTCAAGTTATACATTAGTATAGCATACCAACTGAAAATACAAAAATGCTAAATACATATGCAATTATTCTAACATTGGATTTGAGAAGTTCTATTTTTATGACAATACATACTAGATTTTCAGTCCCATTGCATGATGATAGTCATTTTGATATTATTAGACATGATTATCAGATGAATAAAACTATTTACTCTAAAATCACATTTAATTTATATGTTAACTCTTGCTTTTACTTTCTCCAAGTGAATCACATTATTTATTAATTTGAAAATCAGAAATTTTTTCCATACAATTTAAATGCCAACAGCATATCATAGTCCAAGTGTGAAAGAGTGCTATGCAACAATATTACCAAATGAGTGTTGTACAGATCTTTGATCCCTTAAAATTCACCTTTCAATCACTCAACTTCTTTCTTACCCCAGATCCATTCGTTAGATACTTTTTTTTTTTTTTTTGGGGGTCATTGAAAGGGTAAATAGAAGTGGTAGTCCGCAGACCCACTAGGCAGCATATGTATAGTGCCTGACATTGACGACCCAAAATGTGGTCCTTTTTTTTTTTGTTTTTGCCGATGGGCTATTGGAGGATAAAGCTCACAGAAATCCAATTAATAGAGTGACATTTCCCGAATCCCATTCTTTGCAATTTATAAATGTTGATCTACAAGAATTGCATGTATCAGCTTATAGAAAAATGATTAAGGGAGGCTCACACAAAAAAAAAAAAAAAAAAAAAACTGTTTATGAACTAAGAAGCAGCAATTACATTTCTATCTCAAACCATATTCCAATAACAGTATAGCAAATATGAGACAAAAAAACAGCAGTCACGATGTTCAGAACGACAACAACGTCTATACGTGTCTTATTTGTTTTTGCGCAATGGTTCTGATCATATTAGAACATTGGAAGTTTTAAGATAAAAGCTGTCCAACCAAGAAAGCAAGCCCCCGAGGGGGAGGAGTGGTAGAGCGAGAAATAATTATGTATATCTTTTCTAAATCGAACCGAATTTGTAAAGGCCAATATAATTTCTTGATAGCAGAGTCTTAACACCAAAAAAACAGAGTTCTTACCTCAAGCAGCTAATGAACTTTTGGATATAGAGTATAGCAACTCCAAATCATCGTCAGAGTCCAATTCCTCGGGAACAATATCTGAACCATAGCTTTTTATTATTGAAAAATATTATGCAGTAACGATTTAAGTTATAATAAAATAATACAGATTATTAGACGATTAAAATTAAAAAAAATTATTATATGATGTTAGAAGAACTTGTGTAAAAATTTTGTTATTTTTTAAAATTAAGTTATGTAATAAAAATTTTATGTTATTAACATAAAAAGTTGTTAAAACCTCATCTCGGTAAGTTGCTCGATTTTGAGCATCCGAAATAATACTGGACTAATTCTCAATATTATTAAGGGTTAATCTCAAAAACAATCATGAACTTTATGATGAAATTGAATTGTAATTTACAAAAGCACAATACTTAAGCTTTATGTTATATCAAGGATCAATCTTTATCTACCCTCTTGTTAAGTTTAGTGGTACGTAGATCTCTCCGTAGTTAATTTTATTCCTATACTTGCCATTGGGTTAGGAATCTATGGTTGTTATGGAATTAACTCCACGCTTTTTGTCTCCCTCACACTTTTTTTTATCTCCAAGCAATGGGTTCGAAAGAGTGGCGCTCAACCCAGACTTATCAAAAAAAAATTGTGCCCATTCCATTTCTTAATTGAACAGGGCTTGTTTGTGTGCTGAACCTATGAGGAAGTATACCACGTAGGACCTATGAGGAAGTATACCACGTAGGACCTAACCAAGCCCAAGACCATCATTTCGAAGATGTAAGGTATACGTTTAATCTCATTGCGCGTCTTTGTCACACTCGAACTCAAAACTCGAAGGTTGGCATATCAGGCGCATTACCACTAAATCATAGCAAATGATGGTTCCCTCACACTTTGTCGGACTATATAAATGCATACTCTTTGCTGCTATGTTTCTTTATTGTGAATTAAACACTTTTCACTCTAACAAATATATATTATGGTTTTCATAAAGATGAAACTCTAGCATGTCTGCATTACTCTTACATAAATTGGGCAGCGCTGCAGTATCCATAAAACCGAACTGCTGCCCAATTTGCAACCCTAATTTGTGTAAATTACAAATTTTACATAGATGCGGGTATCTTGCAGGTCAGATTCACATAAAGCGTCGGGTTATATTATAATAATCGCACATCTATAATCATTCGATTTGTATTGACAAAATTGATCGACGGACCATTAGTATCTTTGATTTTAATCATAATTGTCCTGCATTGAAACGACCCACGTCCGTATGATATGACTGGGAAGCAAATATACAAATATTTATAAAGATTTTGGATCTTTGGAACAACCCAAGGGAAAAAAATAATACTAATAAAAAGACTTTAAGGCAATAATGAACTTTTAGAATACATACTACCGGGAGAAATTGACGAGAATGAAGGTTTAGACAAGCTGATGAGAGGCTAGGGAAGAAAGCATATATACCGATCAATATATATTTAATTAGCTTCATGTTTTTAGTACAATTATTGTGGACATATATATTAGGATACGTATCTCTCAATTTAATTTTTAATTCTAGTAATTTTGTTCTTTATTTTTTACCATTGTTCATCCCTTATAAATAAATAAAAAAAAAACATATATTTAACTAAGAAGTAAAAAGAGTTCTAGAGTGGTCTATCATACGCCGGCTTTGCTAGCATGTGCTGGGAGGTTGCTGGACTCGTGCCGGCGTCTGTTCGACTTATTGCCAGTGTTTTTCTGGCTTTGTCGGTTTTTGGTGACTATTTTTTGATTTTTCTTTTCCTTTCTGTTGCTTTTGGTTGCCGATTTGGGATTTGCTGTTGGTTTTCAGGTGTGATTCCTGCTGATTAGCCTTTGGTCTTGTGGCTCTTCTCCCCCACCTTCACCGGTCATCTCGATGGCCGGTGTGTGGTTGGGGGAGGTTTCTCGTTTTGACTTTCAGTTGGACCGGATACAGTATGGGATGGGCATGGTTATGTTGGGCTTTTGGCAACTCCGACACTCAGTTGACTTTTGGCAGTTAGTTCGCTGGCGTTGGCTGCAGGCGGCTGAGGTGGTTCCCTTTCGCTAGCTACCGGTCGAGGCTTATACAGTTGAGCGTGGGGCTGCAGATCTAGCTTCCCTTCGGTCCATGGGGATCCAGGTTCTGGTGCGGGTTGTGGCGGAGCCCTATTGCTTTCGTCGATATCTTGGTGTGTGCTGCTACTTCTTTGGTTGGATCGGACGGCGTTGATGTCTATCGTGTAGCTAGTTGGCATTTGATCGTCGTTTCTGCGGTGTTGCTCTCGCCGGCTTGTGCCGGTGCCGGCACTCCTCTGATGGTGGGGAGTGGCTGTGGAGCAGTCGGGGATTATGCCCTTGGGCTGGGTTCTGTCCGGGTTTTGGACCCAGATTTTGAGGAGCCTTGCTGTGCCTTGTCTCTATCCTATGTCTTCTTGGGCTGCTTGGGTTGCTCAGCTCTGTTTGTCCTTTGGGTTTGTATTTTGCTGGATTCAACCTGTGTGATAGGGGCTACTATTTAATGAAACTACCTTTCTGCTTGACAAAAAAAAAAAAAACCTAAGAAGCAACTATTAGGACATGTAAGTGAGCATCACATGGACTTGGAACATAATTAAACAAAATATTATAATTTTTAATTTTAATATTACTTCATTAATGCATTTTTATATTATTGTTATTTGTGTCTAAATATTTTCATTACTTACGTGTTGAGCAATAATTTCAATTTAGAAAAAAGTGAATATAATTCACAAAAGATGTGGACTTTAATCTTAATTTTTGACTCTAATTAGTGAAACATCACTATGGAAAAACACTTAAATAGCAATATACGAAACAATGAAAAAACAGTATAATAATTTTTTGTTGGTCCAAAGTTCATGTAGTTAAGCATTAGTTATTTAATTTTTTTCCCTTTTTTTGAGAAATATTTGTTTCTAATTAACATAAACTAAAAGCGGGGAATCCAGGGAGCAGAAACAGGGAGTTGGACTCACAGCAAAGGGATTACCTGTCTATCTTTTGTCCTCGTCATTCACCAAAATGTTGGCGTCGGGCAGTGTTCTCCGCATCATGAGTTGCGTCTTGATGTGGAGCCATAGGGACAGAGTTATCTCCTGCTGCTAGTCTTCTTTTTCTTTCTTTCTTTTTTTAATTCATCTTTGTTTTTTTTTATATAATTATAAAATTTATTACAGAATTAATTATTTTGTTAAATTTAACGACAATAAGACCAGTAAGAAGTAACTTGCTTACATGCATAGATACATGTTTTTGCCACTTTTTTTATTTTACCTACTTGAAAGTAAATATATATATATATATAAATTAGTAAATAAACTGAAAAGCAACAGGCTGTTCGACCCTTAACACAAAACTTCATAGATGCGAGACTATTTAAAATAAAAGTTTTATACTTAACGAATTTTCTCTTGTTTTGTACTTTCTTTTAAAACCCAGCTCAAGTGAACAGAAATTATAAACATTGAACATGGCTTTTGTCTATTCAATCACATGGGTTTTCTTCAGATTTAATTTGGTCTCCTGGAGTTAAAAGTGCATTACACAAAAGCTCGAAAATTGGGCTCATACTGGGTCCCAAAAATTGAACCAGACCAAAACTTGTTGACTGATTGTAGGTTCCAAACTTTCTTATTTTCCCATCCAAAAATAGTTCTGCCGCTTCCCATGGATTTCCAATAATGGGTTAAGGTGGATTGCCTCTTTTACATGAAAATTCATGGATACTCATTTTGCACGTGTGTCTTAGCTTCCTCGATTATCTTAGTTGTGCAGCAGTGTAACATTCTAATTGAAAACTTTAAAGTGCTAAACACACATATACAATTAATCTAACATTGCATTTGTGAAGTTCAGCCTTCTATTATTGTGACTGAATTGACTCATAGTTTCACTGTTGTGGCCTGAAGATAGCAATTTCGATATCACTCAACGTGATTTTCGGAGGAAGACAATTTTCTACTCTAAAACTACTAATTGTCTACTCTAAAACTACGTTTAATCTGTATGCTAATTTTTATTTTTCCTTTCTCCTTTGTTTATTAATATCCAAGCAAGATCTTTGATCCTACAATTCAAATGAGAAATTGTAACAATATTTATTTTTATCACAAAAACAAAAAAATATAGATTGTATTCTATAGACCCACAAAAAAGGATTATATTAATCATACCGTACAGCAAATTCTAAAAAGTTGCAGTTCATAAGCAACACCGGTTGAAATGTTTGCGGATGGACACTAAGGTCTATCCGTTGTGCTGAAGTTACAAATAAATTCAATCTCCAATTGAAAAAAAAAAAACCTTCTGATATGTATTTATCCACAAAATCCTTCATCCTCTACCTATAATCCACACGGAACCCTCAAGAATCACAAATTCATGCAAAATGGTTAATCCACTTCTTCATCTATTTGCCTAGCTTATATATTATGTAAATTTTACGCTGATTATTAGTTCCCTCCACTATCTTAATTATGTAATCTTTAAATAATTTAGTTGTAGATTTTTTAACGCTAAAGCTTTACATTGCATTTGTAAGGTTCCTTTCATTACTATGCCTAATATGCTAAATTTTCATTTTTATTGCATGACAAGAGTCATTCAAATTTCATTTGACATAACTATTACTTGGATAAAAACCTCCAAGAAAAGATATGGATAGCAATGCACAATAGAAATGGGTCTTATCATCCATGACTTGGTAAAGGCCTGTTTTGTATAATTGCCTATTAGAAGGACTGCAGCTGTTGGATCATCCACTCATTTTCCTACTTGAAGATCAACCCTTTTGTTGACTCTTTTGGGCCGGGATGGCAATGGAAACAAATAACAAAAATAAAAGGGACCATGGGTGGCCTGGCCATTACATCGACCATGCCGGTGCTGGGTATAGATGCTAAATGTTCCTTTGGCTATGCCTTGGTAGTTTTTATTTATTTAATCCCTATTTATATCCCCAAAAAAAAAAAAAAAGTCCTTCAGTGCAAGAGGCTCTTCCCCTATAGAGTGAAAAATGTTCGTTCATATTTTACAGGAAAATTATTTCCGCAGCAAACCTTTAAATCTTCAACATAGCTTAAAATGGCGAGGGAAATATATCGGATCAAAATTTTCATGAATTTCAAAAAATTTTATATCGTATATAAAATATTTTATACTAAATTTCTAACATTTTATATAACATAAAAGAGATTTACATAAATATCTATTATTTTACTATGAATTTCTTCTTTATTGCATATATTGTATGTAATGTTATTTATATAATATAAAATATTTAATAATTAATAAAATTGGTAAGTAGGGATGGCACCTACATGTTCTTTAGGGAGAATTGTATTACTTTCATTGTGTCAAGTGGACATGGGCCGTTATACTGAATCTTTATAGAAGCAAACTTTTGAAACTCAATAAAAATTATCGAGTCATTTTCATATCTGAATGAAAATAAACATATATTTAATTTTACTGAACGTGTTGATAAGAATTCAAATTCATGACCGTATCATGAAAATGAATCTCTAAACTACCAATTCACAACTATCAGTAGTATAGTATAAGATTGTTTTGATATTTGAATCTATATATGAAAGATTTCCAAAAGGAAAAAATCTAATTTAATTGAAACGGTTGTGTTCTTTACGAGATAAAATGAAGAACTGAAATTCAAACTTTAATCTCTTACTTTACCTATTACTTTCTAACGATGTACTATAATTTTTACTACAAATTACAAAAAAAAAAAAAAAACCCAAATAGTGAGTTGAAAGCGGCGTGAGAAGAGCCGCTGCTTATTCCAAGGCACTTTGAGAGTTGAAGTCCGTTTCCAGCAAGGAAAGCGAAGGCATGACCATTAATTGCTAGCCTCTCACCTCACTCACTGACACTTATGTCTCTACGCTTTGGATCACTAACGCCTACACATTGTGTACGCATCCCTTCTTGCGCATGCTTCCTACTCTATTCCATTCTATTAAACGTGGCAACAAAGTCTGCAAAAACATTAAAAAACAAAGAAAACAAAAGGCTTTGGGGGACAAGAGGCATTTGTAGCTTTGGGGGACACGAGGCATTTGTAGACGACAACATAACTCAAGGTTTCTTCTTCTCATTTTCTTCTTTCTTTCTTTTTAATGGAATCACATTGTCCTGGTTTACCAAAATGTAAGTTTAACAATTAAAGGAATCGAATTAAGGTAATTTTTTTTAACTCACAATTAGTATTGAGGGAGTCAAATTAAAAAATTTCTCTAAGTATAAGCATACTTGGTTTGAGAATTTTTTAGTCTTTTTATGTGTACATACCACATCCAACCATCCATTTCATATTTTCTCAACTTCAAAAATGTTTTTCTGTACTACACGTATGGGGACCATTTTGGAACTAGCAATATATGAAATCTTCGAGTATTTTCGTTTTTTGGTTAGATATCAAACATTATTGGCTTTGCCCCTACGAAGCTAACTAATTTTATCTTCTTGTGTAGGACTTGATCGGATAGAGTTGATATTCCGTCAATAATAATGATATGGCCTTGATATTTTATGCATTTATGGCCATCATGGCCATTATTGTTTGAGTTTGAAATATGAGACTTGAACCACCATGTGCCACTTTCTTCGTATTAATGATCTCACCCTCAACTACTTTGGCATTTTCAAATGACCACTCCACTATTATTAGCTTCAAAAATTTGTCACTAATAAAAACGTATTAGAGATTTAAAAATAGTTAAATATATGTAATATTATTCTTATTTTTTAAAAAATTTTATTTATATGACTCAAAATTTTGATCTCTATACAATAATAAAGTAATCTTATTATTATACTAAAACTTGTTCATCAAAAGTGATAGACATATTCAATGGAATTAAAAATTTAACGAGCGGTTCCTTTTTTTCTTTTGA
Organism: Carallia pectinifolia; assembly: GCA_037832335.1. Lineage (NCBI taxonomy): Eukaryota > Viridiplantae > Streptophyta > Magnoliopsida > Malpighiales > Rhizophoraceae > Carallia > Carallia pectinifolia. Next base: position 28,664,081 of record CM075452.1, read on the forward strand.
TGGAACTGGATTGTTTATTGAATTGCCGTTGAAAACTAATTGAACTTTGGATGTAAAAGATTATGATCTGCCTTTTTTTTTGGTTTGTTTGCCCATTTTCAAGGGAGTACTGATATTTGTCAAAACTATCATATAATAAATAATAAACATTGGACTGGCTGGTGTTTGACACTTTGAAATCAAACAGTTGAACCTTATGCCAAGATTGAAAATGAATAGACAGGGTCTCTTAGTGTACCCAATAATTAAAAGTTTAAATTTTTATTTTTAAAATTTTAAGTTGTAATTTTTTTTAAAAAAATATTAGATTTATAAAAATATAAAAATTATTTTATTATATAATTTATGACTCAATGAGCCATCTTATTGAAAAAAATGTAAAGAGGAAATGGCCGACACCTACCATGCTCCATTGTTTTGTAGGCATGGACCTTCTTCCTTTCGGAAATTTACAAAACAGGGGTCGTTCACTGGTTTTGCTTGGCGTATTTGATATTTGTCAAATGTAGTACATTGGAATGGAATCTTTTACCTAATAATTGTTGAAATTCAAAAGTCAAATTCTAATGCCCTATCCATATGTAATTTTATAGTCATAACACATCTCTTTTAGTATGTTCTAAATTCGATTAGTGTTTGTTATACAATATAGTGTGGTATTTATACAATATGTTTAACTACGAGTAAGGGTATTCAGCCTCCTTATTTTCCTTCCCGGGCTTAGCTTTCTAATTTTTGTTAGAGTAACATTATAAGTAGCTTCATATAAGTAATAATAAATAATTATATAATTGCATTTAATGATATTAAACAGTTTTCTATTTTTATTTTTTGATGAATTCAATCATCCAATGAGTCATCTTTTTAAGAAAAAATCTTAACAGTTTCATTTAAATGAATTTAAAATAATTACAAAATGATTTGACAATTGAATAATTAAAATCATAAAAAAATAAAAAATTGATAAATTGTCAGGGTTGTTAGATGAAATTGTGTAGTTAGTTCTTACTATCTATTTGAAATCACTTAGTGTTGTTTTTTTTTTAAATTAGATAACATTGCGGTAAATGATATTTTGATTTGGGTGCATTTACAAAATTAATCTTTTAATTTACTTGGCTATTATAAGCTCTCGTTAATGATACCTCAATTTGGTGATTTAAAAAAAGGAGATTGAAGAACATTTGGAATTTGTTAAGCATATTACACATGTTAAGATGATAGGAATCATTAGATCATGTGACCTTCTCTATCATTATCTGATATTGTATTTCACGGATTTTAAACGCATATCCAATCATAGTATTTCTTGTTTTTTTTTTATAGATGTAATCGAACTTGTTTTTTTTATTACATGCACATACAATCATTTGTCCAGCATTTATAAAGATATTGTTAGCATTTAAATATATTTCAATTATCGTAATCAAGGTAATTCTAAATATTGAAAATATTACTATTTTGTTATATCATATACTATGCTAATTTTATATTAGCATATCTTATAAGAAAATATTAAGTTGTAACATTTAGATAATAATAAAATAACGATAAAGTGATATGATTATTGAATAATTAAAATAAAAAATAAATTATTAAATATTATTAAATAAAATATATAATTAATTTATTATTAACTTAAATTAAGTTATACAGTAAAATTTTATTTTATAACTGCAATAAAAGCACCTAAATGCCTAGCGTACTCCATGTGTCGGTACTATTGGAAACCACAAGCGAAGAGGCCGAGTCCTTTTATGCAACATTCTCTCTTCATAGTCATCATTCTCATTGGCCCTCCATAATCAATTCGTCATTAATGACTTAGATATTTGGCCGCCAATATCGGTTACAATTTGGCACCCTTTATTTTTTTTATATTTTACAAGTGTCCAGTCTGCTGAGTCTTTCATTCATTATTTGCACATAATCCTTTTTTTTTTTTCATAATAAGTTATATTCTAAAAAGGAACTAAAACCAGAATTTCTGCATCATTTGCTCATGAATTGAATGTTAATAGCCTTATATACGTCTGATCTTATAAGGCGTCAGGGTGATCGAGGACTATTATTGGTCCAAACTTTGTTTCTTCATAACCCAATATGGTAGTTCGGTTCGGTTTATTTGTAACGTGTATCTAACATAATCTTTTTTGGTAGAACTTAATTATCAACTTTATTTTCTTATTTTTTTAAAAAAAAAGGAATATTTACATCTTTAAAACCAACAAGAATAAAATGTCTATCACTTTTGAAAATAGAAAAGAATTTAGTTAAAACATATCATCATCTATCATTCATAAATTAAAAGAAAGAAAAAAAGATAATAACACTTATAAAAAAAAAGTAAATAAAATTAATTTATGATCATTTTATCGTTATCATTTTGTTCTTTATATGTTATTACATAGTAATACTGAAACTAAAATTGCACCATTGCTGCGTTAGACCTTTCATGAGCTGAAACAAAAGCTGGAGCGTTTCCCTATCATGTTCACGAATGCAAAAGTTACGAACTTGCTGTTTTCAGTTGGTATGAAAGTTTTCTTTTCTCTTGGGTCACTGGGCGTTTAAAGAAAAGAAAACTAAACAAATAAATCGTAGAAAAGTGAAGTAACGCACGCTCAAGGGCAACAGAAGCACATGGGGCACAGCTGGACAAATGAAGATATGTGGAACCTCAGCTGTCAGTTGTCACTTACTAAAAACTGAATTGAAATTCTTCCAACTTAAAATAAACACTCGTTGAGCATATAATTATAAAAATAATAGATGCTTAATAATTTAAATCATAAAAAATATTTTAAATTTAATAAATAAATAAATTATTAAATATTAAATTAATTATAAATTTTTTGTTATATCTTGTATCCGCGTAACTTTCTTTTTAACAAAAACAAAAACCCATTACCATTGGCCCCATTCCACTCTCGTCAACGGGGGCCTTAATTTTTTGTACTGTTTTTATTTCAGCATTCATTTTTTTATCAAAAAAAAATATTAATAGATGTATCAATTATTGTATCTTTATATTAAAATTAGAGTAAATCTTATTTATTTAAATTCCGTTCAACAATCTCAAAAAATCTAACTCACCTCACGAGTACTAATAGAACTAACCATAACTTCGTTACTAAAGTCCCATCAGACAAATCTAAACTCACTACTGCACATCATTACTTATTTCAACATTCATGATCGGTTCATACAAAGGAAAATGTATAACATCTTATTTGAATAATTGATTTAATTTGTTCGGGATTTAACTCAACTCAATCCTGTATTAAAAATAAAAATTCAATAACTCCAAATTCAAAACTCTTGCAAAAGAAACAATCCAAAACTCGATTGATTTAGAATCTGCACTTTTAAAGTCTAAAATCTGAATAATTTGAATGCAAAATTCAAAAGATACGAAGTTTAATTTATCTAATAAAATCCTTTGGTACAAAAAAAAAATCTCATGAAAATGAGACTTGATGTATCAAAACCTAATTAACTTAAAATTCATAACCTGAACTTGAAATATTTAAAATTACATGACTTGAGATTCAATAAATTTAAAATTTTAAAATTCGAAATGTCTAAAACTCAAGTTTGTTGAGGTTCAATGAAATCGAAATTCCATGAATTTGTAACCCAATATCCTCAATGATTCGTAAGCTTAAATAATCTGATTAAATTTAAACTAGACCTGCCTGTTTGTTTTTGAAAGGAGGTCTTAATAATTTTAGATTAGACTCTTGTTACAGGGTCTCAAGTTCTATACCTATACCTAACGAAAAAGATATGAAATTTATAAAAGTAAAATAATTATTACATTGTCAATAACTTTCTAATATAAAAAAAAAAAAATAGATGTAGGCCATTGATTCCACGCACAAAATGGCAGTCGTGCAAATGCAGATCCTATCCGTTCGATTGAGTCATAGGATACCATAATCAAATCGACGGTTGGGATATGTGTTCACAGGTACGAGCGTCCGCATAAGATCATAACTCAAGAAATTAGGGGTGTTGCTTAAAGTTTGACTACGTTGACACGTAAAAAATCATAAAAACACACATAATTTATTTAATAATATTTATTAATTTATTTAATTTTTAAAATTTAATATATTTTTAATAATTTAATAATTTATGTTTTGTTATATACCTACTGAAAATTTTAGTAAATATTGTTATAAATTTATTTTTTTAATGGTTTAGTACATAGTCTAAGGATGCAATGAGCGTGTTATAAGCCAAATGGATTAATGGACCCACATGTGTGCATGTGTGTGGGGAGAGAGAGAGAAATAGAGGAGAGCAGGTTTCACTACAGCAGAGCTGTCATTAATGGCCCAGCCAAAGTTGAGATTTTCTTAAGTTAAAAGGCAAATTGTATTTTATTGCTGTCAGAGACGTTATTTCTTATGGGGGAATAGATAGGTTAATGGAGCAAGACAGGCACAGTGGCTCGGTTGTTGCTTTTTCTTTAATGGGTGTTAGTGGTTCTGGTCGTCTTCTCTCTGGGTTCTCTCCAAGTTTTAATTTTTTTGGGAATCTTCTTGGTGGGTTTTAGGTCAGCAAAATAGGCTAATTTTCTGTTTTTGGGATAGAAAATTAGAGGGTTGACCTAAAATTGGTGTCTGTTTTTAAAAAGGGTTTAAAGTTGGTGTCTTGTTAAGAGAAATTTGAGGTGTTGGACCAGAATTTGGGTCTGTTTTTGGAGGTGGGTATGACTTACTGGAGTGGTTTTTGGGTGTTATTCCATGAGTTTAGAGACTGGGATTTGCTGATTTCTTTTCGTGGATTTTAAGGTTAAATTTTGGCAGGCGTATTAATCAAGAAGCTACATTTTGATTCTTACACCTGGGAGCCTTAGTTTTAGTAATTTAAGGTTGGTTTTAAGGAATCTTATTTTGGAGCTGTGGTTCGAGGCTGGTGATTTTCTGGGGTTTTGTTTTTGGCTTGTGAAACGGTCTAAGTTTGGGTTTCTTCATTGTGACATCTTGGGTTTGGTTCGGTTTGGAATTTGGACATTGAGTGTTCGATATAGGATTCAGAGTGGTCTGCATTAGCTTATCTGAGTGGGAAGGTCTGTTTCTTTTGTTCGGCTTTCTGGGAAATGGCTTGCATGAAATTGGGATCCAAATCTGATGCCTTTCAGAGGCAAGGGCAGGCCTGGTATGCTATTCTCGTCCTGTTAATTTAGCATTTTCTTTGGTCTCTGTATATCTGTACTAAATTTTCATCTTTCTAATTTAGTGCTACTATTCTCTATACTCTGCTGCTTCTTCTTGTGCTTTTTTTTTTTTTTTTTTTTTGAGCTTGCTGCTTCTTCTTGTACTTAATTTTAGAGTTATGTTATTTTCCTTTGTCTCGTGTTCGTTGTAGAACAAGTATATACATATCAATACACAACCAATCTCTTAATAGTATAGTTGCTTAGGCTGTAGTAAAAACGAGAACTGCTTGTTCTAAAGGGACCTTCGGTTCATGTCAATGGCATCTCTCTTTTGTGGATTTTAGACTCTGAAAATCATTAATATTCTCGTGGTGTGCTTGTGGAAAGTTTCTTTTCATTAAAGAGGATGGACAATAATATGCCTACTTTTGACCTTCCATTCGCATTTTATGAATGTAGGTTCTGCACAACCGGGCTGCCTAGCGATATTGTTGTTGAAGTTGGAGAGATGTCCTTCCATCTTCACAAGGTAATCTTTGTTATTAACTGTTATTATACACTTCTGCACTTGAAGTTTATGCCCTTTGTCTTGGCAATGTTTTTTCCCTCAACTACTGGGTGCAGAAATTTTAGCGTGGCATCAAATCAAAGTCACTGATATAGATCCAAGTCATTTTGTATTTTCCATAATCTCTGTCTGTATGCTGTTGCTGCTATTAATAACGTTTTATTGATCATGGTCCTATTTGGACCCAACCTGCTGTGACACCTTTCTGAGTGTACGTCTACTTAGTATTAACTATATAACTAGAAAATTTTGACTTGTGTAGCCTGATCCAATTAAGCTCTCTAAACACTTATTTTGCGCGAGTGCGCATACACACACATGTATGTATGTGTTGTTTCTTCTATTTGCCTATGTGACTTTTATGGAAACTTGGATATGAGTCATTGCATATTGAGATTTTGAAGGAATCAAGACAATCGAATTGGTCCATACAATTGAGCTTCAATTTAACTGTTAGGAAACGATGTGATATTCTGCACCTCAATATGGTTGTACAATGTGCAATTTTTATTTTTATATTTTTATTTTCTTCAGACATGTGATTAATTTGAAGTTTACTACTGGTATCATATATAAAAGTAGCAAGTGAGATACAGTGCCAAAAGCACTGAAATGAATATGATGAAATAAATTATGAAATGCATCATTAACACTTTGTTATGAATTCTAGTAATTATTATATGTAACTGTGGGGGTTGAACCTGGTTGTTGTTGTGGTCAAAGAATTATGTGCTCTTTACTATTTCTTACATCTGCATCCCATAATCTATGGCAGTTTCCTTTGCTTTCTAGAAGCGGAGTTATGGAAAGGCTGATTGCAGAAGCATCAGAAGGAGATGAAAAATGTGTCATAATCATCCCTGACATTCCTGGTGGGGCGAAAACATTTGAACTGGTGGCGAAATTCTGCTATGGTGTTAAACTTGAGCTCACTGCCTCAAATGTGGTATACCTACGTTGTGCTGCTGAACATCTTGAAATGACTGAGGAATATGGGGAGGGCAATCTAATTTCACAGACTGAGACTTTTTTAAATCAAGTAGTCTTTCGTAGTTGGAAAGACTCTCTGAAGGCGTTGCAAACATGTGATGAAATTCTTCCTTACGCTGAAGAACTCCACATTACAAAGAAGTGTATCGAGTCTCTTGCCACGAAGGCATGTACTGACCCAAATCTTTTTGGATGGCCTATTATGGAACGTGGGCCAATGCAGAGCCCCGGGGGGAGTGTCTTGTGGAATGGGATAAGCACTGGGGCAAGACCAAAAAATTCAAGTTCAGATTGGTGGTATGAGGACGTATCAACTTTAAGTTTACCTCTTTATAAAAGGTTAATTTCTATCATGGAGTCTCGAGGAATTAGACAGGAGATTATTGCTGGTTCTCTAGCCTTCTACGCAAGGAAGTACCTACCTGGGCTGAATCGTCGTCAAGGTGCTAGTGAATCTAGCTCCCGTTTGCTGCCCATGGTTTTGGGTGCCCCACCTTCAGAAGATGATCAAAAAGCTTTACTGGAAGAAATCGATCGGTTACTTCCAATGCAGAAGGGTCTAGTACCTACCAAGGTCTTATTTGGTTTACTTCGGACCGCCATGATTTTAAAAGCAAGCCCTTCATGTGTATCAAACCTAGAAAAAAGGATCGGGATGCAGCTTGATCAAGCAACACTAGAAGATCTTTTGATGCCCAATTTCTCTTATTCCATGGAGACACTGTACAATGTTGATTGTGTGCAACGGATCCTCGAACACTTCCTTGCCATGGACCAGATAACTGGTGGGGCCTCTCCAGGTTCAGTGGACGATGGGCAGTTGATTGGATCGCCATCCCTGACACCAATTACTACAGTAGCTAAGCTGATTGATGGCTATCTTGCAGAGGTTGCTCCTGATGTTAACTTGAAGCTCCCCAAGTTTCAGGCTTTGGCTGCTGCTGTTCCTGAGTATGCTAGGCCCCTGGATGATGGTCTTTATCGGGCCATAGACATTTATCTGAAGGTACTAACGGCCTCATTACCACTTACAGATCTTAAGAGTGAAGTACCTTATAACATTGCCCCAACTTTGATATCAATTTAGTTTTAACAATATATTGAAATGAAATTGGGGATATAGCACAGTAGATCAGGACTAATCACTTCTTGTCTTGTTCTACTGACTGTTTGATCTGAGCTCAACTGTTGCAAATGACCTCTTTAGCAAGCATAATGCCTGTTTCTTTCCAGTATTCTAGCTTACACTTGAAAGATACAGTATTGATACCAATGCCCCTACATACAAACTTGTGTTTGGAAGTTATGTCTTACATAACAAAATTTTTTCATTTTGCAGTAGGTCCAGTTTCTGGATTTAATATGTAATGATTTGATAGCTGTTTGTGCAATTTGTATCACTTGTTTGCAAAATCTCTTAGTGAGAATAGCATTCTCATTTTAGTTAACAGTGCTTAGATGTTTCAACCAGCATCTTCACCATGGACTCACTCCAACATAAGAAAATGTGCAAAAAAATAGTCTCTAATCATCATTCTTTTGATGCTTTTGTTTGTGCTAACTGAATGACAAAGTAGGTCCCCATACATGGTCAGAATAAAAATTGTCTAATGCTTTGGATTGAGAATTGACATGAAGGACATCCTTAGATAAGCTTAATTGTTTCCCCAGGGAGTCCCATGTGGTTGCCTTTCTCTCTTCTTCCCTATATTTTTTTGGGGCGTTGGTTGAAGCAGAAGGATTTTGGAGTCACCTCCACTGATTTTTTTTTTTGTTCCATTACATTCTATTGTGAACCAGAAAATAGGCCCTTAGAATAGTGGAAAAAGAGAAAGAAATGGATAATGCTTCATTCAGATTGGGTTAGTATCAATACAAGCTTATGAATAACAAAACGTTTGTGAACAATGCAGTCACACCAGTGGCTGGCAGAGTCCGACAGAGAACAGCTCTGCAGGCTGATGGACTGCCAGAAGCTCTCATTGGAAGCTTGCACTCATGCTGCACAGAACGAGAGGCTGCCCCTGAGAATAATTGTCCAAGTTCTCTTCTTTGAGCAGCTTCAGCTTAGGACTTCCATTGCAGGCTGTTTTCTGGTTTCAGACAATCTTGATGGTTCAAGACAATTGAGAAGTGGCTTTGTTGGGTCTAATGAAGGAGGCTGGGCCACAGCGGTCAGAGAGAATCAGGTTTTGAAGGTGGGAATGGATAACATGAGAATGAGGGTTTCTGAGCTTGAGAAGGAGTGTTCCAACATGAGGCAAGAGATTGAAAAGTTGGGTCGATCAAAGAATTCAAGTGCCTGGGGCAACGTGTCAAAAAAATTTGGGTTTAAGATGAAGTCTCAGATGTGCAGTGCACAAGAGGGATCTGTTAGCAACCAGAACAATGACAGTGGCAAGCTTGAGAAAGCAAAGGAAAGGAGTGGAAAGCACAAGCAAACTTTGTCTTCAGATGGGTAAGACTTGATTTTCTTTTCCTTTTCATTGTCTTTATTGTTTGAGTCCCAACTTCAAGTTGTTGATAATTGTGACTTGTAATTTAGTTCAGCAACTAGAAATTCCACTTTCTTATTTGTCTGTGACATCTCTCCCTAGCTTTCTCTTTTTTTTTTTTCCTTGTTAACTTTCGTGTTTCTCCATCTTTTTGTAATAAAGATGGAAGTGAATTCATGATGTACCATGTAATTCGTGTAACGTTACTAATGAACTCTCTCTTCCCAACATCTACCGCACCTTGTGTTAAATGTCTGAACGCATCCATGCACTCGAACGCATGCATGCACTCGCACACATGTTCCCATATTTTTATGCAACTAGGAAAGAAGTGTAGACAAACACTTATACTGGGAAAGAGAATGTTGGCATCAAGGTTACTCAACCTGGTAAATCTCGTTGTGAGAGGAAATTTGTAAATTGGCTTGGGGAATGGCTGCTTCAGCATGTGCAACAAGATTTGGTTCTATATGCCAAGCTAAATGCATGGAGGCAAATGTAAAATGGGGGAGCATTGTTGATGATGCAGATCTTGCTTCACTTGGTATCGAGGGGCGAACTTTGGTGTAACAGTGTAAGAGTAAGCTTACCCCATATAACATAGAGGTTACAGTTTCCAGTTGCACAGACATCTTTGTGCATTTGGTATCTTTGGTGATGAAATTATCATGTTATTCATGTTTTTATTCCCTTATTGATTGGGCAATTCTGGCAATTAGGGGTTTCTTCTTTTTTTTTTTTTTTTTTTTTTTTTCTTTTCTTGAAGGAGGACATAAGCTCATATTATATGAAAGGGAAGGGAACTAGAAAGAGCCGAAGTTCGAATTTTTAATCTTTCATTAGAGCATATTGCTGAGTAATTAATTGGTTACAATTAGGCTTATTCTTTTTAATTTTTTTTAAATCAATTAGGCTTATTCTGTTTGTGAGGAGAGTGGCATTTTTTTTTAATTCCAAGTTTGATTCTGCATTTAGACCGTCATTGAAATGTCCAATAAGATTTTTCGTTGTAGAACAATTGAGAGATTGTCCTAGGCGTAAGACATCTTTTTTCATAAGAGGTCCAATATTCATATGCTGATTTATACAATATTGTCATGAGTATTAGATGTGTATTTATAGTTTTAAGTATTTTTAATGACTATGCATTGATAGTTAAAAACGTGCAAAAAAAAAAAAATATTATAATAAAGTAATGTATATGTTTGCGTGTAAAATACAACAAATTCATTGAATCCACATCACTTCTTACACTTTTGATTCTCAGTTTCAATAACTTTGATTCTTTTTTTTTTTTTTTTGACCAGAATAACTTTGATTCAAAAGTTGTAAACTAATGAAACTAAAAAAAAAAAAAAAAAAAAAAAACTATTTGAATTTTCAAATCTCAATTTGTAAATTTTTTATGAATATCTTTAAAACAATTACCTAAACTTTAATGTGAACATTATTATCTTGACTATATAGAGTAAAATTATTATTAATCCACGTATTATTTTATTTCTTTTTATTTTTATTCTCTTTATAACATTTAAAATTTTCACCTAACTCATTCTCAAACACAAAAATAACAAATTTTTTCACCCCAACAATTTAATACTTTGAAACTTTCCTTGTTTACTCATTTTCTTTTCTCTCACTTTTTTTTAAATCCATACTGGTTAGCTAATACCCTTCTTATCATTCATTAAAAACTTATATTTTCATGCAATTCGAAGTGGGATGCGGCTGACTTACCTACAAAGTAGCCAGATTTTCAACACTAAATACACAAGAAAGCAAAAACTGCAAGCTTAGCAAACATTACCAAATCGCCATTGTCGTTAGAGTGTTTTAGATTGAGAGCCTCCTAAAAATGTTTTTTTTTTTGTCTTAATATGTTTGACAAAAAGTAATTAATTAATAATATTTTATAATTGTTATAATAAAAATGAATAATAAAAAATTAAGTGACACCAATAGCCTGGTGGGGATGACAGTAGTATGTTATTACTTAATAATTGAAAGTCTAGGACTCGAATTTTTGAAAATGTAACCGCATTAAATATTTATTTAGAGATCTGTCTGGATCTGTTCATATTAATCAGCATGTTACGTTAGATACTAAGCGATTTCAAATCCCAAAAATAAAAAAGAAATAATAATTTATATTTTAATTTTTTATTATTTTTTTATTAATAAAATTATAATAATTTGACGATTAACATATCAGAACAAATTTATATACAAAAACTTCTCAGGTTCAAGTTTGACGCTCAATGCAAATTCTACTGTTATCTGAACTGTTCGATGCATTCTCCAATTTATTTACCAAAAAAAACGCAAATATTACTGACCACTCATCGAGATTCTGCAGGCCATCCGCAACTCACCAAACCTTTTTTTTTTTTTTCCTGTTCTCTCTTGAAAGGCTAGTGTTTGTTTTCGTTAGAACGCCGAGCCGGTACGCTACCTTCGCTCGCTCTCTGTCTCCCTTTTTCGTCTCCACCGTTGGGTTTTTGTTTCTCACCTTCTGCCTAATTTAATTTCTGTAAAATTTCGTAGCACAAAGTCAGATCCGGCAAGCAAGAAAGAGAGTTGGCTTTGTGTTGCGGTGGCTCCGGAGCCTCCGTGATTTAACCCTGTAAGTTTTTCGTATACCCCATTTTTCTTCATCTTTTTTCTTATTGATTTTTATGATATAAGAATTTGATTTTCTTGAATTAATGTCTAGAAAAGAAAATTAAAGAATAATATACGGTTTTGGATGGGTGGATAGATGGGTAGACATATCAGCTGTTAATTTTGTTTCCTTTTTTTTTTTTTTGAATTATTATTTTAGGTTTGTTCCCAATCCCATATTCTTTTTTTTTTCAAAAAAAAAAAAAAGAAAGAAAAATTCTTGTTGTTTCTACTCAAATATTGTATGCCCGTGTAAACCCTTTTCCTTTCTTGTTGTTGGATTGCTTTTACCTCTTAATTGTTACACTTTGTGTGTGTGTTTGTGCTTCCATTGGGTCCCAAATCATGCATATAGAAAGAATTTTGTAGTGGTGGCAAGTGAGTAGCATATGGCTTTTTTTTTTATTTTTTTTTGTGGGTTTTTTTTTGTTAATCACTCTTGCGATCCGTTAACTTGCTATGACATCTTAAAACTATTTTGTGCTTTTCTTTTGCTGTATTACCTTTCTTCACTGACATTAGGAAACATCAAGATTCATTCCATAATCTGGGACTCAAAATCTATCTTGTTGGCATCAATTTGAAATGGGTTTGCTTTTGTTTAGAACTTTAATCCGAATTGCATATTTACTCAGCAGTGAAGAGCTATGCTGCTGGTTTTTTTTTTGGTCCCTGATTTGCACACCAGTAGCGGTCACCGGTTTTACATTCTTTCTTTACCGTTTCAGTTCAACTTTGACCACCTTATCTCTCTTTTTGACACCTTGAATTTGTCTACCTAATTAGAGAGAAAGGAAGGGTGGGTGGGGGGGAGGAGAAGGGGGGGGGGGGGGGGGGGGGAAGGTTTCTTCTTCGACAATGTAGATTGTCATTTGTTATTTGTTTATTAGGTTCGAACAAAATAACTAAGGGTTTTGCTGCGAATTGCAAATTCCGTGAATTCTTTCACGTAGTTTCATTGGGTCAACAAGAACACTTAAATTTTGTTATCTAGGTAGGTTTCAGACTATCTTCTCTTTATGGATTCTACTTGTTGCTATGTTCAACTAAACCAAAAAATGAGGAAACAGCATTTCATATCTCTAATAAATGCAGAGTTGTTTTCTTAAATTGTTTTAAAAATGACATAATTGAGGTAAATGGATGATTGTGTGTCAGTCTTACCTGAACTCATGTTATGACACAAATGCTTTCTTCATGATAGATGACAAGCGCTTGGACAAATGTGAGCTTTGCAATACATAGGGATTTAGAGAGGGAGTAGGAGAATCAGGGTGGAGTTATGGGGATATTTTATTATAACTGGAGATTCTTGCTCACAATCAGAAGAAATATACATCTGCAAAAATTCGGGAGATGATGAGGAGACCAAATTATATTTCGAATTTATTATATCTTTGGAGCATCTTTTATAGCTTTGGAGCATCTTGGAGCAATTGAGCAATGGAGCTTGTGGAGCACCGCTCACATGGAGGATTGCTCACTTGGTTTGCTTCATGGTTTTTGGATTTTCCTTGCTTTTCTTATTGTCAGAATACACGCTGATTATAGGCAGAACAGAAGTGGATAGAAATATTTTGATATGTCAAACTGAAAGGTTCAATCTCTATTAACGTTGCTCTGTTTTCTCTTTGGCAGTGAGAGCTTTTCCATATTTCTCCATCATCAGAATGAGTGGCCGCTTTTCTCGAACAATCTATGTTGGCAATCTGCCGTCAGATATTAAAGAATCGGAAGTTGAGGATCTGTTTTATAAGGTATGACGTGAATGCTTGTTGGTAATCTATATGTTTCTTTCCTAACGGCCTAATGATGAGACTTTATATCACCAAGCTTATCTCCTTTAGTCTTCCTTTTTTCATCCATTCTATTCCCAACATATTCTGTTAGTGTGACTCATGTTTTGGAGTGCCTTTGAATGAAAGCTCTATGAATACATGATTGTCATCCACCTTATCGCTTTGTTCTTCAGTAATAATGCATTTTAAACTATTCTTTTTCCAGTAAATAGTCCTTGGTATATTTGTGCCATTATGGCGTGGTGGAAAACTGTCTGCTAGACTAATTGTTATTTCACCTGTTTGCATTGTCTACTGATGTGGCCTATCTCATGGGTTTGCTTTCTCTGTAGTATGGCCGTATACTAGATATTGAGTTGAAGATTCCACCTCATCCTCCTTGTTATTGTTTTGTCGAGGTAAGTTCTCATTCAGTTTCATTTTTTCTTTCTTGCATAACGACAAAAATATCATTTGTTTCCTTTTTGATTGTTTTGTGTGTCTGTGCATGAGAGAGAGAGAGAGAGAGAGAGAGAGGGAGGGAGGGAGAGAGAGAGAGAGAGAGAAACTTTCATAAATTATATGTTTACTGTTTGCAGTTTGAGAATGCTCGTGATGCTGAAGATGCAATTCGGGGTCGTGATGGTTATAACTTTGATGGCTGTCGTTTAAGGGTAATCAGCAATTCTAACTGCTATTATGCATTGTTATGCGTGTCCCTCCTGTACTGGTTTTCATTGTTTGTGCAGGTTGAGCTTGCCCATGGTGGTAGAGGGCAATCTTCAACTGATCGTCGCAGTGGCTATGGTGGTGGTGGTGGTGGTGGGAGTCGGTATGGTATCTCACACCATTCTGAATATCGAGGTTTGCTAGCATAACTTCCTTTTCTTATCAGGATTGGGATAATATTCGGCAATGCGGTGCAGAAAAGGCTATTAATTTATCTTTTTGTTAAACCAAGATCTTTTTATCCATGACATTGCAAGTTGCTCTAAAGCACAGATTTATTGCGCAGTTATTGTTCGTGGACTTCCTTCTTCTGCTTCTTGGCAAGATTTGAAGGTCTGAGAACTTGTCTTGCTTTTTCAGCTAGTAAATTTTATTTGTTGGTCTACCATATTGATAAATTGATTTCAGGATCATATGCGAAAAGCAGGTGATGTGTGTTTTGCTGAAGTTTCTCGTGACAGTGATGGTATACCTTTTAACGTGTATTGATTCATATAATCATTAATATTTTAGCGATTTTATGTGCAATTTACTGGATTGTGAATTTCTTCTTTGGGCAAAATGACTGCCAACTGGTTGCTTGCAATGAAATTTTCTGCCTCCGACATATGATTTGCTATTTTTTCCCTTTTCTCATTGAAATGATATATACAATTCTGTATATATGATCTTTTTTATTGCCAATCATGAAATAAAAGTTAAAAGGATATGTTACAAGGGCCCATGCGCAAACACCATGTGACACCTAAATACAATCTCTCTATAAGGTGAGAGAAAGTGGGCCACATTAAACCACAAATTGAGGTGCCTAAAAATTTGATACCTTCTTTATGTTTACCTCCAATGATAAGACAACTAGAGAACTTAGGCTAGTGCCTCTATTTGTCATCTTACTCTTGCCTTTAGCCATCATAGGACTATCTTCATCCTGTGAAATTCTAAGAATACTGCCATGATGGAACTGACATCCCACTTGACCTTTAAAATTGAACCCCTTCTCTGCTTCTCTGCTGGATAGAGGCCAAGAACACCTGATATGATTTCCTGATGATATTGTGTTGGCTGTTCAGGTACTTATGGTATTGTTGATTATACCAACTACGATGACATGAAATATGCTGTAAGTTATATCTTCAGAAAGTTTTGATAGGTTTTTCCTGTACTTGTTCGCCAGTCTTACCTCCTATCATGCGCTTCCATTATCAGATTCGGAAACTTGATGACACAGAGTTCAGGAATCCCTGGGCAAGAGCTTATATTCGGGTAATATTTAATCATGAATTTCAATCAGTCAAGTTAGATCACATAATGTGTGTCGAATATTTGAAATTGTTTTAAGATGGATAGCAGTCCAATTTTGTTTATAGCTTTAATCTGACTCATGTATCCTTACTAAAACTTGTAAACAATGAGGGCAGTGGACATTCGAGTGTGCGTGCTTATCCATAGGACAAACACAAAATGTTATAACCTCACCGGAACATGCTTTATGCATGTATGAAGATGATATTTAAATGATGACAGTGTCCACATTTTCTATTGTCTCAACTTGTATAGGTGAAGAGATATGAGGCTCCTCCATCTAGAAGCCGAAGTAGAAGCCGCAGCAGAAGTAGGAGTGTGCGAAGAAATGGAAGGTATAATCATATGTTTCTGTACAGCTCACACGTTCTCTTTTGTGGGTTGGGTTTTTCCTGTGCAGTGAAGTTTGCAGTTCTTTGTATGGCAGGTCATTGGAACGTTCTGTCTCGAGATCAGTTTCAAAATCTAGATCTGCATCAAAATCTAGATCTGCATCGCCTATCAAACCATCCAGGTTCGTGGATCTCCACTATTACCTCCAGCCCTTTTGTTTGTCATCTTAGGTGCATGGGCACTACCTTCATTTTGTTGCATAAAATATTGCAGAGAAAAATCAAGGTCGCCATCTCCCAACAAGGTAATACTCAATCTTGGTTTATCTCATCTTATCAGTGAAGAGAGTGGTGCAAGTGATTTTTGATCACTGATCTCTTTGTTGCGTTTACTCGCGATTGTTATATTAGTTAATTAGACGTAATTTCTGCAGAAGGGGTCTGAAAGTGGCTGATTTCATCGCGGCTGGTGAAAGCTTTTCAGTCCCTGCACTTGGTGGGAAGAAGAAAAAACTTGGTATTAGTGTATTGACTTAAAAAAATCCTCAGAGTTTGTGAATCCCTTTAAGATGCACTCTGTTTTGTGCATTTAGTTCTCTTGGCCTTGCAGCAAACTTTTTTTTTCTCTTTTTAAATAAGTTGCTATTTGCAATTTTATCTGTTTTCTACACAGTAAATTTATGTTTCAGATCCTCTATTTATATGACAATTATTTTTTTTCTTATCTTTGGTCTACAAATCATTGGTGGAGAGATGAGCTTCCCTTACACTATTGGATAAAATTCCATTTCTTTTCTCGCTTTTCGAGTGGATTTGATGAAAGTGGGGTTTATTAGATAAATTTTTTAGTAATATCGAAGTCAGAGTTGAACTTCTTGAATCCGAGTTTAATTATAGTCAATTTAGAAAAACAAAACACTATAAGATCCAAAGTGAATGCATTGGGGTATAGTTCATATCTATGTATTCCTTTGAGTTAGGCTATTGTCATGGTCTGCACATGATAACTACTTTGTTGCCCTAATCCTATAATTATTACATTTATACTTTGAATTCAACAAAATTCATTGAGTTTATTTCACGGAAAACATAAATTTACACGTGATTTTATATTGAGGTGACTTGAATGGTGATCATGGTATTTGGAATGAAAGGCATCTGCGAACAGAAATGTAATTTTAATATGATTGCAATTTCCTGACTCCATCCTTTATAAATATATACTACAATTTCATTAAAAAAATTGTACTAGGTAAGAGGTGATCATCAAAAGAAATATATGCTAGGTAAGAGGTAAATACTAATTACTACAAATAAATGAAATTGAAAGTAAGAAAAGTAAGAATGATTGTTTAGACATTTCCATTGTTGGATGGACCAAAGAGTAAGAATGACTCTTCCAACAAGACGCGGAGTTGAAAATTATTTCAATAATTTTCAATATTAATAATAGTTTCAATTAACAATAAAGAGTTGATTAAAAATATATTATTATCTTGAGTGGGGTGAGTATTTTATCTTTAGATTTCAAAGTAATGTGATTGTAAGCTTATACAATAAATTATAGTAAATTTTGACTCAAGATAACATTATTAGGTAATACGTAAAGATGATCAGTATTATAATTGAAAATTTACATCCTTGTTCAAAAGTTTAATATTTCACGAATTATAATATCTTTAGACTTCTCCATCCATCGAGTTTCTAAATTAAAATAAGATTTTAAAGTATTATTTGATTTGATATCAAAATTTAGTTGAAAAAATGCATGATCAGTATTTAAAAGGGACATCATGTTTGCCCCCAATGCGGAGGGAAACATTATTATACATAACCTTTGAGGTTGAATTACAACAATAATGATTGATCTTGGACCTCAATCATGTTAACGATAATTCACATCGACTATTCTCCTTTTTAGTTTGATAAAAAAAAATCATAAAAAGAGACTTGACAATCCAAGTTCGAGGAATTTTTAGTTTAATCTAAAATATTGAACTTTTGAATCTTATTCTCACTGTTTTAAATTTTAAACAAAAATAGTAAATGCATTTGAGTTTTTGTTAGCACAAATAGTTGACAACAAAATTCTTCCTTCTTGTTTTCAATTTTATTTATTTTTGACGACATTTCCACCAAAACATCAGAGGGCAACACGAAAAATCAGAGGGCAATACGAAAGATAGCACAAAAAATACAAAGAACGTGAAAGAGGACAACAAAAACAATTTAGTTTCTTTTCAGTTTTTTTTTTTGTTTTGGTTATAACGAAAGGTCAAGAAAGAAGAACACAGTATACAATAACATTCACTAAACCTGAATTTGGATAAAAAAAGTAAAGGGAGAAGAAAGTGAGAGAGAAAAATGGAGGAGAAAAAATTTAGAAGAAAAAAAAAATTTCAATCACTTATTATGTTTGGGAAAGATGATGAGAGTGACCTTAAATATTAATTCAAATGGTCACTAGTTTTGTTGGTTAAGTGTTTGAAAGTTCAATTCACACCACATTTCTCCTTTTTCCATCATATGAGTTTAACCCTCCTTAAGAGAAAAAAAATGTAATGAGAAGAAAGAAAATTAGTGGAAAGTGATAGAGAGTAAAATAATATGCATGAGAAAATACTAATTTTACCTTTAAAAAAATATTATATATAATATTAAAAAAATTTGATTTTATAATATATATATAATCTCACGTAATTTAGTTTAATAAGTTTCTAATATTTATACAAGTTTTTATTAAAACTTTAATAAAATTTTACAAAAGGTAGAGATTTTTTTTTTGTTTTGGGTAAATTTATAGTATTTAAAATATATTTAAGGTAATATAGTTTTGTAAATAAAAGTATAGAGAATTAATTATTTTCTTCATAGTTTTCGAATGAATGAAAGAGAACAAAAATTAGCTTTATTCTTTCCACTTTTTTTTTTCTCTAAAAAATATTTCCCACATACAATTGTTTATATTTTTTCCTTTATTTTTTCTTCTGCCCCTCCTTTTTCACTCTCCTAAATACAATGTAAAATTCCAACAAATATATTCTAACTGTAATTGTTAAAAGTAAAAGACAATTTTATTTATTTTTGATGGTATTTTTCACAGAAATTATGGCTACTTCAGTCATATCAAACAATCAAGACATTCTGCTCAAGGTGGTAGTATAAATGACAATCGAACATGTATTTTATGTAGTTGATCGAAATTCAATTTTTTGCTCCAACACCCCTCCTGACGTATCAGGCTAGGTGTCCTCGCTCTATCACGACCAATAAGGATTTTGTTGAAGCAAAGGATTTCGGGACATGATTCGACGATAGCCAGGTGGGTGGAAGGGCTAAGTTTGAACTTATCACTGATCGAGTGAATTTACCTTATGAAGACGGTAGTTAAATGAGAATCATAATAATTTAAAATTTAATTTTAATTTATAAATATTGTGCATATTTTTAGTTGATAAAAAACAAAAAAATGACATCTTGCCCGCCCTCACGAATCTAGATTCCATTTTTTTAAAATTATTTAGATACCAATGAATAGGGGTGTTCGCAGGTTGAGGTGGAATTGAATAGTTTGAAAGAAAAAAATGCAATTAAATCGTCGTGATAGCGATTTAAAAATTTAAAACTGCAACTAATCTGCCAACCGTTCAAATTAATTTACCATTTGACGAATTAGTTTAGACAGTTTTGGCACTTTTCTTAATTTTGCAACATATTACGGCGATCAGCGGCCGGTTGACGGGTGCTGGGATACTAGAGCATGCATTTTCACCGGAGAGTAGCGGCTTCACCTGGATGCAGCGGAGACGTGGGCCATTGAATTTGAGACGGTTAAATTACAGCTAGTCGTTGATTTGGAATCGGTGGCCACTTACGAGATTTGGCATGTACTTGAGCTAGCTCACTTTTCGGTCAAGGAAGCGATGTTATGTCCCAATCTGAATCCAAGGACCCAGAAAGTTACTTCAATATTGATGACGTGGAGGGCTTCCAAATTCACATTTTAGAGAGTATGAAAATTCTTCTAATAAGTAAATGAAAAGACCCAAAAATAATTTTTTTAAAACAATTTTAGTACATATATATATATATATATATACATATAATAAGCAGATTTTATCAATTAATCATAATTTTTAGAATTATAAAACTGTTATTAATCTGTCTAAGACAATTTTGAAAAATTATAAATTATAAATAATTTTTTTTTTTTGCATAATTTTAGTAATTACAAATAAATTAAATGTAGATTAAATAATTTTTTAATAATCTCACTAATCAAAATCAAATCTTTTTTTTATTAATTAAATATAACTGAAATGCACCTTGAATTCCGTATCCATTAAGATTGGATGAATCCATTTTACTTTTCCGTGTCAACATGAAAAACATGGCACGCCAACGCGGAAATCCGGTCCATTTCATTAATCTTTCTCGCTCTCACGGGTCTCCCTCTCAAGTCTCAACAAAATTTATTATATTCCAATAAATCAAAAATACAGAAAAAAAAAAAAAAAACAAGAAAACGCCATTTTTAACCTGCGACGAGATCCCCCTTTCTTTTCTTTTTCGTTCTTTCTTTTTGATTAGTTGTTTGGTTGGGAATTGGATCTTGAATTCCATATATATAAGTTTTGGTTTCTTGGATTGAATATATATAGATATATATATACATATAACTATAGATCTTTTAAGAAGGGCGAAGAAATGGACAATGGAGATGTGGAGAGCGGTGTCGAAGACGGAGTTAGGCCGGTTCCCGGCGGTCGGAAGTACCGGCCGGTCGTCGTCGATGACGACCGCGCCGTTCTCGAGATGTCGTCCATGGATCCCGGATCTTCCTCCTCCTCCGCTTCTGTCCCCAATCACCACTCTAACTTCAAGTACTCTCTCTCTCTCTCTCTCTAACTGTTCTTTACGCCGTGTTTGGATGCAATATGTGAAAGGAAAAAGAAACTTTAGATTGAATTTTTTTTTTTGTTTTTGTTTTTTTTCTTTGAGTATGAGTGTAGTGGAAGCGTGGAAATCGACGTGTTCTTGGACATTTTTTTTTTGTTTTTTTGTTTTGGAAGAATATATGAATTGCAACGGCTTTTTCTTTCTGTTTATCTTTTTTTTTTTCTTTTTATCGGAATTGCACTTTTAATTTAAATCCGTACGTTCTTGGAATTATGTTAGATTCGAATAAGTAAAGGTGAAGTACTAGGGATCTGCTCGTTTCTGAGTTTCTTTGTGTGATTGCCAAGAAAAGCTTCAAAAAGAATATAGAACTTTGAATGTTGCGATTTTGTTAATTTTTTTTGTGATGAAGCAAGGATTGAACTGTTTTGAGGAGATATTTCCGTTGTCGTAAGCATTGATGAGTGGTTGGTCATTTATGCTTCTGTCAAATCTTTGTAAATGGAGAAATATGAGAATCAATATTTACTTTTGTTTTACTCATTGATTGCATTCAGTTATTTACATTGGTGTTTGTTTGCCATGGTAGGAAGGTAATGTTAAGTGACCAAGTAAAGGTGCATTCTGGTGAAAGTGGAGTGGCACATCCTGCCAACGGAGTGGCAAATGGTACAGAGAAGGAACACAAATTGGAGTTGTTTGGTTTTGATTCTCTCGTTAACATTCTGGGTCTTAGGAGGTATTTGGTTAATTTTTCTTATATTTATACTTTCTTCTCCCTTTGTTTGCTGATGTATATGTGCTTTTACTGGTTTGACCTTGTGTAATGCATCATTAGCTCCGAATGTACCTGTAGATTCCCTTTCCTCTATTTACTGTGTCTCAAGATGTTGTCCGCTGCCCGAGAAATTGATAATTCTCATATGTAACACTTCTTTGGCAACATGCTGTTATATTATGTCTGAGATGTGTTGTCGTATAGAGAACTTATTTGATGATTGATTTATAAGGTATATGCAAAGTTGTGGGTTTTTCTACACGGGATGGAGGCCTACGTGACTTATTCCTGAAGTGAGAATCCAGGGTTGATAAAATAG
Organism: Carallia pectinifolia; assembly: GCA_037832335.1. Classification (NCBI taxonomy): domain Eukaryota; kingdom Viridiplantae; phylum Streptophyta; class Magnoliopsida; order Malpighiales; family Rhizophoraceae; genus Carallia; species Carallia pectinifolia. The sequence continues at coordinate 28,686,102 of CM075452.1, forward strand.
TTCAAACAGAGGATGGGAAGGGCCATCCCTTTTAGGTCATATTTTTTTCAAAGAAATTTTCTAATGCTTGACGCATATCGCATAACAGGGTCAGATTTCTGTAATATGTCTTCCATTCTTATTATGTGGCCTGCCATGCTGCAATGTTTCCTATTCTGACTTTGCCTGGCCTTCGTGTATGGTAATTGTTTCTACTGCATGTTTGTGCATGCTGAATGTTCCCACTTGTTTTATCCTCTATTGTGTGTAAACTTTCTTATGCGGAAAGCTGCCATCAAATTTGGTGATTGACGGCATCTACATTTGTCTTGCTGTTACAGTATGACTGGGGAGGAAGTTGCAGCACCTTCTAGCCCTCGAGACGGTGAAGACATGACGTTTGAGCGTCTGAGGGTAAGCTGGGTTCTTGAGCATGTGGCGGGTATAGAGCAACTGCTTGACTGCAATACTCCGACTACTTGTATATGGTTGCAATTATATGCCCTTTTTTCATATATAAACAACTGATTTGAATGCTTGTTTATCAAAATATCACTGTGTTGGCAATATCATAGAATTCGAAACATTTTTGGGGTAATTTTTACATTCAAAGTGAGGATGGCGTACCATTTTCAGACAATGGAATATTGTCATATAGCCTGTCCAATAATGTGTTGAATGCATAGATATTGTTTCACACTCTAAGAAGTGGAAGACAGATGTGGGCACATTTATAATTACAAGGTGGCACTTTCATGACCTTTGAGGGAATAAAGAAGGGATTACTAGGCGCCTAGGGAATTCACATGTGTTTTACAGGGTTAAGTTGTAACATTTCTTCCTTTCATGTGAAGTACATGTATGTGCAAGGAAGGCCTTTTAGTATATTACGCAAGGCCATTGGGTGTGGGGAGCAGTGGTGTGATAGTTCTTTTTCGCTCTCCCTCACATTGTTTTGTTCTGATTTTGAAGTGCTTTACTTATTTAATTTTTTTTTTTTTCAAAAACGATTTGTACCCGTTTCTAATTTATTCCAGATTGTTGCAAACCTTCTCGTCTTATTTTGCTTTGGAAACTACAGAATATTAGAAAACTCGTCATTGTATTATGCTGCTTGTTGAAGAGGGATTTGAGAGTGTTACAGTTTTATTGTCAACATATATGGTCACCAAGTAGGAAATTGTTTGCTAGAAACGTAATGATTTGATTATGCCGGGGACAAAAAGGCTTTGCATGCTTTATTTTTGAACTTGTTAATACTACAATTTCTCTAGTGAATTTAATATTCTTATCTTGAGTGAAACTTGAGTAACATGCCTTTTATATTTTAAGTTCAAGTAATAGATGTTCTGGCTTGTTGATGGATGCTACATCTTTTGTCGGCCTTAAATTAAAATATCACTTTCTTTGCTAAAAAAAGAAAATATTTATATCATTTTTTGTGGAACCCAGTAGGCATCTTATGTCTATTAACACTTACCAATCAATTTGGTGAGAGTTTGAAACATAAATGCATGTTCTTTAGTAAATACACTTGCCCGTATTCTTGCTTTCTGTGGGAGAGTGAATGCAAGAAGTGTCCTTTGAGTAAGACTCTTAAAATATTTTGCAGATGTTATTTTGGGAAGATTCTAAGCAAAATTAGCTAATAAGAAGACAGACCAAAAGTAAAAAACTTCTCGTAGTAGAATAACTAGTTCTACAAATTTGGCCAATATTGCTTTGGTGATCATTGCTGAGTCTAAAGCATAGGATAGTTTCCATATTTGAGGGAGTGGCCCTGCCTTTTTACATATGTCTATGAAGCTGTTTTATTTTATGAAAATTATGCTAAATTTTGCCTGCAAAATACAGTTCCAAACAGATGCTTCCCCCTCTGGATAGATGCTTATTTTCTAATACATTGCTAACTTTTTATCCTCATGTCTTTTGATGCTTTCTTACCTTTTGTTTTCCAGGTTGAGGATGTCAAACTAGGTACAATGATGGGTGTTTTCCTCCCTTGCTTTCAAAACATATTGGGGATTATATATTACATCCGATTCTCTTGGTAATTTTGTGTGTACATTATTTGTAGACTTCCTTTTTTGCAGTGGCTGCATTTAGTTTTAATCTATGTACATGGGATTATGCAGGGATATATTGATATTTGCTGGTTTGCTTTCTACCTTAAAAAATTTGTTTTTTATTAATGTGCTTGGCAATATGCAAGGGTGAAAGTTGATGGTCACTTTTCTGCAGTTTGCAATCCTTTTTGTTGATAATGTTGCTTTTTTGGCATCTTGAGAGAGAATCTTGCTGGAGTTTGTTTATATAAAGTTTTTAATTTCACATTAACTGTGATCTATCTTTTGTCACATATGTTGTGTGCTGAGGGAACAAGTACGGCAAACCTCATTACACATGCAATTTAGTGATGAATAAATGGCATATATTGAAAATGATCATGGCTTCGAAGTTTCTAATTATTGATTAGCAAGTATGGTCAAAAGTCATCTTGACTTCAAAGCATACAGAGTTGTGGAATGGAGGGAAAGTCATGGTAAAGTGGCTTTTTTGTTTTTTTGTTAATAAAATAAGAATCTGTATTGCTGGATGTGGTATTATTTTATTCTGCACATAAAAAATTAATTTCTTTAGTCGCTTCTTCTGTCATAATTTTATTGGACAGAAAGTTCCTCATATCATATTGTTCTGAACTAGAAAGCTTCAGATTTTTTGTTCTGGATTTGAGTGGAAAAAGTTATTTAAAAACACAAAGAATTACTAACCACCCATGGCTAACATAATGGTAAGGGCAAACTTGGGACTTTGGATTGTGTGAGTTAGGTGAATAGTCTCAAGTTTGAATCCCTCTAGTTGCATTCCATGAAGCAAGTGGAGCTGCGGCAGTGGGGGCCAAGCTGGTAGCTTGGGTTTTGCCTGAAAGGGATCTCTCATCATTAAAAAATGTTGTTTTCAAGACATCAAATTCAAAACTCACAGATCCGTGCATAAATCAAGCATGTGGTTTCTAGTTGTGCCAGATTGGTTCATTTAATTTCAACTTGTTCGTGTGGATTGTTTAACATTCCAGCTCTTTATGCTTTAAAAATTTTAAGCCACAAATTAAAATAGTTATCCCCTTTTTTCCTTCAATTTCCCTCTTTCACCTTCAAATGCTGGGAAGTGAAATTACTCTGGGAATTTGCATACTTTATAGAAGATTACTGACTTGGGTTTGGTTGAATATTTACTATTTATTTTTCTTTTGGATCAGAGAAGTGTTGGTGATTGCTCTCACATTTTGTGAAAATTTCAGGATTGTTGGCATGGCTGGCATAGGCCAATCTCTACTGCTTGTTGCATTTTGTGGTTTGTGCACTTTCCTAACTGGAATTTCATTGAGTGCTATTGCGACTAATGGTGCAATGAAGGTACAAAGACATGATAAGCATTTTCTTGCTGTTTTCATGATATTATTTCCCTTTTGGAGCCAAAAAAGAGTTTTCCAACTGAAAGGATAAGATTTTTGGAGAAGTGGAGGTCATTTCCTGGGTTTATAGCTAACAGAATCACTATAGAAATCTATCCGAAATGGAGCTCCATGTCTCTTCATCTGTTAAATATTTATGAAGGATGTGTTTACTTTGCTGAAAGATGCACAGGAACTTGGCATGAATCTGTCCTAACAAATAGCTTCGGATTGTAATAGAAGATTAAGTTACTACCATGTGCTGCCATTAATGTGTTGACTGTGTGCTGTGTATGAATAACCGGGCCAGATCTGGTGTCTCATATTTTAAGAGACTGGCATTTTTTATTGATTTTTATGGGAATAAAAAATATGCTTCCATTTATTTCAAAAGAAATTAGGTTTTGTAATTCCTTACCTGATGCACTGGATGTACTAACAATATATAATTCGGAAACTGTGCTCAACAAATTGTTTAGGAATCAATCAATCAAAATCTGACAACGAAATATGTGTTTGCCAATTGGAAAAACATAATCCATGTTGATGAAAAAAAAAATTATGGACCAACTTCCAATGCTTGAAAGTTTTTGTTTCTGGTTATGTTGCTTAGACCACGAAAACAGTTATTTCCCTGCGTTCAGTGGTTGTTTATGGTTTCTGTTACATTTTTCTTTCATTGGTTATCTGCTGCTTTATCTAAAGTCCTACATAGAGATCTTGTCTCACACTAGATGTAAGATTACTACACATGATAGGATTCTATTCAGAATGTAATGTTGTAGTTGCTTTTGAGCAATTTGCTTCTTGTATCTATATGGCTCCTAGGGTGGTGGACCATATTATCTTATTGGTCGTGCTCTTGGACCAGAGGTGGGTGTCAGCATTGGATTGTGCTTCTTCCTTGGAAATGCAGTGGCTGCTGCTCTGTGAGTGCATATTATGAACTGTTTATTGTGAACATAGCTTAATATGCATGTTTTTCATTTGCTTTTGTTTATGTTGCCAGTTATGTGTTGGGAGCTGTAGAAACCTTCTTAAAAGCTGTGCCTGCTGCTGCAATATTTAGGGGTATTTTTGGAATCTTTCTGCAATTTGTTGGGATATGCTATCAATGATTAAGGCATAACTTGAAAATGTTGTAAATGAACTCTGGTGACTCACTTCACTTTTCTTTTGTTTTTTTTTTTCAAAATTTTTTGTAGAGACTATCACGAAGGTTAATAATACAGCAACTGCGGAGCCCATACAAAGCCCTAGTTCACATGACTTGCAAATTTATGGGATTGTTGTGACTATAATCCTATGCTTTATCGTGTTTGGTGGTGTGAAAATGATCAACCGTGTTGCACCGGCTTTCCTCATTCCTGTTCTGCTTTCTCTCTGCTGCATATTTCTTGGAATTTTTTTGGCAAGGAAAGACAAACCTGAAAGTGAGTATTTTCTGAGCTTTTTTTTTTTTTCAGAAAATGCTTTCACCACCTGCCATTTTCCCAAATCCTGTGCCTCCCTAAAAAACAATAATGAACAAAAAAATCCTTGTATATTTTCAGTTGAATTTCAGTTTTCTAGCGTGCTGCTAGCATCTAAATATAACACGATAGAATTGACCGGTGGGTTGATGCATTTTAGTATGTGTTCTTTAATGTAGACACCATCCTTGGACTGAACTTAGCTTTGATAGTTATTTAGTTTTATGTGCATTACCAAGATAACATCTTTTCTACATACATAGTTATATACATCAACATATGTGTTTAAGAAACACATATATGCATAATTTCTGAGTTTGGATGTGCATGACTAGCTGTTGATGTTTGTTGCCTGGTGTGCCCGTTCAAGCAGAAGTTTGGAGCCATGCCCCGGATTTGCCGTTGATCAGAAACAGATTTGTTTACAATAGATGAATACAAATTTTTCTATCAAAAGTGACGGGGAATTATAGAGTGCATTGAATCTTAAGCTCATGATGAGCAACGGCGATTAGTGTCAATGATGCATGTGTACTGATTATTGTGTGGACAACTTGAATGACATACATTTATCAGTAATTACTTGGTCAGTCCAGTATCACGGTGATGTAGGACAGTGCAAGAAAAATAGAGAAAGAGCAGAGAGATAAAGAGGAAGGAAGGGGAAGAAAATAGCGAGAGAAGAGAAAAGGGAGACTTGGGAAGACTGTTTTGATTCAATTGTATAAAAAAAAATGAATAATAGCATGTGCCTTCAACCCACAAGGTAGCTTATATATAGAGATACTAAACCCTAATGATAACTTAAAAGGAAAGGAAATAGAACATGGGAGAAAAGAAATAAATAATAATCCCAAAAGCTAGTTCCTAAATCTCTTCTTAAAATACTGATTCTGGAATTAACTTTTTGGGTCAGCTATCACATAGTACTTTGATATAGAATTTTGGTGTTTACATGTTAAACAGGATAATAAGTCCTTTGTATGTCTGCAAATTCATTTCTATAGCACCTGAAGTGGTGGCTGATCAACACCTGTTTTTCAGTTGACCATTTACTTGTTCCTGTTTGTGTTTTAATGTAACGGGTTCATCACGATCCAGGTTCTTGATGACCTTAGGGCCTTCACTTTTGCTTCTGAGAAACTTATGTGCTGGTTGGAATCCTCCATGGTCTTAAGTCAATAACATTTCTTCATTATTCAGGGGAACACCTTTCATTCAGTTTTACAGGGTGTATTTTGGGGGTTTATGTAACGCAACTCTGAAAATGCTCCCTTTGAATTGTACATTTTGACAAAGAATTTGTATCCAGTATCCACCGTGGAGTTATCTTGTGCTGAGGAAGATGAGAAAATCTTTTGCTTGTTAATTGGCACACCTTTTTGGCATTATTTAAATGAGATGCCAGCTAAACTATTAGTGGACAATGAAATTGTGATGGTTTGCTGGTATTTATTGACTGATTTATTTATTTGATAGGTTTGGTGAAATTCGGGCCCACAAATATGTGCAGATATAATTAGTTTCCAAACTAGAAAATTAATGGAAATTATGGAATAACAAAACTGTTCACTTGTTCACAACGGTGGACAATGCTTTGATAATGTACTCCTACTTTGTTTTGCTATTATTGTACTACTAAATCCCACTTTCATCTATGCCACACATTGGTGTTCCTTAGATCAACGATTTTACCTCTTGATAAACACAATTTTTATCCTCTCTTCAATCTTTATTATCTGTATGACCATCTTTTAAGAAAATGCTGTGGGCATTGAGGGACCATTTGAGCATTGGTTAGTAGTATGCTGTCAAATTGTTAAAGGTTCTGATCTTTCATCCCCTTGCTGATCCACTGTAGCCCTTTCACTGAGTTTTTTTATCATTTTTACTGTCATTGAAGTGCTTACATTCACTGGAGCTTGGTTTGAGATTACCTACTTTAGGTGTATAACCTAACTATTAATTTCAATTTTAGGTTAATTTCAATCAAAATCTGGGAAAATGAAAATTATCCAAATGGGCTGATTAGATAGGTCAACAAGGCTTCCATAGACCTCTGGTGGTGCGGCTTTTTTGTTTGTGTTTTTGTGCCTCATTGTTTCTTATTGCTCGCTGGAGGAATAAAATCAAATGTTTCTTTTGGGGCAATTTGTACAGCTGGAATCACGGGCTTGAGTTTGGAAAGCTTTAAAGAAAACTGGAGTTCAGATTATCAGTTCACAAATGCTGCTGGAATACCTGATTCTGAAGGAGATTTTTTCTGGAATTTCAAGTAAGCCTTGATAAGAATGCTCAATATTCTTGTATTTGTTACTCTTATCTTATGTGCTTCTTACATCTGAAAGTTATTGGTACAATTAGTGTTTTATTTCATAAAGATGCTGCTGTGGCCTCCCAAAACTTTTCACTTTTGTACTTTGCTTCCTGCTGGACTTTTGTTAACATTCACATTGATGCACTAACATCATCTCTAATCTTGGCCGTCTGCATTGGAAATTATGGGCCCACCCCTAGTTGCTTGTCATTTATGTTATGAATTTGGTGGCACGTAATGTTATTATGTGCCATTATTCTTATGTGACCACTGACCAGTTTAAGATTCTGTCAGCTGCTTGGCTCACTGTAGATTTTAACGTCCATTACCTGGTTGATTAATGTAGTTAGCATAAGATTTCTTTCTTTATTTTTCCCTAATTAATTATGCATGATAAAGACGAGCCTGGATGTAACGGTAAAGTTACTTCATTGCCACTTGGAGGTCACTGATTCAACTCACAGAACAGCCTCTCCGTGCAAACAAGGGTAAGGCTGCATACATCTGACCTTTCCTCGGATGCCACTGTGGGAGGCTCGTATATTGGGACACCTTCTATTTTCCTTAATTATGCATTATAAAGACGATTCTTTGCATTGCTTCTGCACAGCACTTTAAAGTTCCAATTAAATGTAATCGTTTTCTGTGCTGCTTCTAATTTATTTTTTTGTTTCACTTTTCAGTGCATTGGTTGGTCTCTTTTTCCCTGCAGTAACAGGAATTATGGCAGGTTCTAATAGATCGGCGTCTCTTAAAGACACTCAGCGGTCAATTCCCATTGGAACGTTAGCTGCAACTGTTACAACTACCTTGTTATACTTCATTTCTGTGCTTTTCTTTGGAGCAGTTGCAACAAGGGAGAAACTTTTGACAAACAGGTATTGCTACTCCTACATTGTTGCCTTCATTATGAAGCCATCTCTCTCTCTCTCTCTCTTGCTCTCTCTCCCTCCATCTCTCTCCTCCCGTCCCTCCTCTTTCTCTCTCTCTCGCCTCTCCCTCCCTCCCTATCTCTCTTTCTCTCTCGCATGTCCCTCTCTCTCTCTCTCTCTCTCTCTCTCTTACACACACGCGCGCGCGCGCGCGCACATACACACATGACACACCCACACACATGCATGCAACAAAAAAAAAATCTGAAAATGGTTTTTGTTTCCTCGTTTTTCAGTTATTTGCTCCTTTTATGCTTATCTCTCGGGTTTATAGTTGCTTTTTGACTGAGAGAAATGATGAAGCAAAATTTTTTTTGGGCTGTAAGCTATATTTGTTTAGTTTATCAGCCTAGCTTTATAAGAAATAGGAAAACATGTTGGCTCTTCACAGAATGCATCATTTTCTGACAAGTGGCATATCAGTGACAAAAGGTTCATTTTGTCTTCATGTATAATTTATTTTGTTTTGGCTTTTTCTGTCCAAATGAATTTTTAATTTCGTCACATGGCTTGTACTCACTAGGGCCTGACACATGGCTTTAAAATTTTTTTTTTTTTTTTGGTTATTTTCATATTCTTGGACCTTGTACTTTGGTTTGTAATTCTGGTGAAAGGTATATTTTGTACCATCCACCCTACCGAATATGCTTTTATAACTAATACGTGCTGGTCTGAGTAAGCTAATTTGGACAATGGACCTGCATTTCAGTAATCCTTACAGTTTAGTGCTGAAGTGTACATTTTGTGCAGGCTGCTTACAGCTACTATTGCTTGGCCTTTCCCTGCAATCATCTATGTTGGTATTATTCTTTCAACCTTAGGTGCAGCTCTTCAAAGTCTAACAGGTGCCCCGCGTCTGCTTGCGGCTATAGCCAATGACGAGATTCTGCCTATTCTTAACTATTTCAGAGTTGCAGATGGTCATGAACCTCATATGGCAACATTTTTTACTGCATTAATCTGCATTGGGTGTGTGATTATTGGGAATTTGGATCTTATCTCACCAACTACGACTATGTTTTACCTGCTATGTTACGCGGGTGTAAACTTGTCATGCTTCCTTTTAGATCTTCTCGATGCTCCTAGTTGGCGGCCACGGTGGAAGTTTCACCATTGGAGCCTGTCTCTTCTCGGAGCATCACTTTGTATAGGTATGTCTTCTCTTGCTTTTAATACTGTTAATTTTTAAAAATTTTTGGTGGCTTTGATAAGAAACAACAAAGGCTTTAGGTTAGAGTGAGTTTGTGTTGTTAAATATTGGTTGAAAATTCTTACTTTTTTTTCTCAAACATGTTCTTCAAAAGGCTAAAGTGGGAAGTTCAGGGTGTTCGAAAGATGATATTGGGTACATGATAAATTGAGGGATATCCCCTTCTGGGATGCTCTTGTTTACCAATCTCGAAAATTTTAGGTGCATTGAATGGAGTGAAATCTGTTGGAAGGTTATGCTAATTTTGCTAGGATATAAGGTCAATATCATATTGTGTCGGAATGGTATTTCCTGCCAATCCATGCCATTCTTCATAGTATACCTGACAAATCGGGAGGTGTAGCCACAATAGCACCAGTTTTTATATGTCTGTTGGCTTTACCTTGTTTTAAAATTATGTATGCGTGTGGTCCAAGTTTTGCCGCTAGAGGCCTTTTTTTAACGGTTTTTCCTTAATCCATATTACGTTTGGATCGATAGTTTGTTCTGGACATTCCCCCCCCCCCCCCCCCCCCCCCCCCAAAATGATTGGAGATGGCAGGATTGCCTCGCCCTTCTAGGGAGTGATGGCTTCTTTCTCGTTAATTGACGGACGAGGTTGCTTTATCACCAACCTATGAGAATACTACTACACATGTATCCCTGTTTTGATTGTGTAAACATGCTAGTCTCAGGCTAGATTTATGCTTATTATTGTTATGGCCTATGGTTGCTGTGTTTGGATGTTATCTTTTTCTTTCCTACTTTGTGTTAAATCCGCAGACTTAATTCATTTTGTTCTGTTTCCTTTTTGTTCTCTTTCTCTTTTTTTTTTTTATTTTTATTTTATGGTTTTGCTGTTTAGGCCTCTGTTTGCTGTGTTTGGAGGCTACCTTTTTCTTTTCTTGTTCATGTCAAAGTGATGGCGTTATGCATGTTGCTTTGCTACCTTTCTTGCCCCCCCCCCCTCTCTCTCTCTATCTCTCGCTCTTTTGAAATGTAGGGCTTTGAGTATGTTAGTTACCTGCTGCTTATTTTTCCTGCAGTTATTATGTTCTTGATATCCTGGTCATTCACCATTGTATCTCTAGCCCTCGCGACCCTCATTTATTATTATGTGTGCCTCAAAGGAAAGGCTGGAGATTGGGGTGATGGTTTTAAGAGTGCATATTTTCAATTAGCACTTCGTAGTCTTCGATCACTTGGAGGTATGTGTACTGTCCCATTAGGACTAGATTGGATAACTAGTTTCTTTCAGAGATGTTGGTGTTGTTCATCATATTGGGCACAATATTCGAAATATTCTGTATTGCATGGGGTGTTCTGTGATTGCTAGCTACTTTGAACAGCTGTGCTGTGTGTAACTTGGTAGGAGGCCTCTGGTAAAATCAAATGTTTCCCTTTGGTAAAATCAAATGTTTCCATGGACAAAATAACTCCATGCGTTTGGTGGGAACTTTGTTCATGAGGCCTTAACTAGGTAGACAAAGGAAGCAGTGCTTCGTGAATTTTTTGAAAACTCTATAAGCGGACGATGAATAGCACTTACCAGAATGTCTAATCCCCATTTCAAAATTTATGATCCTTAATTTTTATTTTTGCATTTTCCTTTCAATATGTTTGGTAATCCCTATGAGATCCTTAATATGAGCTACTTATGTGTATTCATGTTGTGACCTTAGCGATTGGTATATATCCAATTTCATTTGCAGCTAACCAAGTCCACCCCAAGAACTGGTATCCCATCCCTCTCATATTCTGCCGACCATGGGGGAAGCTGCCGGAAAATATACCTTGTCATCCCAAACTTGCTGACTTTGCAAACTGCATGAAGAAAAAGGGCCGTGGGATGTCCATTTTTGTCTCTATATTAGATGGAGACTACCATGAACGTGCTGAAGATGCCAAGGAAGCATGTAAACAACTTGGTACCTATATTGAGTATAAGCGTTGCGAGGGTGTAGCAGAGATAGTTGTAGCCCCAAATATGTCTGAAGGCTTTCGTGGAATTGTTCAGACGATGGGCCTTGGCAACCTCAAGCCTAATATTGTCGTGATGCGCTATCCAGAAATATGGCGACGTGAAAATCTAATAGAAATTCCAGCCACTTTTGTAGGAATAATTAATGACTGTATTGTCGCAAACAAAGCGGTCGTCATTGTCAAGGGTCTTGACGAATGGCCGAATGAGTATCAGAGGCAGTTTGGTACAATCGATTTGTATTGGATTGTACGAGATGGTGGTCTAATGCTTCTCCTTTCCCAGCTTCTCCTTACTAAGGAAAGCTTTGAGAGTTGTAAGATTCAAGTCTTCTGCATCGCCGAGGAGGATTCAGATGCTGAAGCACTCAAAGCTGATGTAAAGAAGTTTCTGTATGATCTTCGAATGCGGGCTGAAGTAATTGTTATATCAATGAAATCGTGGGACGTGCAAGTGGAGGGCGGATCTCAACAAGAAGAGTCACTGGAAGCATTCACAGCTGCACAACATCGAATTGCTAATTACATGGCTGAGATGAAAGCGAGGCCTCGTGAGGAAGGGACTAGGCTGATGGCTGATGGGAAGCCCGTGGACGTGAATGAGCAACAGGTGGAAAAGTTCCTTTATACTACCCTGAAGCTCAATTCAACGATACTGAGATACTCAAGAATGGCTGCAGTTGTGCTTGTGAGCTTACCGCCGCCTCCAGTCAACCACCCGGCCTACTTTTACATGGAGTACATGGATCTATTAGTAGAGAACGTGCCAAGGCTTTTGATCGTAAGAGGATACCGCAGAGATGTTGTAACTCTATTCACATAGTCGACAGTATTCTACTCCCCGGACATTAAAACCCTTATCTGTTCATATTTTTAGCCTTACCAAATTTTGTTAGTTTAAATGTCACATTCATTCTTTTTACTGCCAGTAATTCAGAATCTGGCATTTTGCTGTGTGTTAGCTGCTATAGAAATGTAGTTGTACAGCCCTTTTGGTGGGACGTGCATTTGAGTCGTATACGTGTAAGGTTAAATTTTGAGCGTAAGACATTTTATATGTGATCTATTCTTATATTGCATTCTACTGCTTAAGCGTTTAAGCTGATTGGTTTTTTCAACATGGTATTAGAGCTTTCATTACTAAGAGATCGAAGAGTTCAAATCGCTATCATTCTCGTTCTTTTGCGGGAGCCGGTGGGGCCAGGTATTAAGCAAAATGCAGTTGTCTGCTTATTATTATAACATGTAAATCATGATTTCCTTGAGTTTAAACATGCGCTTGAGCTAAGACAAGCACTCTCTGAAAAAACACTCTCTCTCTAAACCCTCTCAACTCACCAACAAACTACCTTACCAAGCCATCACTGGCCGGCGGTGGCTCACTACCACTACTGGCCAGTCACTTTCAAAATACCCTTCTTGCCTTCTTCTTCCCCTGTCCACCTCATCTCTGCTCCTTTTCCCACTCCCTTCCTCCTTATCCCTGTGTTTCTGCCATGGTTTCTATTAGCTATAGCATGTCTTTCCTTTTACCCAGATCTGGATCAAATAGAACCTCCAAAGGTCTTCCCAACGTCAGATCTACAGCCAGAGACGTGCTGCCTCTCTTTCTATCGTGTCTGCCGCTTTATCTGCTGTCGGATCCATTGCGTCGGTCACTGGAGCTGCCGTGTCCCCCGCCGTCCCAGCCGCTGGAACCACTGTACCGGAAGCCGGCATCGATTTCGCCTCTGACTTTACTGCCGGCGTCGTTCTACCGGTCGTCGGCACAGCCATCGAGGTAGTTTCTGTCGGTGCTGTTGATGGCGTCGGCGCCGACGCCGGCGCTGCTAAAGCCACCCCGGCCGCCTAGTCTTTTACTGGCACCGCCGTCCACATCACCTTTCCTCCTGCTACCATCGGACATATCCCAAACGCCACTGCCCTCCTCTGTTCCACTGTCGCCTCCCTCTGGCGTGTGGTCGGCTGGTGTCCATTCCGGCCAATCACTTCCGCTGCTGTTGCTTTGCGGTTTTTTTGGCTCACCAAGAGCTTTGTGGGAAGATAGTTACTATGTCTGCTTCTTGGGAAGATATTATGACTATTCCGGCTGCTATTTGTTTTGGATGTGCTACTGCATCTTTGTTGGATGTAGGTTAATTGTACGGGAAATTGGTGCTTCATGTTTTTCATCGATTTCCGTCACGGATCCGCTATGGTGCGGTGTATACTGCTTTGACCAGTTCTGTCCGACTAGATTAGATCTAAGTAACTCTACGTGGTTAGTTAGGTTTAGTCATACGTCGTTTTGTATCCTTTTTGAAGGATTGTTCTTTTTCGGGTTTCGAACCCAACTTATGAAAGGTCCGTGTGACTGTAAGAATTGTAGGCCATTGAGCCGAATTATATTCCTGCATTACGCAGGTATTACTGACGCTCATACGTCGATCTTGTGTACGCTTCTCGATGAACTTTAATGTAATTATATTTTCCTGTCAAAAAAAACATGCGCTTGAGCTGATTGGGATTGTTTCGTAGTCTACGACTTGAAAACCTTACGGGGACGAATAAATAAGCCTTTTTGGCCGGCAGACACTTTTTCATTTGTGAAAATAAGGCAGCAATTTCGGCAAGTGCAAATTGGACAGACAAGGAAGAAATCTAGAGAGAGAGAGAGGAATGTTTTGGGCAAACAAATGTTGCATTTTCCCTGAAAATTAGGAATCATTTTTAGTAGGTCGGACTGATGATGATGATGATGATCATTATTATTATTATCATTATTATTATTATTATTATTATTAGTCCAAGTCGAGTTGTTTTAGTGTTTAATTGTTCTATTACTAGACAACATGACTAATGGCTTGTGGTCTATCCCTTTGAAAATGCAACTATAATTAGTAATTACAATAACCGGAAATATAGTTCTCTTTCTAAGCTGTAGAAAAGCAAAATAAATGCTTTTCATTTTTGGTTTCATTGATTGGAATCTATGTCAATAAATATCTACTACTAAGTTTATGATTTTAGAGTGTCAAATGACATACTTTTCGTTTTATTTTGGTTCATTTTGAGCATAATTAATTCATCTTTTACTCTTGAACGACATTTTGTAATTATTCTACCCATTCTTATTATCGATGTTTATTACCTTTTTATTGAAATATTGAAATTGCTAAGACTCTTCAGCTTACTTAGTGCTTTGTAGGTTGATTGGATTGGCAAGATTCCCACGCTTCCTGTCTGAGAAACCACATATTCCGTGTTGAGATTTCGAGAGCCTTGGTAAAGGTTTTGTTTTTGTATTTATTTTTTATAATGGTGTTGGTGGAAATAATGAAAATGGTTTTATTCTTGACTCGGTTTCCTAATCTTAGTCTATTTGACCATTGTACTTAAGTATACATGACCTTTTATTTTTTTTGTTACAATAAAGATTGAGTAGTTAAAAAAGAAGAATAGCGCGATTATGACTCGAACACATGACTAAAAAGTAAAGGATTACATGATGCATTTTTTGCTTTAGGTCTATTCATATCAAAATGGTTGCCAATCCCATGTGCACATTCAAGAGGAATACTCAATTACATGGACTAAAATAAGGTGTTGATAGTTTGTTAGTGAGTGTGACATAATTTAGTAAAAATAAAAAAAATAAAAAAATTGTGCCATAGGGTTATTTATAAATTCTCCAGTATCTTCAATATTATTCTAAATAAACTTCACATTCTGGGAGCCATATTGTAACGCAATGCTACAAGGACTTTAATTATAATGAAGAACCAAGAGAATATTGCATTCATCACCATGAAAAGGCCACTTGGACATGAAACCAATTTGTACATTACACTGGTTCATGTTCACAACAAACAATCAATAAACAAGAACAAATAAAAATCATTCTAATACCTTTCAAAGGTTAATTAAAGATGTTTTTTCTTTCTCCTTTTTTTTTTAATCTATGTTATCTTCATAAAAAAATAAAAAAAAAAAAGTCACGAAAAAACGTAAGACAACGGGTGACTATCTTGATAAGGAATTGGATAAGTAATTTTTTTTCTATGACAAAAAATCCCTTTCATGCAAATTATGAAACAGCTAACACCACACCTTACCATTAATAAATTCAGTAAAGAAACAAAAACTAGTAATCCATTGCCATATTCGCCTATTTCTAGCCTCATAATGAGGCCGGTGGATTCCCAATCTATCGATTACTACACGCTATTTTTCTAATTTATTTTATTTATTTATTTATTTTACATAAAATAATGACTAAGTAGACAATTACTTTATAAATTTGTTTGTAGTTCTAGGTCATTTCTCCTCTCAATAAATATTACTTTTGGGATTTGAATCCTTGTTTATTAGCAGGTAAGATCCGTATAAAATTAACTTACAACCGCTGAACTAATACTTTATTAGTCTAGTTTATTCTATTAATTATTCATTAACACACTAATCAAGTTCAAATAAATAGTGACATTCAAAATCTCAATGAATTATAATATTTTTATATCATTATATGTAATTGCAGAAGTGCCAACAAATAAATAAATGAAGGAGAATTGTCGACAACCCCTTTTCCACTTTGTTTTCTGAAAGATACCTCTTAACTTGCCTGCTTTGTCCATATATAGCACACATCCAGATCCAGACAGCGTCAATAATTGTTGAGCTTATGATAATGGGCTCAGCTTTCACATTGTGTGGGGCAACCAAAAGTAAACATAACGACCATAAATGTTGACCAGCCTCCAAATTAGATTGGGTTATGTAGTCAAAGCCTCCATTAACAATTCCAAAACAATGTGAATTCTCTTTATTATTCTGATTAAATTGGCAGATGATGTCTGCTGAGGTAGAGTGAAGCTAAATTTGGCAACAAAGTCGGATGGTAAAAAGATGAAAAGATGAACTCCCATGCATGTTCAATTCTCTCTTTCTTACCTATGAATATAAACAATTAGACCCAGCTAATTGGTTTTTGGACGTGAATGCATCAATGAATGATAAATTAAATTCTAACATCTCACTTTACGCACAAATTTATTGAGTTGAAAGAGTGAACAAATTAAAGGCTTATCACTTTAGTTATAAAAATATTGACATCACATCGTCAAACAATTCAATACAAAAAGTTTATCTGTTGGTTAAGATTTAAGAATGAATCATACTAAATTTAACTCTAATATAGTTTGGTTGAGTTTGTAGGACAAATTCTCTTGTGCATGCTACCAACCTCCTAGTCCGATGGTGGATTTAGTTTTGCCAATATTGGCTCATAAATTTTCCCACACCCTCTCGTTTAATATTTACAATCTTTAAAATAAAAATTTAAGTTTTAATTGCTATAATATCTTCTAAAGAATATCATTTCTTTTTTACTACATCTCACTCTATTCAAACTTAAAATTTTCAATTTTTAACCCAAATTTTAATTACCAGCGCGTTATCTTTGAGTAGCTTTTAAAAATAAATTCAGGAATAATTTAACAACTTTACTGTACTTACTCACATTTTTTTAATGTCAATTAAGTTCCACCCGATTTATTTTTTGTTGAATAAGTTGTGGACATCAGTTTCTGTTATAACCCTTTTAGTCGTGGCCAGCTATGAAAGCTATAAGAAAAAAAAATCAGTGCCCGAAACGAATTATCCTCGGTCAAAAAAAGAAACTAATGATCGCTCATCTGATCTCTGATAATCATCAGCATTGACTTTTTTGTCGTTTAGCTGCGAATTTTACGCTTTCAGGCAATTGTTTGTTAAGACTAATGTCCGTGAGAGCACAGTTATATATTTTAGGTAAAATATTTTAATTTTTATTTTAAAATAAATTGTGTTTGTTATTTTTAAAATAAATATTGATATTTTTAAAATTTAAAAATAATAAATATTTTAAAAATATTAATTTTTATTTTAAAAATAATAATTCTAATTTTAATCATGACAAAATTTAACATATTAATCACTGCGATACGAACTTTTTTTTCTTTTCATAAGGACAGAGCACGTGAAAGACTTATCTAATACTTAGGTAAAGGTGTACACAGCCGAGTTGAGTGTTCATTAGTAATAAAAAATAAGGAAAATGTCTGGCCATATATTAATAAAATAAAAAATATTTTTTAAAAAAATTAAAATTTAAAAATAATAATAATTATATTTAAAATAATATTAAATATATTTAAAATTTAAAAAAAAAAAAAAGTATGGCGAGAGATTGGCGCCCAATATCTCGCCACCTGATGGGACCGTAAAAAATAATGGCTAACGTCGATCTACCCATTAACATTGACCTCTGAGTTCGCCATTTTAATTCATTCTGATGTTGCAGCCATGTCCGTCAGCATGGCGTCACAAAAAAAAGACTCACTAATGCAAATAATTAAGAGCTTCGCCATGCAGACCGATCAGTAAAGTAGATAATAAATATATAATTAATTTAATAATATTTAATAATTTATTTTTTAAAATTAAATTAAATATATTTTTTATAATTTAATGATTGAAATTATTATATATTTACTTTACTCTTATTCATGCAAGTGTGCTTGTCGATTTCCAACAATTAGATTTTTGTCAAACAAAAAAAAGCCATGCATGAGACTTTTTCTAAGTTTTTTTTTATTTTCAGTATATAAGTCATAGTATATGTAAACTGAGGACATAAGTCACTCGATACATCTTTATTCAATTTCTCCCAAAACAATGACTCCTTACTTAAGTACTGATAAAACCGAATAGATCTTCTCCACACTTAACTTAACTGTTAATGAATCTTAAACTAAATATCATACTGTAACAACTTTACCCATTTTGTAAGAAAAGCGACGGTTGGGAGACTCAAATATTGACTAATATAAGAGAAGATCTACCAATTTATTACCAAATTATTACCTTAAATGATACATTTTCTATATTTTCTATGTTATGGATATGAAAGAAGTCCTATATACATAACTGAAATAACATGTATGTGTGGTAGAACAATATAAAGTTTAATATCAAGAAAATATAAAAATTAAACGTGGCTTATATTACTCTTAAATTTTTCCACCTTTTAACTTGAGCTTTGAAATAGATTTAAGATTTTAAGATTTTATTTCACGTCAGGGCTCATCCTGCGGCTTCGTTGGGATATATATTTCTTGCTACGCAATTTTAATTTAATTGAAATTATAAAATTTTTAGAGTTTGATTTTTTAAATGTTAACTGTTATTTGGCAGAAGATCATATTGGCATGAATTAAATTAGAGAAGAAAATATCTTACTTTTGATTGTGAGTTGAAGAATTTGATTAAATCGTAAAGAGATAAATTTGCTCCTTTTCTATGTTAGAAAGCATGAAATATATGAGAAGAAATAAGGATAGTGTGCTCCTTGAGATGAAAGAAAAGCGGAAAAAAAAAAAAAGTGAAATAAAAAGATATTAAATTAGGCTCATATAGGAATTCTCAAACTCACATACCAGCATTGTATTTAAGAGATTACAATAAATTATTTTTCTTAAAGATCTTATTTTTTTTGTCCACAAAGTTTCTCGTTAAATAATTAAAAATTGATAGATAGGACAAAAGAATTAGTGACCAAAATAAGAAATCTATAAATAAAACTAGAATTAATTTCGCGCATCATACGAGTTTTAAATATTTATTAAAAAAAAGTTAACTTAAGTTTAGAAAAATATAAACTTAATACTTTGTAGTTATCTTTTACATAATTTGGTAATATGGAAAGTGCAAATGATAGAACTTTATAATGAAACCGAGTAAGTAGTTGTACTCGCAATGAGAAACTGCAACACCCTACTTAGTTGAGAGTGATAAACAGATATGGTGGTGGACAGATATTGTTAACTAGTAAACTGAAGTTCATTTCAATACATTATATAGAATAGTTGCTTCAAAAAGCGATATGGAATACTACCCGTTGATTTGAATAAAATTATGTACATTGAAATGTTTAGGTAGAACGTAAATATTGAACAATCTGCCTAAATATTGAACAATCAAGGATGTTTACTCCTTCTTATGATCTTTCGAAGCTATCTACAGAGAGGAATTCTTGCTCCAAATAAATGACCATCATGCAATCTACTATTAAAAAACAATTTTTATAAAGAGAACAAATTGAATGATATAAGCTGTAAAAGCATTAAAGTCATCGAGCCGTCACTAGGAAGAGACATTTATTATAGAGTTAAATTTGAGAGGAAATTTTTTCCAACGTATCCATTTATACTATTATTATTAAATTAGATATTAGATACCTTCTATGTATGGTTGAAAAGCCACAGTTATGTTTGACTTGAAAGCTGTATGAAAATGAGGGATGGGGGGAATGATAACTAATAAAGTATGGTTGTAACTTAAATTCCTCTTCTTGTTTGCAGTGTGGCAAGAGGTATTGCTTTGTGGGCATGCTGGTTCTAAAACGTTAGCCTTGAGATTGCCTTTTGGTTGCCAATTTTAGCTATCAATATATAAATTGTATAAATTGTCATACAGTAGAGACATAATTTTTGTAATAATAGTTACGTGTTCCCCTCCTAATTTTTAGGAAATTTGATATCGATTATTAAGAATGGAATTGAATACACGAAATGAGAAAGGAAATTAATGATAGCGAATTAATTTTGAGCATAGAGATAATTATTTTCTACTCTTTTCATTTTTCATAATATAAATGGGAATATTGTGATATTAATCAAGAGTAATCATAAATATCTCAAAAATTGTGTTATGAAATATTTTGAAATTTATAATTATAGAAATAATTGTTTACTTATTTCTTTTTTTGATTTAACGATATTAAAAAAATTAATAATTTTTTTATAATTATATATTTCAGAATATTTTATGACACTATTTTCGAGATATTTAACATTATTCATTAATCAATAACTAAATTAATGGGAACGTTTTTATAAACGGGAACGTTGTTATCCGTTGTTGCTATTTAATTCCTTTCTAATTTTCATTTCAGGCTCTCCTTAATTTTATATTCAATTAATGAGTAAATACCATAATATTGTTTCTCAGTTAGAAATTGATTCATACCCCAAAGTATAATTAAGGGAGATTGAAAGTATACTAATTAATGAGTAAATTGATTCACTTTAACTACCCAATAATCAATTACTATAATTAGGGGTGTTCACGGTTTGGTGAACTGAACTGAACCATCATGACTGTTTTTAAATTGAACTATCATAATTATTTCTGAACTGAAATTTTCGGTTATGTAAAATTTAAAAATATTCCCGAAGTGAAAATTCGATTAATTGAAAATATTGGTAAGGTTTTCATTAACTATTGGTTAACTAATTTTTTTTTTAGCTTTCAGTTAACTGAATTTAATGACAAAAAGAATTTAAAATTATAATCAAAATGTCAAAAAAAATATTTTATTAATTGAGATTTAATATCAAAAATTATATTTTTTTTATAAATAAGTAATTATTTGAGATATTATAATATTTTATTAATACTTATTTATTAATAATTGTTGTATTAGAAATATTTTTTCCTATTATTTGAATATATATATATATACATATATCTATATATATATATATAATAAGATTTTAATTCAATTCATTTAACTACGATTTTCTAATATTAGAAAATGAAACTAAACTGAAAATTTGGATTTTTCTTTGGTTCGATTTTTTCGATCAATTGAAATTTTTTATTTTTTTAATACCCCTAACCATAATATTATTTCTCTTTCTCATAATAGGCAATCAAAGGAAGAACTCTAAATAAGAAAAAGTTTTTTCTAGACTTTTCTTTTATAGCATTATAACATAGATGTACATTTTGATCGACAGTTAGCAAGCACATCATCACCATATCTGCCAAGATAGCTAAGCTATCTGGGCAAATTTGGGTGGCCGTGAACCAATGCTCTAAGAGAAAAAAAAACTCATAAGCTATGTCAAGTTGAAGGATTGGAGGATCAATTAGGGTTAGTCAGGGGAGTCCCGCCATAGAGACGAAGTTGAGGTAGGTAGATGGATAGTGAGTTCCACGAGGTTTTTTTAATTATTTTTTTGTCAAAAAAATTATAATATACATGCAACTAAGTACAATATATAAATGACATTTTTGAATGTTGTACGCACATTTTAAATTAATTATATACACATTTTATCTTAAATAAATACAAATGATGTCTTTCCAAACAAACAAGAAAAAAAATAAACAAAAACCATATGTGCACGAGACTTTGGCATAATGGTAAAATTAAGCGCTGCCTGATCTCGAGGTCGGAGGGCCGGCCTTTCCAAAGACCCTAAAATTAAGCGCTGCTTGAGTCAGGAAGTGAAGAGATATATACTTTCTTTGTCAAAGTTTTTAATTTTAAATTTGATAATTATCGTGATCGATTGTAAAAATATCTATTTAAATTCAACAGTATTTAGATAATAAATTTTTTATGAATTAAATTGAATAAAGTATACAAACGATAGTTACTTTAATTTCAGTTTGTAGATCCAATAACTGATATATTCGCGATAAATTTTTTTTTTTCATTCAAAAATAAATCAATTGTTTCTTGATTCAGTTGCTTGTCGAATTATTCCTCACATTGTTTGAAAGTATAAAAATATTATATAGCAGTTAGGGCTGTTCAAAAATTAAACAACACGACTCAATCCAATCCAAACTAATTCGAACCCTCTAGAACCGTTAAACTTTGAATTGGTTGCAGTTTTAAAATTTTATAACCTGTTAAAAACAGATTAAATGCGGACTGATGGTTCAATCTGTCCAATCCAACCCAACTCACCTATATATATATATATAATTAAGTAGACAGAAAATGCCTACTTCATGGGTTAAAAAAATATTTTGCCCCACTTTACAGGTAAACCAATCAAAAGCAAAAGAAAAGAAAAAAGTAAAAAAAATCTTGTCATGTATTTCTTGTGTCTAATAATCTCGTTCACGTATCAGCACTTTTATATATATATAAAATTCGATATTATGAATTGTATACAGACTGCTTAGTAAATTAATTTTAAGATTTTTTTATTAAGTAAAATCAATTTAATATAATTTTTTTATTAAATCTTGATCAATTTTTATGTATATTTAAAATTATGAATAAATATAATATATACATTATATTAATAAATTTAGTAAAATAAAAACATTGATGATTGATGATGGGTATAAATTGAAAAAAATTATAATTTTTTTTATTGTGTACAATCTGTTAAAATTGATTTAATCTAATCTATTACTAACGAATTAGATTGGATGGATTAAATTATATGACGGATTAGATGCAGATGAAGAATTATCCAACTCGCAAATATCAAATTGAATGCAAATTTATCCTAAATTCGTTCAATCTGATTCGCAAATACCCATAATAATAGTCAATTTGCTAATTATCGAAGAAAGAATTTCTGTGACATCGTTGCCTAAAAAACATTGTAATCATGTCTAGTTTTAGGGAAATTGCCAGTTCAATTCTTATTGAGCTTTTCACCAGTGCCTTGTGAACAAGACTTGCATTGTCTGAGTCTCAATCTAAGGCACAAAAAGGATAGAAAAGCCGTTCATGTAGCCGAAAAGCTGCCAGCACACGATTCCACCAATGCATAGAGATTGTCATAAATTTGACCTGTAACGTATCTAATTTTACATGCAAGAAAAAAAAAATTGTGGCTTCACTTGAAGGTGGATATTTAGATAATTAAATTTATAAAAAAAATAAATAAATAAATTATTAAACGATATTAGATGAGATTGTCTTACCATTTATTATTACATATTCACTTATTCAAAAATTAACTCATTGTATTTTGATGGTTGTTTTAGTATTAATCTTACAATCATAAAATATTATCCCACCATGAAATTTATTTATTTTGATAATTGAATTTTAATATTTGGCATATTTTAAAATTAAAAAAAAAATTGCACTATAAATAAAAAAATTATTGAACAGAGTATAAAACCAGAATTTAATGGCATTTACATTATGTGACAAAATAGATTTTATGTGAACTGGTTGTCTAGAAAAACTAATTTATCAATATTATGTTTAAAAAGAGGTTAAGAGTTTAATTTTCACCATTTTCGAACTTTTTTTAAGAGTCAAAAACAGGTATTGAATGTCACCGTTGGAAACATATTTGTAGTTTTATGATTAATTGCGTACTGAAAGACCGAATTCCAAGCCCTGAGGTTAACACCTTTCCGAGTGGCGGCGATTCTTATGAGGAGAGGTAATTTAGAAAGTTCAACCAATGAGGTGTGGACTGTTCCGGGAGAAAATAAAATTGACGCCCGAGGAAAAACAAAATAAAATGAGAGTCATTACATAACAACGTATGAATGAGTATAGAGAATATATACAGTTAATTCAATAATATCTAATAATTTTTTTAAAAAAATTAATATATTTTTTATAATTTAATATTTTAAATTTTTATATATCTACTGTATTGCTACTCACGCACTTTCATTTTCTTTTTATAAATAAAATGGATGCACACTATCGTTGACAAGTCTACTCTCTCTTACGCAAATCTCATTTGTATTGTGTCTCATAAATGACAAAAAAAATTAAAAATTTATAAAATTTATAAAATTTGCAAGTTAAAATTAATTTATAATAAATTTATAATCAATATCTATGCAAAGTAACTACGTCTCCACGTCCCCAACTCGGTTCATATATTATTTCGGTGAGCATATATACATATAATTGAAATAAAAAAAATTGATAAGATTTATATGAGATGTATGTGATTGATGAGAAAACTATCATTTTCAATTTCATTAATTACACCCATGTGTCCCTCACTAACTAACGTAAATTCAATTACCAAAAGAATCTCCCAGACTGAAATGTGCTGCCATCTCTCCCTCTTTCTTTCTGTGTTCACATCAAACACATAAAATAGGAATCTCTTACTTACTTTGTATATATATACAATCCTAGAAATTCCTTTTTAGACATCAATCTTAAAGATTCAAACTTTCACTCAATTCCTCCCCCCCCCATCCAGTGAAAATAAAAGTTACAATTTTACAAAAAAAAGTTCTAAAAAATTTTTTTTATAATAAATTTCATATAATATCTATATTTTAATATTATATCCAATTACTTGTAGGTTTGACTTGTAAAAGAAAAAGAAACCAATATAATATTATACAGGTAATTTGAAAAAAAAAAAAGAAACCAACCCCATCCCACCTTGTCAAATTTCTTGTTACAATTGAATTAATTAACCATGTCCTTGAATCCTCTCTGTTTTGGACGTTTATTTTTTTTTTTAAGTTCCTTAGTTTTTTGGACCTTTCTTGTGTATAGTGGCGGCGTTCACTTGTCTTTTGTGAGGCAGCGTAGCTGATTGGTTAAGCTGACACTGCCACCATCTTTACGTCCTTCAAATCCCCTCATTAGATGTTTGACTTTTTGGTCGGCAGTTTGCTATCCTGTTTCCACCGCCGAATTGGAAACAAGAGCTTTGCATTCCTGCGTTCATCAATATATATATATATATATAATTAAAAAAATTTTTATTTTAATTCTCTTTTTTAAATTAGTGTAAATTACTCATAATTTTATACTACAAAATAAGTGGAGTTTATTTGAATAAAAAAATTAAAAATAATATTTGAATAACATTATATTATGAGTTAATTTTATTCAAAAAATAAAAATAAAATTAGCAAGTACTGTTAGTTAAGATAGTGTTTAAATTATAATAATAAGTATATTTTTTATTATTATAATTATACAAAATATACTCAATCATTATAAATTAGACATTATATAGTCATACACTTATTTAATCATATACTTTATATATATATAAAAAAGCACGCAACAATAAATATAAAATTAATATATAAAAATATGAATAATTAGATTGTTAAAAAAAATATTAAATTAAAAAAAATTTATGAATTATTGAATTAGTAGTGTAGTTCTTATATATATACACACGAACTCTTTTAATCTTCCACTGCTTCTCACACATACTTCTTCATTTCGCAGATTATTCTTCTAGCCTGGTACCTACTCATCCCAGCAAGCATAAAGGTCAATACCTTTTTTTTTTCGCATATATGATTTCGTGAACCGTTCTCTTTGTTTCTGTTTGGTTGCAGAGAAAATCTGCAGATCTTTTCAGTGTTTGTAGACCTGTCTTCTTGATGTATTTTTGCTGATTTTCTGACACCCCTTTCGCTTAACTTTCAATTTATTAACTTGTAATTGAATATTCATCTATGTGTTTGATTTTTATAGAAGAAAGATGGAAGGTTTCAATGGCGGAAGAGACGGAAATGAAGGCGGCGGCGGTGTCCGGCGGCGAGGATGCTCGTGCACAAAGAACGATTTCCTGCCGGAGGAGTCGTTCCAGAGCTTTGGGAACTACATGAGAGCGCTCCGGGAGACCCCAATGCGGTTCAAGGACAGGCTGCTGACGAGGTCCATGGACACCACTGAGCTACACGAAATCAAGGCTCGGAGCGAGCACGAGATGAAGAAGAACCTCAACTGGTGGGACCTTATTTGGTTCGGCATCGGTGCGGTCATCGGAGCCGGCATCTTCGTCCTCACCGGCCTGGAGGCCCGGGACCATGCCGGCCCTGCCGTCGTTTTATCTTATGTTGTTTCCGGTGTTTCCGCCATGCTTTCCGTCTTCTGCTACACCGAGTTCGCCGTCGAAATTCCCGTCGCAGGTTTGTCCTCTCCGACCAAATCTCACACTTTTTCGTTTAGGTGTCCTTCTGTTTTATTAATTGATTTTAGTTGAAACTCAAATCTTAATTACTTTTGTTATAAAAGTAATTTTGTAAAAATAATTTTAATATCACTTGAACCATAATCAGCGTGATTCTAATACTAAAACTGTGAAATAAGAGTCTTGGTATAGTGTTATTCAATTCTAAGTTAGAGGTTATTCAATTCCAAGTTAGAGGTTACAAAATTGGAGATAAACAATAGCTTCACTAAAAAAAGTTTTGGTAGATTAGAATGCCCTTTATTTTAATATTACCCGATTTCTTGATTTAACGGTTGCCCATTCTCTTGTTGAAGAGTTTATTATTTCCGAACCTCTGCTTGGGCCATATTTTCCCCTTATGCTCTAGCATGAGCTTTCGTTTGTGGAGATTATTTTATAATTTTGGATATTGTGGGTTGCTAATATGTGAAAGATTTTTTGTGGGGTGGAAAAAAAGTTTGAGATCTTTTATCTTCGAGTGTGACTATTTTTGATCTTCCAATCTTTTTATAATGGGAAAGAAATTATTGGACTTTTTGGTTAAACATGATCTTAATAAAAAAATATATATATATATATTAAAATGAAGTTGATATATATACACCTTTTTTGGGAAGGGATCAAGGGAATGACATGATAGACGACACAAAATAATTTTATATTATATCAATAATATTTTTACAATATACGAGTTTGGTTGTTAGGAATTCAGTGGATTGCCAAACTATTGGGTTTGGTTGTTATGGATGGAGAACCATAGTTTGAAATTAATTTTGGAAGATTGATTTTTTTTTTTTTTGGTGTACTTTTTTGGATGAAAAGATTGGTCCAAGGTGGACTTGGATAAAGTAACGAAGACATTTTTTGTTCACAAAGAGACAAAAGTTGACTTTAGCTGTCGGGAATTGCATACTTTTCTCCATTTTGCCCTGCAACGATATCAAGTCTTGATGACGCGGAAATATCTGACGGAGAGAAGTACTTATTTTTTTTAGACATTATTTAAATTTTTATTATACATAAATTTTAATAGTATCATACATAATAAATCATAAAAAAAATATAAAAATTTATGAAATTTATAAGTAAAATTAATTTACAAACAATTTCTGTCTTATCGTTGTCAGTCTCCTCTTGCTCCATCTATTTTTTTCCCAATGGTAAGCATCGGAGATGTGAAAACTGATTCAATCGTTTAATTAATATGTAAAATTTAAATAGTATATCTGTGTCTTTATTTTATGTTAAAATATTTTGTGTTTATGTGATTTTTTTCGGTTTAACACGTGCATAGAATGAAATTTGAGCTGGAAAAAACAAGAGTGATGTTTGCTTTTTTCAGGTGGCTCATTTGCTTACCTGAGGGTCGAGCTAGGTGACTTTGTGGCCTTCATTGCCGCCGGAAACATCCTCCTCGAGTATGTCATAGGCGGTGCTGCCGTGTCTCGGTCATGGACTTCCTATTTCGCCACCCTCTGCAACCACGATCCTGACGACTTCCGCATCATAGTACACGGCCTTCCTGATGACTATGGCCACCTTGACCCCATTGCTGTTGCTGTTGTTTCCATAATTTGCATCCTTGCAGTCCTCAGCACAAAGGGTTCATCGCGTTTCAATTATGTTGCCTCGATCGTGCACGTCTTGGTGATTTTGTTCATCATCATTGGCGGCCTTATCAAAGCAGAACCAAAAAATTATACCCCATTTGCTCCGCATGGCACTCGCCAGATTTTTGTGTCTGCTGCAGTCCTTTTCTTTGCTTATGTAGGATTTGATGCTGTTTCCACAATGGCTGAAGAGACCAAAAATCCTGCTCGAGATATCCCCATCGGTCTCGTGGGCTCCATGATGATTACCACACTGGCATATTGCTTGCTAGCTGTGACATTGTGCCTGATGGTTCCATATAAGACTATCAATAAAGATGCCCCATTTTCCGTAGCGTTTGAGTCTGTAGGTTGGGGCTGGGCTAAGTACATTGTTGCTGCAGGCGCGTTGAAGGGCATGACCACGGTTCTGCTTGTTTCTGCAGTAGGCCAGGCTCGCTATCTCACGCACATTGCTCGCACTCACATGATGCCGCCATGGCTAGCTCAGGTCAATGGAAAGACGGGAACTCCAGTAAATGCTACGGTTGTTATGCTTTTTGCGACCGCCGTCATTGCTTTCTTTACCAAGCTTGATATTCTTGCCAACCTACTTTCTATCTCCACATTGTTTATCTTCATGCTTGTGGCCCTGGCTCTCCTTGTCCGCCGCTACTATAGTACTGGGGTCACAACGCCAGCAAATCGCAATGCGCTCATCGCCTGCATTGTCACCATTCTTAGTTCAGCAATTGCCACTGCAATTATATGGGGTCAGGGCGGAAATGGTTGGATTGGCTATGTGATCACTATCCCAATATGGTTCCTGGCCACTTTAGCACTCCATGTCTTTGTTCCAAAAGCAAGGGAGCCAAAACTATGGGGTGTGCCATTGGTGCCATGGTTGCCATCTGCTTCGATCCTAATCAACATTTTCCTCTTGGGATCAATAGACAGGGCATCGTTCGCAAGATTTGGTTTCTGGACTGCTCTTCTGCTGATATATTACTTCATATTCGGCCTGCATGCCTCCTATGACACCGCAAAGGAATCAAGAGAAAACAAAACAGCTAATGGTTTGGGTAAGATGGAAGAAGGTGCTGTGTCCACAACCACAAGCCGTGACGGCTAGACAAGTGTTTAATTGATGTGATTAGTCTTTTTACGTTTATCAAGCTTATGTGAAATATATTGAAGGTTATCAATGATCATTGGTTCGAGTGGTAACCAGCTTAGTATCCCTTAAATAAGATCTTGGATTTGAGTCTTGTAAATAGAAAAAATGATGTTAGGAGAGCCGCCCCTATTACAGATCCGACAACTACTCAAACTGAATTAATCGGAATCTAATGAACTTCCGAATACTTGAAGTTCACCCAAAAAAAGAAATATATTGAAGGTTATGGTTTAAGGATGGGTATATTACACCTTTTGAGCAGTAGGGGAAGCACATCATTTTCTTCTATTCTTCTTGTGTGTGTGTGTGTTTTTTTTTCGTCTAATTAATAAGAAGGGTCCCGTTAACTATAAGCGTGATTGAGTTCGAATCTCACATCTCATCTTCTAACTTTTATGCTTGGTTTTCATTATGTTACCTATGGTCCTTGTTCGTTACTTGTACTTGTTGCAAGTACCCAATCCAAACTTATGTAAAATGAATGGAATGAACTATTTGTCCAAAGATTTGTTAAACAAATTCTGAATTGCAGCCTTAATTGCCCCTCATTACAATGTGTTAATAATGTGTACCGTGACACCATATTAATGGTAATTGCAGCTGTATTAGCGAGATCAATCGGGACCATGTCGTCTGTAATGCCTGTTGAAGACAAACTTTGATTGCATTGCCACTTCCGCGTGGAGGCCTGCAAGGAAAATAAAGAAAACTACTTTCACTCAATTTCCCTTCCCATACAGTGAAAATGAAAAAAACACTGTGTGTCATGGATCAACGGTAACACAGTAAATATATTCATCATAAAGTTCTAAGTTCGAGTGTGGCTAGAATACTTAGTAGACATAATAGTTAAATCGTGTAATCTTCCTATACAGATCAGTCAAAATGCCTTATTTGAATTGAATTCAGTTGCTCTGTCTCTGGCTCCTCTCTGTTTTGGACCTTTCTCTAATCTATTTGAACTTACTTACGTCGTGGACGTATAAATATACAATCTCTTTTATTTTTTTTTTTAGTCCATTAAGAGATTTATTAAGTTGTGAACTGCACAATAAGAATAATTTCCCTTCTCATAAATTTCATCTATCTTTTTCAAAAATTTAAATTCAAAATTTCAAAAATAAAAATCTAAACTCTAAAATAAGATTTATTCTTTTATGATCTATTAATTTGTAAGAGCAATTAGATACTATAGTGTCAGTATTCACTTGTCACTTGTGAGGTAGCATAGCTGATTGGTTAGCTTACAGGACCACCACTTTCATATCCCTCAAATTGCTTCATTTTTTTACTTTTTTGGTTTGATTAGGCATCTACCCCGGGATTCGGAACATGAGCTGTGCAATCATGTGTCCATACCTAGTCATCCCAACAACCATAAAGGTCATTGCATGAACTGTTCTCTTTCTTTCTGTTTGGTTGCAGAGAAAGTCTGCATATTTTTGCAGTGTTGTAGACATGTCTTGATGTGTTTTTGCTGATTTTCTGACACCCTTTTCGTTTAACTTCCAATTTATCAACTTGTGGTTGAATATTAGAAGAAAAATGGGAGGTTTCAATGGCGGGGGAGACGGAGACGAAGGTGACGGCAGCAGCATCAGGCGGCGAGGATGCTCGTGTGCGAAGAGCGACTTTCTGCCGGAGGAGTCGTTCCAGAGCTTTGGGAACTACATGAGGGCGCTCCGGGAGACCCCAATGCGGTTCCAGGACAGGCTGCTGACGAGGTCCATGGACACGACTGAGCTCCATGAGATCAAGGCTCGGAGCGAGCACGAGATGAAGAGGAACCTCAACTGGTGGGACCTTATTTGGTTCGGCGTCGGCTCCGTCATCGGCGCCGGCATCTTCGTCCTCACCGGCCTCAAGGCCCGTGACCATGCCGGACCTGCCATCGTTTTGTCTTACGTTGTTTCCGGTGTGTCCGCCATGCTTTCTGTCTTTTGCTACACCGAGTTCGCCGTCGAAATTCCTGTCGCTGGTTTGTCCTATTCTCCCAAATTTTTCTCAGTTTTTCCTCTTGCTGTCTTTCTAGCTTGTGAGTGTTGGCATAATGCTGGAGTTCCAATGTAAGAAGGGCACCTTAACGACACACAGTTCATCTAATGGTATTTATATTATATGTCTTTTTTACCGTTCACCTTGTGTCCCTACTTGCGTTGTTATGAATGTTATTCGATTCCAACCGGAAGTTACAAATTCGAGATAAACAATAGCTTTACGGATAAAAAAAGGAAAAAGTTACGTGTAATTCTCTTCCGGGCTTTCTAAATGTTATTGATGCAGAATAAAATCATTTTGTGTTCTTAAAAGATTTTGGCAACTGTCATTGTTGATTCCAATAAAAATCAGTGGATTGCAAAAATACTGCGCTGCTATAGATGGAAAATTTGAGTAGTAATCAATTTTGGAAGAAAAAATTGGTACAAGGTGGACTTGGATGAAGTACCGGAGACTTTCTTGTACACAAAGAGACATAACAGTAGTTGACTTTAGCTGTCAGGAATTGCATACTTTTCTCTATTTGATTTCAACATACGGAAAAGCTAATATAATATCAATTCCTTGGATTTTAAGTGATTGCAGATGTGGAAGCTGATTGAACATTCAAGAGTTTTGATACTTCAAATGGTAATGAAGGAAAAAGAAATGAGAGTATGATGAAAAGTTTAAAGCTTGAAAGTGCAGCAAAGGTAATGCTGCAAATAAACGTGGAACTGTAGACGGAAGAGAAAATCAGAAAGATAGAGAGAAGTGGCTCACTTTCATAATCTTAGCCTCCAATATATGGAGTTCATACAAGCATAAAAGACAAACTAAAATCATTATATGTTATGGCTTACAATGCCATAAACCTGAAATTTACGGGTAAGGATAAATTAAGAAGCAATCTAGTGCTATTTTACAGCAAATCTAAAAGAGGACATTGCAGAAGTACAACCTGCTCTCCTTAGGAGTTCATTATATAGAAACCAAACCAAACCAAACTAGTTCTTGGCTGGAACTTAACCTCCCCTTTGATTCATAACTAAAAATGACAACAAAAGAACAATGTCTTTCAACTTAATCTTTTGACAAAAATGATGACCTGAGCAGCAAGGAAGCCAGGTTTCCCAACAGGTCAAAGTTATACCAGTTGGCTTTACAGATTAGTTTAACAGTTGCATAGAATGAAAATTGAGCTGTAAAAATAAGAGCGATGTTGGCTCTTTTCAGGTGGCTCATTTGCTTACCTGAGGGTAGAGTTGGGTGACTTTGTGGCCTTCATTGCCGCCGGAAACATCCTCCTCGATTACGTCATAGGTTGTGCTGCCGTGTCCCAGTCATGGACTTCCTATTTCGCCACCTTCTGCAACCACAAGCCCGATGACTTTCGCATCATAGCACACAGCCTTCCTGATGACTATGGCCATCTTGACCCCATTGCTGTTGCTGTTGTTTCCATAGCTTGCATCCTTGCGGTCCTCAGCACAAAGGGTTCCTCGCATCTCAATTATGTTGCCTCGATCGTGCACGTCTTGGTGATTTTGTTCATCATCATTGCCGGCCTTGTCAAAGCAGAACCAAAAAATTATATGCCATTTACTCCCTATGGTGCTCGCGGGATTTTTGTGTCTGCTGCTGTTATTTTCTTTGCTTATGTTGGATTTGATGCTGTTACCACAATGGCTGAAGAAACCAAAAATCCTACTCGAGATATCCCCATCGGTCTCGTGGGCTCCATGACCATTATCACACTGGTATATTGTTTGCCAGCTGCGACATTGTGCCTGATGGTTCCATATAAGGCCCTTGACGCAGATGCCGCATTTTCCGTAGCATTTGAGTCTGCAGGTTGGGGCTGGGCTAAGTACATTGTTGCTGCAGGCGCATTGCAGGGCATGACCACGGCTCTGCTTGTTTCTGCAGTAGGCCAGGCTCGCTATCTCACGCACATTGCTCGCACTCACATGATGCCGCCATGGCTAGCTCGGGTCAATGGAAAGACGGAAACTCCAGTTAATGCCACGATTGTAATGCTTTTGGCTACTGCCATCATTGCTTTCTTCACCAAGCTTCATATTCTTGCCAACCTACTTTCCATCTCCACATTGTTTATCTTCATGCTTGTGGCCCTGGCTCTCCTCGTCCGCCGCTACTATAGAACTGGCATCACAACATCAGCAAATCGCAATAAGCTAATCGCCTGCATTGTGGCCATTCTTGGCTCAGCAATTGTCACCGCGATCATATGGGGTCAGGGTGGAAATTGTTGGATCGGCTATGTGATTACCATCCCAATCTGGTTCCTGGCTACTTTAGCACTCCATGTCTTTGTTCCAAAAGCAAGGGAGCCAAAACTATGGGGTGTGCCATTGGTGCCATGGTTGCCATCTGCTTCGATCCTAATCAACATTTTCCTCTTAGGATCAATAGACAGGGCATCGTTCGAAAGATTTGGTTTGTGGACTGCTCTTCTGCTGATATATTACTTCCTATTTGGCCTGCACGCTTCCTATGACACTGCAAAGGAATCAGGTAAAAACAAAACAGCTAATGGTTTGGATAAGATGGACGAAGGTGCTGTGTCCACAATCATAAGCCATGATGGCCAGACAAGTATCTAATTGTCTGTACGTGGTATACCATTCAAAATGAATGGAAGTAATCATCTGTCCACGAGATTTGTTGAACAAAATTCTGAATAGCAGCCTTAATTGCCGTCACAACAATGTGTTAAATGATCTGTACCGTAACACCATATTAATGGTAATTGCATTTGTATTAGCGCGATTAATCGCAACCATGTCACCTGTAATGCCTGTTGAAGACAAACTTTGATTTGAATGCCACTTCTGCGTGGAGGCCTACAAGGAAAACAATCAAAACTAAAGTATTCAGAACAAAATTGTATGCAAAGCAGCCATTGATCCCTATAACTTAACCGTGCAAGTTCGGTGCATCTACTTAATTTGAAAATTCCAAAACTAGGCCGAACTAAATGGCTGTGGACTATACAAGAATGGAAGATCAAAGCCAACTGATGTGCTTTTGTAAAAGATGTCTTTCAGTAGTTTTGCAATTTGGGTTGAAAGTTCTCCGAAACCATGGTAAAAGGCATGAACTGCTTAAAGCTTGAATCGGAGCCCAAGCAAATGTACTAAACTCAAAATTATTTGCAATGACTGGAGTAGGATGTAATGTTAATTCTCAATATATGCTTCAACTGCACAGACATCGTTTTGTCATGTGAGTCAATTTCATGAGGTTATCGGAAGAAGCATTTTCTATGTTTATTCGTCATAGAGATTTAAAATGGAAGTCTCGTGGATAGAAAACGTTTTTTATTTATCAATAGAGATATGTACAATTGATAAGAATGCTTTAATGATATTTTTGAACATTAAAATAATTAGTAATTAGTCTGTTAAATATTAGTAAGGAAATACGTCTCACTTTATGAAATTTTTTTTTTTTTTTGAAACCAGAAGCCGTACTCCTGATCATGTTTCGCATCTCAAGAGCGGGTGGTCACTGGTCATCCAAGCTTTTGCCTGGATAGGGAGTGCTTCGTCAATGGTATTAGTTGATTCATAAACTTTAAACTGTAGCCAGCTGTGAAAACCATTTGTCTTTTTCTCTTCTTTTTTTTTTCTCCTTTTGGCATGCGAATAATAGTCAAACGTGAAACAGCGAAAAAGTATTGAGATTGACTGGTTGCAACTGCGTACAGAGCTCATCGTTTAGAATATGGATATGAAACAGACAGCATCTTCTGGTCCAAGCCACATGGTCTCAAAATTTCACCTACCTGATTCAGACCCCTTTTTTGTTTCTGGCGCAGGTTTGGATCGATATGATTTTACTAGACAATTTATTCAGACAAAATATCAAAATGCAACAAAATTTTAACTTTGTGCAATTATATTAGATAAAGTATTAATGTGATCGTACAAAATTGAAGATTTATTGCATTTATTTGGACAAACCATCTGGAGAAATCTGGACCTGAAACATTCTTGTTTTGTTTTTTGGGTTAAACTTGGCTTAATGGAAGATCTTCCTATATGGGTAGGGCCCCTATTTCCAGGGGTTGGGTTGGGGGAAAATGACAGGCGAAGCAGTAGTCCATTAACACACTTTAAGTGATAAATGGACAGATCTTGGCCCCATCAGCCTCTTAAAAAAGCTCAACAACTTGGACTAAATCCAAAAACTCGAGACCAAAACTTACAGTAAAAGTTAAATGGGGACTTGGCTGGTGGACTATCAGCGACTGCCTTCTGTCCTGCAAAGGTTATGGTTCCGGAAGTGTCATTGGGGCTTTAAGGTCCCCATGTACCCGAAGCAGCAAGTTCCGCTTAGGCTTTAGATCTCAAACCGATATCTAACAGATTTTGTTTTGTTTTTTTTTTTTTTTTTATGGATTAATTAATTATATAGTACCCCATTTTTTCCAATGTCTCTCTCTTTCTTTTTATTACCTATTTATAACTGCAATTACCTAAGGATGTGATTAGATAATTAAAAACTGAATAGAAGGTGAATGAAAAAAAATGAATAAAAAATAATATAGTAATAATAATGTTGTGATTGATAAAAAATAATGATGAAAAAATTATAAGAAAGAAAATTAACAATAATTTATGAGAAAAAAATAAAAAAATAATTATTTAAATTGATAAAAAATAAATAAAAAGAAAAATGAATAGAAAATATATATTTTTTTTTTCAATAGAAATTTACCAATCATAGTGTAAAGACAGCATTCACCTGTCACTTTGTAAGGTAAAATAGTTGATTGATTAGCTTACGTGGCCACTATGTTTTATACCCTTAAATTTACTACAATTCACGTTGAACTTTTTTTTTTAATATAGTTTAGCATCTATTAATACCACCATAGGTGAGAATTAGATAGCAAACCACTTTGTCCAATCAGGGTTCGAACTCCTGTGCAGTATTAACTCCCTTTTTATAGAGAAGAAATGGTTAAGTACTTCACAAAATTCAAGAATAATATCACTTCCCTTCTACCTTAACATAAAGGAGACCGGAGAACTAGGAGTACGCGGGTGATAAGACCTTATGAGAAGATTAAATTAAGCCGTAAGACGTCAACTCTCAGAGCTTACAGAAACAATGGCTGAATATATATATATATATATATATATATATATATTCCCCCCCCACCCCCCAGTTAGAAAGGTGGCCAATACAATGCAAATAATTCTCGAACAGCTACACTTAATCACTGATTCGATAATGTACATTGCATAAAACCTTTAACACTTTCAACACTGCACAATATTTTTTACACAACATTAAGCATGGCATCAACACGTAAATATTGATGAGCCATGAGTAAAATCAGAAAGGCGATAAAAGGGTAAAGAGATGTAATTGGCTCGTCTTACCACAACCTCGGAGATGAATGCTACAAATTCAGCCAACCTAACCGGTGTTCACGTCTCTATTTTCAGAAGGGAGTTGAGGGATGTACTATTGAATCGTTGAGCGAGGCCGCGGATCACTAGGACGATGACATCCCTCATGTGCCTAGAATGGACCAGCAGATCCACTTCAGTCTCACTGTCCACTACAATCCTAAGCCGATGCTGGTCATTCCGGAAAAGATCCACCTGCCACAATTTGTAACGTTTATATTTCCCGTTGTTCACGAGGAAGCAACATAAAATAGGATGACACTGGAATGCCCCATATCTCTAAAACTTCTATTGTCCCAAAACAAGGTCGTATGAAACGGTCTTGGAAGTTCTTACACGGTTCAATTAGTGTAAAGATTTGTAGAAGTAAAAACCCAATAACTTAAATGGATAACAATAAAGAAGAAGCAAACAATATTAAATGGGCTTTTGGATACCACATCTTACCTAAAACCTTAAGGTTTTGGTTATAAGTCTTCTAACTACACTTATATATTGTTTTACTCCTCCCTTTCCTTTCCAATACGGGACTTTTATATTTTATACTCCAACACGTCCTCTCACGCAAAAGCCCAACTCACCTGGGATTGGTCCATCTCACTTGAGCTGGAAGCGTGAACAAACAACGAAAGTCCAACTCACCTGAGTTGGATCCAGCTCACTTAGATTGACTTTAGTTCACCATTAAATGTGAGGGCAGCAAGCTCTGATACCATGTAAAGATTTGTAGAAGCATAAGCTCAATAACTTAAACGGGCCGTTGTCTTGTTAAAATGACTTAAGTCACTTTAACCAACTTACACTTAACTTATAAATTCTTTTCTTTTTCTTTCTCCCACCGATGTGGGACATTTCTCATTCCAACACTCCCCCTCAAGTGTAACTGGGATCTTTAGCAACCAGTTGACACATGCCCAATCATTACGGGCCTTAACAGGAGGTCATCGCCTCAAATACCCATCCAGGATCTTTTTTCAGGTTGTTAAACCCACCCAAATAGGCTCGGGCTCTGATACCATATTATGAAACCATTCTACCTAAAAGCTTAAACTGTTAGGTGAGGCCCAAGATATGGATCATGTATCATATTCCAACAATTAGCAACAAAAGTTGAATGATGTTTTTCAAGTAGAAACTTCCAATGTTCCATTAAAGAAGATGTTACCGAAGAATTACTATTGGACTAGCTAATCACAACCATTAACTCCTTGCCAACTGAAAAAGTAAACAGGTCGAATGTAAAACGGTCATAGGGCAGAAAAAGGAAAACCTTACATGAAATGGAGGAGCATAACTTCCACGAATTTCAGTTGTCGGAAATGAAGTCTTAGAACCCGGCTTCACAACCTTGACTCTCTTTCTATTAACTTCTAGAATTCTTCTCTCCAGAGTCCCTTCACCTGGAGCCTGCAACATCAACAGCAGCAATGAAACTGTACCTCATTTTTACTCTAAAAAATAAGCAAACAAGTAGCAAGCACTAGAGATAATGTAACCTTTTTGAGGGAGCAGTCCCTGTCACACAATGCCTGTTTACAAAGATTAATGAGGTGAGTGTATCGACAAGAAAAATAATTATGGCACATAGACCTATTTACTCTGATTTTGGACTAGATTGATAGATAAGCGAGTTTTTCATCCAGCAGGGAAAAAGCACATATCACGTGAAATGACTTGTACTGGTCAGGAACTAAATATATAATTGTTTGTGCATAGTCATGACAGGCACAGTGAAAATAATGAGGGGGTAAAATGAGAAACCAGATAATGCAACAGCCCACATGTACAGTATTCTTGCAACAAACAATCAAATAATTTGAAACAAATGTTAACATGCGATTGCATACACACCTCAAACTTTACAGATCCAAGTTCAAGCTTCTGCTTCACTTCTTTAAGAACATCAGGCTCTGCAAGTAATAGAAACAATAAAACATAAAATTAGAAATTGAGATGTAAGATATATTATAAAATTTCTCATTTTGAAATCAATTTACATATAAATTTCAGTTGCATAGCATCATTCCCGTAGTTGCTTTGTGCGCACATCTTTGCTGTTACTCAACAACATAAAATATTAATATATGAATTTTGTTATCTTTTCACAATGTTATCCAGAGAGTGTGGTCTCAGACACAAAGCCAAAAATACTGGTTATTTGTTGAAAGGTATACTTTCAATCATTCTATTATAATTCAATTGTCCACTTGGAATTTAGTAGGGAAAGAACAGGAAGACTGATAAAAACTATAACGAAAAATAATTATAAGAAGCACAATGTTGACTATTGAATCAACTAGTTATTCATCACAGGAGGAGAATGACTGTTGGAGAAAGAGGTGAAGAAGCAGGGAATGGACTTTAACTCACCAACAGCTATTGGCTCTGTCGATGCAGATACAGGTTGCCCCTCAACTCCATCCTCTCTTACAGGGGTATAAATAGCCACTAACCTGTAGCCCACGTCATCAACATTAGCTTCATACATTCTTCCTACCTCACCTGCAACAACAATCAAATTAGGGAACCAGGTATTTAACTAGGTGGAGGAAGAATGTAGCATTCTTAAACAACTGTTCCTATAATCAACTTTCTTTACGGTTCAGCAATTTTTACAGCCTCCCTCCTTGAATACCTTTTTGCTTCCTAATTTCTTTTGATCAGCCCCGCTTCAGCACAAATAAGTCTAGTTTCTAATTAGACTAAGATTTTAGTCATTACAATTGACATTTTGATACTTTTAGTGCACAAAAAGTGAAAAAGTCTTTGCTGTAAGCTTATATTCTGATTTTATTTTTCAAGCCTTGTTATTAAAAAAAAAAATCTTTTTCAAATATTTTTTTTTAATTTGTACAATTTATTTTAATTTTTTAAACTTCCCTAAATCCAATCTTTGGTAGGCGTAGGGATGTAGTCTAAGTAATTGCCCTATAAATCCTATATCTATATGAAGAAGAAATTATATAACGAAGGGGATTCTTATTTGTACAAATCAGACTTCAAACTTGGATAATTTATAAACTAAACGTGGCACATTCTTATTGGCCAATTCAGGTCTAAGTTAATGTTCGCAACATTTGTCATTTTGGCATGCTTATGCTAACAGAGAAAACTACAGGGTATGGATTTGATAAAAAACATTCCACAGGCCCTTTTCTGGCAAACTCTTAAACCACAAGGTACAAATTTTGAATTTATCCCTAAAAGAAAAGTACATTACTCGCATGTAAAAGACCACTCAGTGATTTGTTAGCATACCTTGTATGGAAATCAAATCAGGACTCCCAACCATCGATCTAAGCCATTGGATTCTGCTTTTGCCTTCCTTCCCTCCAGTGTAAACTCCTCGAACAGCATATAAATTGGTGTGAAAACCTCGGCCCTCAATCTCCAGCTTACCGATCTTTGGCATCCCTAAAATAACAAAAAAGTATTAAGGAAGAAAGTTCAGAAAGGAATGAATGCTTGATAATACCAGAAACAATTATGAAGCATTTGATAGTGGCAAACAAGTATCAGAAACACAAAGTCAATAAACTAATAGGAAAGGAGAAAAAAGAAAGCTGCTAATAACAACTTTTCAAAATCATTGATGGTCAACAGCCATAAAAAGCAAATTGAAATGATAGAAAAGGCAGTTCATTAGTGCTGATGCAAAAAGGAGTTTGGGATAACATGCTTCAACAAAATTATGCTCATCCTATAGCCAATCTCGAAAAAGACAAACATCCTGGCCAATTTGTCAATCATTATGTTTGGACGGAGCGATTCAATTGAGTGGTGAATCCCAAATTTAGTAATGCATGTGTGAACAAAAAGCAAATGTCTAGGACTCGTTGAGAAACAGGGTGGGATTTGCAGGTGGTTGCGCTATGGAACAACAGACCTGGCAATACAGAAGCAGTCTCAGCATATGCAGGCTCACTTGACCTTCCAAACACATCAGTCACAATGCATTCACATCTTACACATCGGCCAATGTCCTCTAGCCGCACCTTGTAAGAGCACAAACGTTGTGAAGGCAAGGGTTCAAAGGAGTTTCTGTCTCCTGTTACTGATGACAAGAACCTGAAGCATGCACACGTAAAAAATAGTGGATGATGCCAAGACAAACTAAAAAACTCTGAGAAGGACAACTAAAAGGAAGGATTGTTCTTTTCTAGCTTTATCAGGTAATGCCAAGTTTCACGTTTAGTGTGTATCTTATTTTGTCAATAACCAAATTGCACATATAGCAAATTAGCAATCAAACTGCTATTTACAGTAAAGGTGTTAAGTCATTCTAAACGTGCTCCCTATCTGAGATTATTAACAAGCCATGGGACAAAACATCAGCTTGATGTTGCTTTCACGATTAAAAAATTTTATAATAACAAAATTTAGTAACATTCAGATCTACTAGCCTTATATTTTCAATACTTTGCAATCCACTCAGAAACTAAGAAGAGTGCCGTGGTGCAACAGCCATAACAGGAACATTTTACACGAATGTGTTGTGTCGTAAAGAATGTTGCAATCTTTACCATTGGTATCTGACATCATTCTTATACTTGCTCCAAACAGTTTGTTGGGTTTCACTTTCTGGAATCACTTCAACAGCAGTGAGCACGTCACCTTCAATTGCCTTTCCTGTAAGAGCAAGCATTTCCACCCTTGGGAGCTCTGGGAGCGAATGAGCAATATCCAGTTCAAATCAATGATGTTCCACAGATTTATTAACCGGCATAATAAGGAGACAAATGTATGATTTGAAAAATGGATTCCTTGCCTGGAAGAATAATATCAGTTGGCTCAGACAACCTGAGCTCCCCCACAACTGAATCTGAACGAACTGGTGTGTACCTGTAAAAAATATTTGAACGTATTCACATGAATTGCGAGAAGGATAGTAGCTTAAACACCTAGAATGATGTGATAGTTATGCCTTGCATCCACAACTATAGAAATCAGAAAAGACAAAATCCAGAAATTTTTGATCAAGGATTATAGACATAAAGTGGTTGGCAATTGCCAGAAACACTTGATAGGCTTTCTTTGATACCATCTGCAATGATAATGGCATAATTATGACTCACCCAAACAACAAATGGCAGTTATAGTCTGAGTCAGTGACTTCATAGGTCCTAGAGTTGGCACCATTTATGAGGATGATAGTCCCATCATTAGTTTCTCTATACCAGCTGAAGAGGCTTGATCTTTCATATCCACCAAAATACTTCCCTTCTCCACCATATGTCGTTTCTGACAACTTCTTCACACAAACGCCAGAAACTACGGGAAGTGCTGTCATAATAACAAGTCTTTCGGCATTAAGCAGAAAAATTCAAAGGAAACTGGAAAAAAAAATTGAAAAAATGCATGTGGGTATGACTCGGAAAAACAATTTTGAAATGATTATCATCCACACCAGAGGAAGACTACAGACAGCCAATTTGTGGTTTAGTCTGAATACTCCATTAAACCTCTCCTAATTGTGGTGTTTCATGCAGCCATCATGAAAGAACTTGAAGTGGAATACAAAGAATAATAGTCATACCTGGGCTCACTGGGGAGTTAGAAATTGTAACCAAAGGCTTTCCACATTTGCCATCTTCACGAATGGGCAGCCAATATAGGGCCAAATAAGACCCTACATCAGGCAGCGATGGAGAATATTTCCTGGCACACAAGCAGATTAATCATAGCATTTCATCCCTTAAATGAGAATAACTCTTCTGAACTCTTAAAATATAGTTCAACAGAGAAGAAACCTTACAATCTTCTACTACAAATAAGAACATCCTCATGAGAAATATCCAGAAATGCAGATTCATGTAGCTTCTCCTTTGTTCTGTACCAAATATACTCTCCTGCACCTTCCCTTCCACCAAAGTATCTTTTCTGTGGAACAACCTCCATGTCCTCGCAGCAATCAGGAATCACAAGTTCCAATCCTACTGGATCAGCTGCTCATAGAAAATGTGGAAGAGGTCAAAAGAAGAGTGCAATAGTTGCATTGTTTAACAAATATATTTCTCACAAGGTGTCGATGGCAAAAATTGAAAAAGTGAAAAGATACATTGTATACAGAGACCATATTTAGTAGTTCTACAAATAAAACCAATTTACATCCCTCCTGGCTCCTTTGAGCCACCAGAGCTACTAGTAACAAATAAAACCAAACCTATTTCAATTCATAAAAATCTCAACCAACGGAGCTCCTTGTACTTTTATGCTTTTTGGTAATGTGTCCTTTCATGTCATTTTCAATTGCCAAATCATGGCATCTTTAAGAACATGTTCTTCCTGGAGACTTACCGAATTCCTGGTTATGTAGTCCAATTAAAATGCAAACTTGATAATAGGCAAGTAATCTATTCAAAGTCTATAGCCTCTACTGAAGGCCATAATCCAACAGATATTATGATCTCCAGGAAAAAGTTGACCATGAACCTGGGGCAATGGCATCAGAGATTCTGCTCCTAGGACTTCCTCTCATACCATCCTTGCGCACCGGAGTGTAAACAAGCTCAATACATTTACCAACATCCTCCAGAGTCAAATCCAGAAACTCTGCCAGACAATTTAACTGCCTAATTTAGTTTATGAGATAAAGCACATTCCATAGATAACAGGCATTAAGTGATATTAATAACCTACCATCGGCACTTAGTTTCTCTCTGAAACCATCGCTTTTCACTCTGAACCATTCATGGAAGCAATTTCCTCTCTCCCTATTTCACAAAAGAAATGCCTCAACTTTAGGGATGAAGTTAGTATAAGGGGATGCAAGCCTAGACTTCTACAAGATGAACTATAACAGGGTATTTCAGTAGACATCTCACCCTCCAATGTAAGAAGCAACAAAACTCAAACGCTGTCCTTCCATCATTGATCCAAGGAACTCTAAGGACTGACAATCGGGAGGACCTGCGAGAGAGAAGGTAGAGAAGCATCATCAAAACAAATATTATCAGGTCAATATCTCACGAAAGAGAACAAACTACTAAAACAAAATGGCATAAAATCAACTTCATACCAGGAATGATAGGTCCAATTTGTTCAGAAAGAACAACTGGACCACGAGCCCAATCTGCTCTCATGGGCTCACAGGAAACCGAAATAAAGAAGCCAACATCATCAAGTGAAAGTATGTATGATGCTGTTGTGGCACCACGAATTTCAACTTGAGTGCCATCTGAACTTGTCTGTATGACAGTTTAAGTTAAAGCAAACGTCACAGCAGCCAAGAATCAGCAGTAGAAGGGGAAGAACAAGAACAAGACACTACATTAACAATCTAATCTACTCAATTAAATCATGATCACGAACCACGTGTGTTTCATTATGTATTTGGCTATTTACCCGAAACCAACGGAAAACTGAATCTCCTTCTTCACCTCCCCAATATTTTTTGTCAACAGTCAGCGTAGTTCCTTCAACAGCAGTTCCAACTATTTGCAAAGAAAGCAAGCTTGGACTTCCTAATCATCAAAGACATCTTACTTTAGGCAAATTTAAACTTATGAGATAATGAAGTTGCATAGGTATAAGGATTCTCATAAGCAGAATAGGTACTTAGACATTAGGTACATCTCAGTACTAATCAGTGTTATCAGTGATCTCAGAATCAGAGTTGGTTCAATTCACAGACCAAGAAAGGACAGCTAGCGTGGCCACATTGAGCATTAACATTAAATAGCTGCAGCAAAAGCTTGCATCCAACATGGAACTCTGAAATGTGCAAAATGAAGTAATATAATTGCTAGGCATGTATCTCATATCCACTCTTTTAAAAATTTGAAACTATCATATGCATGGATGAATCAGCAGCTGTTTCACTTCAAGGCAAGATGCACAAAAAAGGTCAATAAGCACACAGATGAATCATTATTACTACCACAACTAGCAGCATGGGACATGCTAATGAATAACAGGAGGATCAAGTCAAGCATATTAGTGACACAATTGCTTAGACAGTTTCCTAACTTATGCAAATCAATTGGTGTCGCACTGATCATAGACATATTCTCCTTTTCAATAGTGCATGCCAAACTTTCAGTTGAAAATTTTCTGACATGTATCAATTCATCAACTACAGAGATCCTAATATCAAAATACTAGAGAAGCACGATTATGACAAAACAAACCCAAAATAGGGGAATGCTTGAAAATTGATATGCAGGATCTATATGGACAATTAATTCAATGGCTG
Organism: Carallia pectinifolia; assembly: GCA_037832335.1. Lineage (NCBI taxonomy): Eukaryota > Viridiplantae > Streptophyta > Magnoliopsida > Malpighiales > Rhizophoraceae > Carallia > Carallia pectinifolia. Next base: position 28,730,553 of record CM075452.1, read on the forward strand.
GTTAAGGTAAATCTTACAAGATGTTGCAATATCATGTCAATTCGTGACACATACGCAAAGTAAGTGTATGACTAAGACGCTTCTCTCAACCGTACAAATCTGGAACATTATCACATTTAGCATGTGATTCACCAATAAAACTTTGTTATATTTTTAGCTACACAAAATTGCCAATATCAGTAAAATTCATAATGTGATTAACTAATAGTAGTTTATTATGTTAGCCACCATGTGTGGGCAACATGCATTCGTGCACATAAAGACACATAAAAGATTTACAACAGATAACAAAATTACCGGGTCGAACACGGTCCTGGCCAATGCAACTTCTTGGCTCACCTACGATCCCATCATCACGCACAGGGATGCATTGGAAGGATATGAATTTACCAATTGCATCTTTAGTTACACGATACTGAAGAACACCAGTACCCTCTGGTATTAGTGCACCCGAGTCTGTTTCAACCTGAATTTCAGAAGACATCTCAGCCAACAAGGATAAATTCTGTGAACAGATGATCGTACACACAACTAGTATGTTTTTCTATCTTTTAAGATGAAAGAAATAGGAGGCCATTCTCTGCCGATTGCTCATGTAGAAGTAATTGCCATTAGGTATATGGCTAACAATTTTTAACTTTACCTTCAGCAAAAATGTACCCAACCACTTTAAAACTATGAACAGAAAGAAAATGATAAAAGTCTGGCCATGCCATACTCCACATATATTTAAATGAAGCATACCTCATGAAGATACCAATTATACACACTTTTTCCTTCATGGCCCCCCACATAGCCATAAGATGCTGTCAGTATTCCACCTTCAGCGTAATCACCAGTAATTGATAAGAAGTTTAAGCTTGGGGGAAGCGCTGAAACAAGTCAAAAATGAGTTAGTAAATTAAATTCATTTGAGCAATAGTCCAAAAAAAAGCCTATGTTCTATATTAACTTCCAAAAAAATTGCCTTTGTTCTATATTAACTAATAAAACAACGAGGAAATTTTTACTTACTTTCAACCGCTCTCTCTGATATTGCATATGCTGGCTCACCAGATTCACCATCTAAAGCCATTGGAGTATATTTGGCAACTATGTAATAGCCAACTGCTCCTAGAGGTATCCGAAATGCCTAAATGAAAATAAGGTTAAACAAAGAAATCAATTGAATAACCGTTGTCAATCTGTGTTTTGACATGTACACATTTTTATGTAAGTACATCACCCACCTTTGCAATCTTGGAAGTGCTCAATGCCTCAAGACCATTCTCACCATTCAACATTGCAGAACTTGTTTTGAACCACTGAACTCTGCTGGAACCCTCTGTTCCTCCGGTAACAATGCCAGTTACAGTGACCTTACTGTTTTCTTTAAAATCGCCAATTATCTTAACATTTCTTACTTTTGGAGGTGCTGAAAAATAAAGTGGGCAAAAAAAAAAAAAAAAACACGTTACAACCAAAGCAAGTCAATAATAGATTCAAAAAGCACAAACCACAGGCAAAGGAAAATGACTGGCTACAACAATAATGTCATATCCTTTTTTTTTGTTGGTACATAATAATTTCTTAACCTTGCTACATGGTAAATGCATTGTCCAGCTAAATACGGAGAGCAGAGTGGAGAATGCATATGAGTAGGCATTGGGAGTGAGCAACATTTCTCTACTTTTGAACAAACTGAAATTTTGACCAGTTGGCAATTGCAAAATGATAATAAAATCATCTACATGCCTGTAATTGATTAGAGATAAGCATTTTAGTCTGTTTTCAATTTCGTGCATTCTGTAGGTTGAACGTGCTCAACTGGTGTGTAGAAAAGCAGCTCAAAAGAAAATAACACAATTATTTCTATCCACAAGTCACTGATTTGCCAATTAATATAACAGATTAGACATATCGTGGGACCCAACCATCAGCATTGCAGTAACTTGTTCCTTTATTTGGTGTCGAAAAAGGAAGTCAAGAGTTCAAGCCTTGCCACATGCATACTCTAGTTGAATTGTGAATCTAAACACGAGGAAAAGAAAGCCTGTGCTTTGTTGTTCCTCTAACCCAATAGCCTGGCGTTGTAAAGATTAGTTTATCAGCCATTCCTATCCCTTGCCATCAACCTAAGCTTTTAGGTCGAATCGTCCCTCAACAATTCACAAGCTTTTACCATTTCAAACAACCGTTTGTCAAAACAAGAACAGTAACATGAAAGCATCTTAGGCATCATATATTCTACCTTGCTTCACAGCAGCAGAAACTATTGAAACGGCTTCCCCTTCTTTCCCTGTAAAGTATGCCACATCATGCAACAATTGTTTATAAAATTTCAAAGACAGCTAGAAGACAAGCAAATGTGTAACTGTCAACAAGCAAAAGGGTGATGGCTGACCTTCAAAATTTATAGGTAAATATACAAATGCTACGCGATGCCCAATGTCGTCTTTAGTCAGAGTATACTCGGATGCACCAGCTAAAAGAAGCACAAAATCTCTGCCAAGAGAAAACACTAGATTAAAGCCACAAACTGTATAAACAATTATAATTCAAATTTCCCATGAACTGCTATTTGTACTACAAATAGTGTCAAACTATGAAATAATCGGGAGAGAAAAAAACAAAAGCAGAACTATGCATAGTACATGCAGCAACAAGCAAATAAGAAACCAAAATTGAAACTGGGTAGGAGAAGAAAATGCCTCAACTTGTAGATGCAAATCAAAATTGAGCGAAAATAATCTTCCTTAAGAGAACAAACCCGGTTTCCTTATTTTCCCGTAACCATTCAAACTTGCTGGGACCCTCTCTTCCTCCAAAGTAGTCACCAACACCTTTGATGCTATTCCCTTCAACAACATCTCCAACAATTCGGACGTGACTGACAGATGGAGAAGCTGACACCATGAAATGTAATTGAAAGCCCATGTCACGTGTTCAATATATAAAGAAAAAGCAAAGAGCGATTAAAGGCTATTTTTATGAAATCTTAATGAAGCACTAAAGAAAATGCTCAATCCCATAAGGCTTACACCCATTGTAAACTAACTCTACGAAGAGGTAAAGTCAAACAAAGAAACAGACCAATCATAAAGAGTTTAAAATATCTGTGGTCAGTTTCTCTACTGCACTTTCTCAAAATGGAGACAGTCAAACATAATTTCCAGGGGAACTTGTCGTCTGCACAAGTTCTGCAGGAAGGCAGCTGTACAATCAAAATTGCAGAGGCTATAGGGTTTAGGGCCATTACCTAATTGGCAATTTTGGGAACATAATAGTTCATAAAAAAGTAGGAACAGCAGCCATAACTTTATTAGATCTTTGAAACTAATGTCCTTCTGTTGTGGTCAATTCATCTCATTCATTTGTTTGAGCCTGTCATAAGACATATTCCTATTGCACTACCTCCTTAATTGAACTCCGCTTCTTGCCAAATTAAAATGGGAAATTATAATTGGATTCTCCCACACTTTTTTCTGAGGGTTACTTCTCTTATGAAAGGTATAGAAGAAACTAAGCTTACTTTCAAAATAAATTAGAATGCACTTTTGGCCATAAAAACTCAAAAGAAAACGAAAATACAATGGATGCAATTTTAAGAACATTGACATCTCATACACACCTGCTTTAACGAAATCAGTATATTTATATTGAGGTTCCCCTTTGGCACCTTCTTCTGTGACTGGTGTATACATAAAAACCAAACTGGCATCTATGTCATCTATAGTTAACCTGTACTCCTCGTCTTCTGCTCCTGCAATAACCACGGGGCTGCTATTCCATCTTCTCCTCAGCCAACTATAACATGAAATGAGCAAAGTTAAATTTAATTCCTACATATGAAAGAAAGACAGAAACATGTAATATGTTTCTGTTTCCATGTCGGAATGTGTACCCAGCAACTATTTAAGATACAACTCTCACCTCGCAACTCCTTTCCCTGGTGTTCCACCGCACCACGCTACCTCAGCACAACCTTTGATGGTATTTCCTTCTACCAACTCCCCCTGGACTTCAAGGCTGATGACCTTTGGTATGCCACTTCCTTTTGCACAACAAAAAAAATTGAAACGCAACAAAGTTACAACTATTGAAAGGGAAAACGAAGTTGTTGACAGATACAGGAGACAGAAGCTTGGAGGGGTTTGACTGTTATTATATTGAACAGCATTATATTTCATTCATGTGTGTGTCTTTAAGGATTTCTCAACTCAAAAATTAGCAATGCCACTTGGACATAGATATGACATTTTAACATTGCTTTCTTGGTAACAAAGGAGAGAAACAAATAGTAGAGCATACCTCGTAAAACTGGCGCAGATAGAGCAAAAACAGCAGGATATTCTGTTTCCCCAAGGATGGGTGTACACAAAACTTTCAAAAATTTACCAATGTCTTCATGCTTTGGCCAGTATACCTGACCATCATACAATCTCATCAGCACCTCAAAAGGATAAATTAATGCCCATCAAAAGCTCAAAGCACTATCTATATGACAGCCTGAACTACTAACCTCTCCAGTAGCATCAGGAATAGCAGCGAATTCTGAAAGTGGTCTCTCTCCCACAAACCATTGATATCTTAAGACCAATGGCATATCGGCACTTGGATTGCCATCTTGAACAAAACTAAAATGACAGCGACAAGCATCTTCTTCGAAAGGTTGATCAATAGATGCATCCTTAAGCAGATAGTCCGGTGGGAAATGATCTTTCCATTGCTCAAAAAGAAAGTGAAAAGTGGAGTCTGTTCAATTGACCATAAATCAAATCAAGGCTCCCACTGAAGAAATTCATGAGCAACAAGAACCTTCATTACATGAATAAACAAATTACAGTTTGCTATCCCAAGTTCAAACCAATGGCTACCAATAAATTGATATTCATTCCAAACCTAAACTAAATGTTCTCAAAACACAAAGTTAGAACCACTACTTGCACAAAAACATCCAAAACATTTAGCTACAGTAGGCTTCGTGTTAAGTCGGATATGGAGCCTCAGAATCAAACAATTGAAGAGCTATTATGTTTAAGCCAACAAGAGTTAATTAACCAAAATCCTGTGGCATGGCTGAAAGCACATTTTTCTTTCTTGGTTTCTATTTTAAAGACAAAGGATAGTTTGATCAACGAGTGTGGAAGTAAATCCTAAATTACCTTGTGCAGGATTTATGACAGATATCAAGAGTATCCTTTATTCATAAAAGAATGGAATGGTGAGTAAATATTCATACGGCCAACCCCAATTCAATTTGGAATTAAGTCTTTGTTGTGAATGGTTGTTGTCAAGAGTATCCTTGATTGGTTAAATTATCTGGGAAGAAGGGTGATCTTATGAGAGCAGTTGGCATTGAAGAGCTGAAATTTTGTAAGCCAAGGCTACCCTAAGGCTATCCAGGTGGACTACAATTGATTGAATAAAGGAGAAAAACCAAAGGCGTCACGCTGGATGTATTCATCCTTATGCAAATGAACATAGCTGCAAGAGAACCAAACAATGAAAAACAGCATTTTGCAGATTACACACCTCCAGCACTATCAGGACGACAGAACTCCCAACCATCTCTGATGCACAAGGCTGTGCATGCTGGATAACGCTTCGCAAGTGTTAGCTCCTCCCGCAAAATGTCTATCCGCATTCCAACATTAAAGTACAAGGAGAGAGTTTTTGAAAGTTATGAGGTGCCCTCAAAGCAAAAAACTTAACAAAGTGCAAACCTCGTACTGCATTATAGAAAGAAACTGGAAGCAGAAAACTATTTAGTTCATTTATTTGAAAAAAATGTATCGGTCCTTTGCACCAAACACAGTTAATTATAAATCGTTACCTCTATCATTGAACTTCTTCAAGGTAGGACCAACAAGCAAAACGCAAGCTGCTTCCAAATGAGGCATCTTAAGAATGGGATTTTCCTCCACCCGTAAATGCTGCAGCACAGAGGAAAAATATTATTTACAATGCAAGCATGAGTCTACATGAGCTAGCATTTACGGATACTTGCAATATGAGCATGGGCCTACATAAGGTTGGAACATGAATGTGCTGTACTCTTACGACAGCGATACATCTGTCTCAAACTATTTTTTTGCCACAAGATGCCAAATATGAAATAAAGTATAGACAAAGCACACATTAATCAATTGCACGTCACTAAACAACAGTAACTGGGTTCATACACAAGCAGTCAATTTAGTAGTGCCTACTTCTTCGAAGTCTCCATACCAATTCTACAACCTCTAAGTTTCTCCACCCATGTGCATTTTCATCTTATAGATAGCTTTGTCATTAAATACAATAGTACCATAGGCCTTCACCTGCAACAGAAATCTTAATATTTGAAAGCTGTGATGTCAAGATGATCCAGCACATCCCAACTTTGGTTTACTTACTTGGCAGCACTACCCTTAAGCCAAATTCTAACTCAAACTCATGGTCATGAATAGCTATAGAGCTGTTTCCATCAAAATCTAAACCATAACATAATAAATTTTTAAATGGGTTCTTGTTTTTAATAAGTGAAGAGCGGCACTTGAACTTGATACCTTTTAGTCTCAAGCTTCAGATTTAATGATTAGGCCAAAGAATTAGTCCCCATAAATCCACACTTATTCTACCATTTTCATCAAATAACAAAATCACCGAATTTGCAGCCCATGCCATAATATTAATTGTCCCACAAATGTAGATGATTTCATAAGTCTAAAGATGAAAGGACAAAGACATGAGACTTCTTCAAAACACATGGAATGTGGTTGATCCAAAAAAAAGGGGGGGCTTAAAGCTAACCTCAAGGACTGGTAGATGTGGGAAACCGTTTAAAGTTGTTATTTTGTTCTTGCTTGCAGCCAATACCTACAAGGAAGGAAAAAAAAAATCAAAGTTAATCATATTGGCCTAATCTCGAGATCATGAAGAGGAGAACTTATTATCAAACAACAATCAAACCTGAAGACGAGGTTGGCTTGCCATCACAAGAGACTTTAACTTATTTTGAGCTACAGAAAGAAACTGGGCATGCAGCATTGATTGTCAGAGCAAAATTCAAAGTCAATTTGAGACGATTGTTTTGAGATAGTTGATAAGTTGTGTTAAACAGTTCAATCATACCTCCAAGTTTGGAAGTTGAGGAAGACTTGCAAGTGAAGTGATTTGATTACCAGCAAGATACAGTTGCTACAAGTAATAAAGTTCTCTCACATCATGTATCAATGATTGAATGCTGCAAGATGTTACTATTGACGAACTCACAATGATGAACGCACGTAAGAAACAAACCTGCAAGGCCTTGCAATTCTCCAAAGGTTCAAAGCCTGGTCCTTTAAACTCATTAAAGCTCAAATCCAGAACCTGGACTCGAAAAGCAATTCTGATCAAATGTTAAGGCACCTGTGTGCCAAAATTGATAATAGAGACATACCAAATAACTTTAAAATTTGGAATACAGGCCATTCAAAGGTTTCCTAGTTTCTGAAGAATTGCAAACTAGAAAAGTAGAATGATAGGTCAGGGAATATTGAACCTTCACTCGTGTCAATATCTCAATTCCTTCCAGCGTAGATAAGAGGTTATCTCTGAGATAAACAAACTGCCAACAGGCATATTAGTGGTTGGACCACAATCCAAAGCATTACTAGATTGTTGGAAAAATGCAAGCATTTAGGTATTTGGTATGTGATAGCTTTACCTCTAAATTTGATGATAAGTTCAGCCCACTAGCATTCAGACTACGAACTCGATGACCCCTGAGATCCAATCTCTGATCCAACCAGCAACCGTTAGAACAACAGAAAAATAAAAAATCTAAAAGCTACAAGGAAAACAATTCCAAGCTTGCTCCCAAGCACCTATGCAACTTTTTTTGGCATGCAGACGGCATCAAAATTCAGAACATCACGCTGCTGCAACCAACCAATCCCTATCAATGGTTAGGATACAGAAGTACTTCCCCTGCACTCTAGTCCATCTTATCCCAGGATTTAACTACAAATATCCCAGGCTTGAAACTAAGTGACTTTATCCTCTAAATAATTGACTGCAATGTTGTGTGACCCATGTTGAAGCAAGAACTGCTGCAACTACTATAAATTCAGATTTCAAATTTAAACCACTGCATCTGGATAATTGAGTGCTTAAAATTATATGTATCTTTCCACCATTAGTTATCAATTTTCCCTCAAAAGATGACTTATCTACTAACATAAGTAATGGAAAGTGTGAAATTTACTTTTAAGCCCTTGACATATCACTTTGTTAACCATGATATATCTCAAGCTCGGTATGCCAACAAAGCCTCAAGAAGATGGTGAAACAGCCAAGAGAAACCGAGAAAGGAAATCTAAATGCCAGAATTTTCCTTTCTTGGCAATACACTGCACCAAATACTTGCACATTATGTTTTCAAGTAACATCCGTGTTCATTCTGGTGCAAGGTGTGGCAGAGCAAAATCATTGAATACTAAATAACTGTAAATCAAAATGCATCTCATATCTAATGCTCAATTCATGATGAAGGATAAAATAGGCAATTGTAGTCATGTGTCAATTACACCATATAAAAACATAAAAAAAATTTTGATAATTGTCCCTAGTTTGGCATTTAATAGTACTGTTGAAAGAAAGATAAAGCATATCTAACAGAGATAACCAGCTGTAGCGGATAAAAGGGCATATCACATATCCAATTATTCTCTATAAAACTTCCAATTTAAAATGTTAGGATGCTTTAAGTTGAACAAGACAAGTGGAATGTACATTTCATAAAACTTTGTAAGAAGAATTAGAACCAAAGTGGAGATTTATTTTTGTGCTATTTATACATCAAAGTTGCAATTAACATAGTATGCTTACCACATCATCACTAGCTTTACTATCCACCTGTGGAAGAACAATGAACCTTGAATCTCGACTTTCAGGGGTTCCTACTTTCCTTCGTCCAGACAAGCTAGAGTTCCTATCAACAGATGTGGGTGGGGCAGTTCTCAATCCAGAAGAAACTGAAGGCGATCGAGCAGACAGTGAAGAGACCTTGGAAATTGACTTCCTGCTCACAGTACTACCAGTACTGTCCAATGACGTTGAAGTAGACCTTTTCGAAGAGGAAGAGACAGTCAATGCTGACTTGACTGAAGCCTTCTTGATGGCATCTGACTTATTTATGTCTGATCCGGTGGATGTTCTCAAACTCTTATCCCCAGGTGACACAGGAACCAACTTCCTAGTATTTGAAAGACTTGTTCGGAGTGTGGATTTTGTGGGAACTGAAGGCAAGGAACTTCTTCTAAGTTCTGGAAGTGACCTCCTCACTGGCTCAATAACAGCAGTAGCCTTTTTGCCTGCAGCCATAGAAACACCATTTTGCCGTTTTGAGGCAGGGACTGACTGTTTTTCTGGCAAACCTCCAGTGCTGTTTCTTCTTATCACTGGAATTGAATTGGAATCACTGGATGAAGCAGCTACACTTGTTTTAGTCACATTTACGCTAGACCGTGGACTACTTTTGGCTTCAGTTTTCGTTCTATTAGAACCAGTTGGTGCTAAAAGGTTGGATGTTGCCAAAATGGTAGGCTTTGTGGCTTTTGTGACCCTCTTTGTAGCTTCCTTTGAAGTGATTGTGGTCGGTTTATCTGACATTTGGGATTTTGGCACTAGCTCTTCACCAGATGACACTATTGGCTCCTCCATTTTTTCGAGTTAAACCACTTGTGCTAGTAAGTCAAGTGCAAGTATCCTGATTCAATCACCACAATAACATAGCAATCAAGAATTTGAAATGAGTTTTGGTCAAAGGGTCTTTCTCCTCCAGAGGTATTAAAAAAAAGAAAGGCTACAAAAATTTAAATGAAACACCTTTAAGACTAAACACCAAAGTTTGGAGAATGACAAAAATGTCAAATTAAAAAAAATACGACCCAAGCTGTCTCAGTTTAAATTATTAACTCCAAAACAAAACAGACTTAAACCCTTTTGTTCTCTTTTTACTTAATTCCAAGCAATGAACTAAAGGCAAAATGATCTTTCATGGTTGTTGAGAAAATGCCAAAAAATAAAATAAAATAAAATAAACAGAACAACAAGATAACTTGGTAGCAAAACCTTAAGTTAACCAACATCAGGAAAAGCTCACAACCTTCACGCAACGCAGCTACCACCCCACTAATTGTTTTAGTTAAAGAGTCATTTCACTCTTAGAATAATAATTCCACAACACAAAATAAAATATAAAAATATATAAAGCATTCCCATTACCCTTATCATCCTCACTTCTCCTAACCACCAAAGACACAAGCACAATATGGTTTTAATACTCCAAAAAAGATTCAAAAATTTTAAATAAAAAAAAAGAAATAAGAGAGAAAAAAGGGCATTACTTACAAACTCCAAAACAGAAAACAAAGAAATCTCAAGAACTCAGAGAAACTGATAAGCAAAAAAATATTTTAAAAAAAGATGGGAAAAAGACATTAATTTCAAAACCCACAAAATAAAGCAAAGTTATCAAATTCAAGAAATAAAAGGAAAGAACAAAAATCAAAGAAAAGGAGGGAAAGACATTATCCACAAGCTAAAAAACCCAAAAAAGTAGTTAAATAAAAAAAGGGTCAAGAAATTAAAGAAAGTTAAAATAAAAAAGAAAATGATCAAAAAGCATTATTGGCATTACCTACAAACTGAGAGAGAGAGAGAGAGAGAGAGAGGAAGCTCAAGAAATTTAAGAACAATGGGAAATTTAAAGAAAAGCAAAAATAAAAAATTTAAAGACAATGGGTGGAAAAGGGCATTACAAACAAACTCATGAAGACACAAAACAAACTGAGCTCAAGAAATTCAAAAAAAAATTTTAAAAAAAAAGCCTTGCAAATAAGGAAAAGGAGGCATCACTTAACAACAAGCACAAGAACCCAGAAATTAAAAGTAAAAGCCCTCAAGAACACAAAAAAGTGATCTTGAATGCAGGTTCTTTACCAACAAAGAAAAAATAAATAAAAATCCAAACTTTCTTTCTTTCTCTCTCTAGATTCAAACGGGAAAAAACAAAGAAAAGAAAAAGACAAACAATTTAAGAGAGATAAAGGGACTCACATTGAATGGATTAGGGAAGCAGTAGATCTGAAGAAGGAGGAAGTGAATGAAACTGAAAAAGCGGCTAAAGGAAGGATCTTTGCAAGCCAGACAGAACTACTAAAAGCATTGGATGCTCGCTCTCTCTCTCTAACTTCTTTCTTTCTCTCTCTACTCTGTAGCCAGTAAGAGAAGACCCATTTTGAAATCTTGCAACCATACAAAAATAAAGCAAGCAGATTTTTTGTTCTTTTGTTTAAGGGTGTCACTCACTCTTACACTTCACCAATGGCAAAAGCCAGAGAGAGAGAGAGAGAGAGAGAGAGGCAGACAGAGAGACGGAGAGTTGGTACAAATTTTGAAATAAAGTGCATTGTTGTGTCTGGATTTTTTTATTTGGTGCAGATGTTTTTTTTTTTTTAAGAAAATGCATGCCAGCCGTCTGATTTTAAGACTGCTTTGCATGGTATGTTAATCGAATGGCTGATACGAGTATTTGTAATGTGAATATACGCATCCAATGATCTCTCTCGTGACCTCTGATTAGCAAAATGCTGTTTGAAATTATTGGCGAAAATGAGACTCGGTGGAAAACTGATTGTCTTTGATTTACCAATTTGAAATTAGTGTATAGAAAGAAAAAAATCTAATGAAAATACAGGATAAATAACGTAGCAGACATATTTTGGTGTGATGTAATTTAATAAAAATCTGTCGAATTTAAATTTTTTTAAAAATTATATATATAAATTATTAAATTAATTATGCATTCTTGTATAAATCGTGTTGTCACGTAATGAAGCCCGACAAGAAAAGAAAAACAAGAAGATGTGGTGAGTTGACTCGGGATTTACTGGGTCAGCAAATTTCAAACTCGGAACGTTTACGCAACACGCACTGCTACTCGTGTCGGCAGGGCGGATAGCATAATGGGTTATTAACAACGAACTTTGAGAATAGTGGTTGACAATTTTTTATCAGAATGGGTATCAAAATTTTGAACAAAATTCATTTTTTTGTTGTTACTTTTTTTTTTTTTGTCAAGAAATTTATTGTGTTGTCAATTATATAATTAAAATAATTTTATTTATTCTCATAAATTATATATTTTCTTTTTCATGATTAAAATAAAAATATCTAAAATAAAAATTTAAATTTTTAATTATTAGAATACTCTTGGACAATTTTTTTATTATCCTCAATTTATGACTATAATCAAAGATGAGCTAGGCATAAACTAATTTCCAAATATATTGCACAAAAATGACAAACACTATTGTTTTAATTCAATAAACAGATGCAAGTGGAGGGCCACAATTATCACTCAGTACATCACGCAAATTGCAATTATGTCAGATCAAAAAGGTAAATGGCATAATTAAATGCAATAATATTATAGATTGTGGAAAAAAGATACTTGCTTGCAAAATATATTCCACAAGAAATAAAAAGATTCAGTTTTGTATCCAAATGAACAAGATCAAGTCGCGAGTTCCCATTGGCCCATGAGACATATTGTATCATATTTTTTTCTGCCTTTGTTTTTTTTTTTTTTTTCCATGTTTAATCCAATTTCTTCAAAGGGTAAACAATTTCCAATTGCCGTAAAAATAAAAGTTTTGTCTGCAAAATAATTTAGCTGCGTACGAATTATGCATCATGGATTTATTATTTACCCTTGAAACTAATATTAAAATCTAAAAGCATACGGTGATTCGGCTTTAGGGATGTGTCGATTGTTAGAAGAATAAACAGTACTCTTCGCAATCATAAGAGAGAAAAAAACCCAATATAATTTCCTCGTTCAATAAAAATGTTGACGAATGTTATGATAAAGGATTCTATTGTAAGGCCTAATTGCAAACACATGGCATATAACCTAAAAGGAGAACATTAACAGATGTTGGGATTTTTTCTTGATGAGCTGTTGTTTGCACCTGCCCCCCAAGCCCTTGAAAGTTTTGATTATTTAAGTCAGGCACCAACAAAAAAGGTGGGTTAATGTCATGATAACTATAAGGCTTCGTTGAGAAGATTTTGAAACCATCTAAGTGATAACTTAGTAAAAATTTAGTGTGTTTCTTCTTATATTAAACTGAATTCAAATCATTTTATTATTCTTCACACTCTAATAAATAGAAGTTTATCTTAAGAGTGTAGTGTTATGTTTCAGACTCGTCAACACTAAAATTAGACACAGAGAAAACCCAATTATGCTCAAGAGTATTTAAATGATGAGCTTTCTTTATATAAAATATTTAATTAAAACGTTAACGAGTGATCCATATCTCAATATATAAATATAATGATTAATATAATTGAAATGTACCTTTTTTCTATAAAAAAAAAAAAAAGGTTTTGAGGGGGAAAAAAAAATGATGGAAGCGTGAAAAGAACACAAGATAAAGTTTTCCTACAATTCAGCACCAGAATCCGAGATAAAGTTGGAATTTGATGAGAGACATGCATAAGGGAAAGGGCAAAAGACGAGGAATTCAAGCATCACCAATCAACCCCATCAACACCAGAGAATAGACCATTGAATTTGGCTTTCCTACGTTAAATTAATAATATAGTAATAAGAAACAATGCTGTTTCACTAATTTTTTTTAATGATAAATCGGTTAGTAATTAGCTGTTAAAGATTAGTAGAGAAGGAGTGAGCGGGTTTAAGAGTTTTACAATAGGGTATTTTAATTGAGAGGTGAAGAATTCAATCCTCCTCATTTGCTTGAGCTCTATAGTATAAGACTTGGCGGACTCTATTTCTTGGCATCTTTTTATTTATTTTTTATTTTTTTTATCTCTCGGAGTTGTAGAATAATTGATAAAAAAAAAAGAATAAAAAAGTATATTTGAAATCCAATCTTAGATTTAAGAGTTAGAAAACAACCCTCCGACCATTACAATAAAGTTGTGCACTCTTTTATTTTTTATAAGACGTGAGGAATTATTTCTTGATCCACAAATGTTAAGATGGTAAATGAGGGACAAGGGCAGCCCAAAACTCAAAATGTTCAATAATGTAACTTTAATTGATTTATTACGCACCTTTTACGGTAAATGCAGCTAATAATAGTTTTTTTGAGATTCATGCAAAATTGTAACAGCCGCTTTTCAGGCAGCGCGCGTGGCTTGCAAAAAATGAGCTGCTGAGACTTCTGCAATCCAACCAAATTAATATTCAGCCTCACCAAATACTTGTCAAAATATCAGAAATAGAATAAATACATAATAATTAATTAATTAATTAATTAATATGTGTAATTAATTAACTAATATTTATAATAAAAAATTAATAAATTTTTATTACAAATATTAATCAATTGGTTAAATAAAATAATCAATCAATTATTATTACCTATCATAAGTCAATATTTTTTCATGTTTACCTAAATTTTCTTAATTAATAATTGTTCTGAGACACTTTATTAAGAATTATTAACCATATATTTTAATTCTAATGACCACATTTTTTTTCTAGACTTTCATGAGTGGCAGTGAGAATTTATATATAGGAGTAGTAAAAATTGTAAATAATCCAACCAAACCAATCGGAACAATTATTGGTCTTCCTCAGCCCTTGTCTGGGTAAGAAAAGAGGGAGAGAAATATGTGAGAAGAATAAAAATGTGAGAATAAATATAAAAAAGAAGGAACATACTTTATCATTCTATCATTTTAGTGTTTAGGAGAGTGTAATGTAAAAAAAAAAATCAAAATATTATGTTTGAAAATTAATAAAAAGTAAAAAAAAAGAAAATAATATATATCTCATATCAATTTTACTCTTTTAAAGTAATATTAAAAAAAGACTAACAACAAAACTATCATTACAGTTAAAAAGTACGGACAGCACAAAAATCTATTTAATAGGGGTGTTTACAGGTCAAATTAAGCAATTTAAAGGAAAAAATTGCAATCAAACTATCATGCTAGCGATTTGAAAATTTTGAATTACAACTAATCCGCCAACCGACCAAACTAATCCACTATTTGGTAGATTGATTTAAGTGATTTACGCAATTTTTCTAATTTTATAACTTATCTATATAAAGTGAAATATAAATGCTCAATTAAATATTCAATCAAAAAATTCAAAAATTTAGTTAAATATTCATTCAAATTCTCTTCATCTTCTTCATACTAACTCTACATTACATGGAACCACGAAATAAAGAAGAAACACAAAATTAGCAGTCATCAAGATCAAGCGATCGAGACACATAAATAGGAATTATACTGCCCAAAATAAAAAATTTACGCATTCAACAATAAAAAGAAGTTAGTCTTTATTTACTCATACGACATACAAATTACTCAAATAAATAAGAATACTTCATGCATAAGAAACAAATAAATAAGAAAAAATTGAAAGGTAAATCTTTTTTTTACTTGGAGCAAACAACCTTGTTTTTAGTATATCTTTAATATATATATTAAAATATTTAGCATAGACGGATTGAATTAATTAACCACAATTTTTAAATTTACGAAACTGCCACCAATCCACCATGATAGTTTTAAAAAATTAAAAACTGTGATAATTTGTTTCCTTATAATTTTGACAGTTGCAAGTAGATTTAATGTGAGTTGAGCAATTTTTAACAAATTAAACGATTTATAAACATCTCTACCACCTAATACAAGTTTGCTTAGTTTGCCCCTAATATTGGGAGAACCAATTACAGTGGGACCCAGAGAAAAATTTTCCTATAGCTCATATTTGTCTTGTATATTTCATATCTTCTCAAACGGCACCTACCGGCTGCTGGCGCATACACCGGAGTTGGCTGGGTTGCTGTTGCTTTGGACGCCGGAGGTGCTGCTCCTACCACCGCACTACCTGATGGCTCTGCACACACACCATCACTGTCCCTGCTGCAGGCAGCCTCATCTCCACCGCCGTCAGCTTTTTCCGGCGAGCCGCCTCCGTGGTCGCCGCCCAGGATCTCTTTTGGCTCCACCGAAGTTGTTTGGATAGGGTTCTGCTATGTTTTGATCCAATGGGGGATTTGTTGTGTTTTATCTATGTTCTTTTGTTTTATTGCTGTTGTGTTTTTGTTGTTGCCGTTGTTGCTGTTGCGGTTAGGGTTTGCTACGTGCATATGTGTTCTGTATCAGTTGGTAATCGTTGCTGGTCGCTCTTGGTCAATTACCGGCATAAGTCCGCCGAAGTGCAGTATTTGCTGCTCTGTGCAGCTCAGTCCGGCTAGTCCGGTTTGTACCCTCTGTGTAGGGTATTGTGCAATTGGATTTCAAGTCCAATTGTCGTGTGGTCTTTTGACCACTTTTATTGTAGGCCTTTGTGGCCGTTCCTTTCTACTGTTGTATGCAGCTTGTTTCGGCACTTTCGTGTCGACTTATGTACAGTTCGCGTAATGTATGCAATGGTTTCTTCTGGTCAAAAAAAAAAAAACGGCAACACATACTACACGCTATCCAAAATCTATTCTACTTGTAAAGAATTCCTCTCCTAAATGAGGGGTTAATATTATTATTGTTTAGGAGATTTATTTATCAAATTTGTCTATATATATATATATATATATATATATATATAAAAGAAATTCGAGCCTATAGACTTGGTGGACTCTATTTCTTCTTGTCCTTTTATTCTTTATATAAGACGTGAGGAATTATTGCTTGAAAGACAACTGCATTAGGATGCAAATGGGGACAAAGGCAGCCCAAGATTCAAAATGTTCAACAATGATGTGACTTCATTGATCTTTTTTTTTTTACAGGAGTAATTTCACTGATCTATTACGCACCTTTACCGTACGATAAATGCATCTGGTAATAGTTTTTTGAGATTTCTAAACCATGCAAATTTGTAACAGCCCCTTTTCTGGTGGCGTGCGCTGCTTCAAAAATTGAGCTGGTGAGACTTATGCAATCAAACATAAATTAATAAGAGTCCCACCTTGTTTCAAAATAAATAAATAAATAAGAGTCCCATCACGTAAAAATTAATATTTATAATTAAAAATTATTTTTTATTACAAATATTAATATATTGATTACATAAAATAATCAATTGATTGTCATATATCTGCTCTACGTTTGTATTTTTTCTACGTCTACCTAAATTTTTGTAATTAATAATATACTTCTAGTACAATAAATTACAACATTTTATTAAAAATTATTAGCCATGTGTTCAAATTCTAACGACTTCATTCTTCTTTCTTGACCGTAGTGAGTGGTGGTGAGATTTTTTTTTTTTTTGAACCACGGTGGTGAGAATTTATATACATAGGAGGAGAAGTAAAAATGGTAAATAATCCAATCAAACAAATCAGACCGATTATTGTTCTTCCTTAATGTTACTATTGTTTACAACATTTATTTATCAAATTTGTCTATATATATGTGAAGGAAATTTGGAGGATAAGTTATGCTGAGTTTCAGGAGTTGTGTTATTCACATTTTTCATTCAGCTCTGTACACTCGCAACAAAGCATTATGATCTCTACTTTTATTTTGTTACGTGCGTGCGTACAGAAGTAAATAGGAGAGTGATTAGTGTTTCAGGAAAATCGATTAACATAACACCTTTCAGAACATATAACAGTGAGTAAGGACAATTTTTTTTTTTTGGAACAAAGAATAAAGATAATTTTGTGCCTAGAAAGAAAATAAATGTGATTTATTTAACTCATATACGATACAATCACTCATAAATTGTAGTAGTTATAACGGTTAGTAACGATTATTGATATTAATATTATAACAGTTAATATGATAACGAATATAAAAATTAATGTGACCAAATGGTAAAAGCGTTATGCACCAAAGTAGTCGTTACAAAAGTTTTCACACGTCACAATTGTTGATCTCATAAACTCATATGAATTTACTAAAAAAAAAAAAAACAAATTGCTTATAATAATTAATAATAACAGTCCAAAAGCCCAAACCCTAAATTCTGCAACTTTTTCTAGCCTTTTTCTTAATCGCATTTGTATTATCTTATTATTTTTTTAACAGCATTGACATTTAAACATAATAAAATAAAATAATATAATATAATTATTGGGGCGCTGAACGCCAATCAGGCCGACGTAGCCGCCGGCGATGGAGGACTTAGAGGGAATTCTCAGCTTCGACTTCGAGGGCGGACTCGACGCAGCGGGTCCCACCTCCGCCGCCGTCGCCACTGCCTCCATTCCTTCCGACAACTTCTACGGCGCCCCTCCCTCCGCCGCCAACAACAACAACAACAACCCGGCCCATCCGCCGGCGGCGGACGATGCCATTCATAGCAAGCGGCGGAATTACCGGCAGGTCGTTTGCCGGCACTGGCTGCGCAGCCTCTGCATGAAGGGCGATGCTTGTGGATTCCTCCACCAGTACGACAAGTCGCGGATGCCGGTTTGCCGGTTCTTTAGCCTCCACGGAGAGTGCCGGGAGAAGGACTGCGTCTACAAGCACACCAATGTGGATATCAAAGAGTGCAATATGTATGTTTCAGTCTCGATTATATCCCTGCTCTTATTTTTTGTGTCAAGATTTCATACCAAAAAAAAAAAAAAATAGTCACATTGCACGAGATTCTTACATTTGCAGATGAGGAGCGGAGGGGAAGGGTCACACTCATCCATCTATTTGTTTTTGCAAATAGGATGTTTTGATATTTGAACCCATGATCGCTAGGTCACGTCATAATAGAATAACTTTTTTGTTACATGAATGCCTTATTTCAGTGTCAACATTTCATAAAGTTTTGACATTTATTGAACTATGATAGCTTAATTGAACCTACGGTTTGGGAGTCGAATTAGGTACCTTTTTTAGGTAGCTTAATTGAATATTTTATGGGCTTGTTTGATTTTTTTTTTTTTTTGTTTTTTTTTTCAAAAATGGTTATCTTTTGTTTGTTTGAATTAGTGTTTTGAGTGTTTTGTGAATATCTGATCATAGCACTTTTGGGCGGGTTGGTGAGGTTTTACGACGATTTAATGGAGGCACAACCACATTACAAAATTCTATGTTAGGCTTGGCAAAACGGAAGCCATCTTATGTATGATCATCTTATAGACATGAAGCTTGCAACTCAACTCAACAGATGGTAAAAATGTCCTACTTTTAGTTCCTTGCTGATGGATGAGATTGCCTTTGATTGTAGAATTGATAATCTGTGTTTATTTTGGAGTTAGGGACAATTAGTTGACCGTAGTAGCAATTGAGGTGGGCTGTTTTCATACTCAAAGCATGAAGCTTTATGTTTCTCAAGGCGATATTCTTAAGTATAACAAGAATTGGATTTCTATATATTGCATTGCATTATGTTAATGTTCTGTTTCTTGAATAATAATTGATGCCTCTTGTGGTATGCAGACAAACTGGTGGGATCTAGTCCATAGTAGTGATCATTGTCCAGCTTAGTTGATAATGGTTCAAAGAACAAGAGTGATTATTTGCTTGCTGTAGTTTTCTATTTTATTTTCTTTTATTAAATCTCTCTCTCTCTCTCTCTTTTATCACAGAAATTGTTTGTTTCGCTAAAATGACTTTTTTTTTTGGAAAAAAAATTAATTACACTTCTAATATTTTGTTAAATTCGAAATGTAGGGATTCGATTCTGAACTTCAATCTGAATGTGAGCAAATGAAACAATTCTCAGAAAGGTCTTACAGTTAATTGTTGCTGTTATCGCAGGTACAAACTGGGGTTCTGTCCGAATGGTCCTAGCTGTCGGTTCAGGCATGTGAAGCTGCCTGCCCCTCCACCTCCTGTCGAAGATGTACTTCAGAATATTCAGCAGTTTACTTCTTACAACCATGGAAAATCAAATAAAAATTTTCAACAAAGAGGCACTGGCTTTTCCAGAAAAAATGGAAGATCCCAGTTTTCTCAAGGTCCCAATACCATCAGCCAAGGAGCAGTTAGAAAACCTTTGGTGTCACAGTCTGCTAACATACAGCAACAGCAGCAGCAGCAGCAAGGACCTCAGTCTCAGCAACCGGTTGGCCCGCCCCAGATACAAAATTTTTCAAATGGCATGCCTAGTCAGGGGAACAAAACTGCAACACCTTTGCCTCAAGGAATATATAGGTGTGTTCAGAGACCTGGGCTCTTTAATTAAATTATGTAAATCCATTCTTGAAATGTGTTGGGATATCGTTAGTAGAAGTATAGAGAAAATATGCAACAGTTTTGGAGAAGAAATTTTTAAATTTGTGATAATCCAATAAAGCATATTATTATCTTTAATGTGAAAGGGAACAGGACACTATGCTTTTCTTTTTCTTTCTTTGCTGTGCTAATCTTACCTATGCTTGCCCATTTAAATGCCTCTGGATGTTAACTCTGAGGTGTCAGGCCTGAGTTTATATTTTACGGTGGAAGCCATGGGATACTGGTGTAAAGTTCCTGGCATGACTTTCTCTGCTGGAGGCATTTACCATGTACAAAGGTTCTTTGTGATCAAATACCAGATTTTTTGTTTGTTTCTTTTTTTTCTCCCTAATCTATTCTCTCAATGATTTTGAATGTATTAGTTCTTTAACTCTGTTTCCAAAGCTCAATTTTTATATCAATAGTTTAAAAATTATTATTAGTGTTGCGTATATGAGCATTCTGAACATATGTTGCTGTTATGTCGATATGAGACAGTTATTGCCTGTAACAAATATTTTTGTAGTTCTAATATACTTGCAAACAGCGAATTTGAGCTGTTTTCAGTGTTTGCAGTTCAAAATTCTACAGCTTAACTATTACTGTGAAAGTAAGGACAATAAAATGTATTAATTTTCTACCAGTTTTATTCTTTTAGCCCATTGCTTTCAATTATTTTGTGCATATCCTTCTCATTTAATGGTGAATTGGATTTTTTTTTTTTTCTGATAAGTGAAAAATTGGACCATTAGGTCAAATGGAAAGATATTTTGAGCCTATATCTTTAATTGATCCATCTACTATTCCTCCCAGGAGATTTAAATCATGCAATTCTATGATAAATGCTATACGTGCAGGCGCTTGTGTATGTGTGTGTGTGCGCGAGCACGAATGTGATGTTCTTTCCCCTTTCTTTCTTCTTTTTTCAGTCATTGTAAAAAAGAAAAACTATACAGTGCCTTCTCACGTATTACTTCTGTTTAGTGTATATAGATCAATTAAAAAATGTCCAACTGCATGTAAAATTTGTTCAGTTGGTGTGCATTTGAGTTTCTGGAAGATTGTTGTGTGTATTAGAAGTTGGTGACATTATGTAATGATTGTTTTTGCACACATAGACTAGATGGTGCAAAAGTCATTCAATGCGACAATATCATTATTTGGGCTCTACTATTTAGAAGGATGAATATACGGAGAGGATGTTTTTTGTAGGACGAGACTTGACAAAATAAGGACGTGCCATCGGAGCTTTGCGTGACTGCAAAATTGCATTACTTTGAATGATAAATTCATTCAAACAACAACTAGGCCAGCAAGTAGATATAGCAACGATTGATTGAGGAAGTGACATTTGCATTGGTTTGTACATGTCTAATGCAGACCTACAAATGCTTCAATTAATAGGGGTGACCAAATTAAGGTGGATATTAAGAGGAGAGGAAAGGATGACGTAGGTTGACTTAATTATCTCTGGTTAGGAAGGATTTAGAATTGTTAGAACTCACACCAAATTTGGTTTTAATTGAATGGAATGACGAGAAAAGATTCACATAACTAACTCTAGTTATGTTTGGGATGAAGACTTTGTTGTATAATTTTTGGATAAGCAGAGTTTTCAGGATTTGGAAAAAGGTGTAATGCAAGATGTGATTTTAGAAGATAAAACTCCCTTTAACCGTTGTGATTGCAAAGTTCCATTGATGGCTAAGTTGTCAATTCCTTGACAATATAATGGTACCTCCACACAGCTCAGAAAATCTGGTCTTTGTGCAAGTCTATTTCATTATGACTTCTGCATTAACGAATAAGCTCTGAATTTGATTGCTTTGGTTGCAAAGTCCAGCTGCCATGTATCCTTGTTCCCCAGGGTTATTAATGCGCAAGGTCATGAACCATTACTTCCCTCCTGTTTTGTATATTCAGTGCATATGTTACATCTGTTGATTTCTTTACTCTGTTTGTCCTTTGTAATGGTGCATTCCCTTGCCTTATTTTTAATCATGCTGTAAAATTGTTTTGATGATAACTGGGGTCTTTGAACTTATGTTACTTTCATATGTATGTTAGGTATTTTATTGTCAAAAATTGCAGCCACAAAAACCTGGAACTGTTAGTACAAGTAGTGTGGGCCACTTAGAGCAGCAACGAAAGCTAAAATGAATGAAGCTTTTGACACAGCTGAAAACGTGATTTTAATATTCTCAGTCAACAGGACTTGACAATTTCAGGAAAGTTTGGAATATATCCAACTTTATGTTGATTATTTATTTATTTGTGGTCTAAATCCTTCTTCTTCTTCCTTTTTTTTTTTTTGTTCAGTGGCTTTGGCCCGTATGGCCAAGGTTTTCTGGTGATTTTATGGGTCCTGCATCTGGCATGATGTTTCCAGGGCGACCTTCCCAACCTGGGGTCCTGTTCCCAGGTGGTGGGTTAGGGATGATGATGGGTCCAGGGCATGGCCCCTTTATGGGTGGGATAGCTCTCACAACAAATCCACTCGTGCTCATTGGCCAGTTGGCATGCCATTACCGCCACCTGCAGCACCATTCTCTCAAACTAGCAGCCAGCCTATCAAAAGAGATCAGGGGATTAAAGATGGGAATGATGGCAATCATGCAGGACTGGACCACGGCAGGGTTACAGCTGGAAGACCAGATGATGAGATCCAATTGTCTGCTAGAAGGATTAGAGGCTACCCATGACGACCAATTTGGAATAGGCAACAGCTTTAGGAACATGAGAGTGAGAGTGAGGATGAAGCACCTAAGAGACCGAGGCATGGAGAGGGGAAGAAGAAATGAGGAGGCACAGAAGGAGATGTCACTTTAGGCTTCGATCGGTAGCCATTTGCTACTGACTGAAGTAAGAGACAAGTGACAATGAACCAGCAAGGCCAACTTGTAGTTACATTCTTCCCTCCTGTTTGTCAGGTTTGACGTCAAGTTGATATCATAATTTTAGCATGGATAAATTCTCAAGCGCGTGGCCGTATGTTGAGAGCGCCGAACCTCTATAAATCACTGTTTGCAGACTCTTCTCTCTTTAACTTAGATGTACTATGCCATCACCATCAATGCATTTGATGTCACTGTAATTTCTTCCTGTAGCCTCGAAATTGTGCTCGCGCAGGGTATCTATGTTGCAACAATATTAGCCTTTACCCTATAAATGAATTGAGGATTGATGGATGTATCAAATTTTATGATTGACAGAGCTTCCCCTCAAATTATGTCAATGATGCGAACTGATTGACAGTCCAATAATGTAAATTGCAGATTTTACCAGCCAAATTTTGTTCTCTAAATTATAGGCTGGCTGAGAAGGTATTAGACCATTAGACATGGCTGCCCCTCTGATAACAAGAACTTGTAGAGAAGTCTTTGACTCTATAGATAGATGCATTGAAGTATCCAAATTCTAGTAAAGTGAACCAGCAATGCCGCTAGCCAACTAGCTGCCAAGTGCGGCTGGTGATGTGCCAATTGGGAGATGGGAGTTTGAATCTCACCTCTTCACTCCAGCCCTTCTTCGACTTAGGCTTTCTAATAGATCAAAAATAAAACCACCACTACTGCATGGTCTAGTAGTAGAGCAGCGAGATTGTTAACTTCAACAATTAGGTTTCAAATCTCGATACCAATGAACGAAAAAGGAAAATTATCCAAAAAAATGCAGCATAAAAAAGCTTTGGACAGGGAAGGCATATGGATCCAATTTGACATTTGTGTATGCTTTATAAATTATAAGAGCATAAAGTGCAGGAATAATCATAAAAAAAGACAGGCGGCACCATATTGTCATGATGTTTAGCATCTTCTACATTTTGAAATGATGTTGGCAGCACCAAAGTATCTTCTGAAATTACTATTAACTATTTTCACTGAAAATCTCAACTTGGTAATTGCCTGTCAGAAATTCAAAGAAGGAAAAAAAAAAGGTAGTTTTTAAGAATTAATCCTTTCTTGGCCATGCTTTTGACAAAGTATTGAAGCCTTCCTCAGCAGTACAACAAGCAGCTTTATCGAGGCATTGGCTAAACTTGGCTAAAACAAAGGTATACCTAGATAAAGAACACTAAAACAGGCATATCTGATGTAAGCAAGACCCTGTGCAGTGGAAACGAAGATGCAAGCAAATATAAGTAGGTGGATAACAACACCAAGAACAATCCCAACATTTCTGCTTCCCATGTGTCTTGCCTTCTCGTGTTAATTGCATGGAAAGACTAGCTTCTCAAGACGCCTTCAAAATCCTTCTTTTTTTCAGCAAATGTGATTGTATGATTGTACCAACACAAATGATTTTTAGGCCACATGTAAAAGATGCTCTCTGTTATATGTGATAATGTATGTTTCAGTCACAGCCCATAGGATTTAGTACACTTAAAATCAAAGTCATTGTTAGCACTGCATACTCATCCAGGCTTCATCTAATCTCAAAGATAAACCAAACAAAAGGTGTGACATGATTGGCATCAGTCAAACAAAAGCTTGCAAAGCCAAGCTGCGTTTCTATTTACTTATACAGCTGAAATTTGCCTTTAACAGTAGCTTAACTACTTCCCTCATTGTGGGTCTCCTGCCAGGCTCCCTTTGAGTACATCTTAAAGCTACAAGAAGGACATTTATCACTTTATCCATGATATTGGAATCAAAGAGTTCTTCCGTCAGACTTACATCAGTGATCCTTCTGATATCTTCTGTTTTGCTCCACAGAGACCAGACCCATGCTACAATATCTGTTTCCTCCGGAAGTGATGGATCCACTGCCTTTTTTCTGGTTATCAGTTCAAGCAAAACGACACCATAGCTATAAACATCAGACTCCCTGCTCTTTGCTTTTGTGAATGCATTTTCTGTCGAAGCAAACAGGGAATTTTAGCTTCTATAAATCTAAAAATATTAAAAAAACCATCTGATATGAAAATATTAAAAGAACGCAACCTAACAACGAGTGAATCAGGTTACCTGGTGCAATATATCCAGTAGTACCTATAACCGCGACGGATTGTGCTGATGCAGAGGACTGATCCAAAAGCATAGCTATACCAAAATCAGAGATGTGGGGCTCCATATCAGAGTCTAAGAGGATGTTCTCCGGTTTGATGTCACGATGCACTATTGGAGGATCGCAGTCGTAATGGAGATATTCCAATCCATATGCAGTTCCAATGGCTATCTTGTAGCGTACATTCCACTCTAGTGTTAGCAAGGGATTTGTTCCGTGTAAAGCATCATGAAGGCTCCCATTTGACATGTATGGATACAGTAATAAACCATAATCCTTCTTTAACCAATAATCTTCCAACCTGACCAGATTTCGGTGCCTGACTTTCCCAATGGTTTGAATCTCTTTGATCATACTTTTGCTTGCTCCTTTATGTTCTGTGAATACAATCTTCTTTACTGCAAAATGTTTGTCAGCACCTAATGAAGCCCTGTACACAGTTCCATGTGCCCCTCTCCCAACAATAAATCTGCTGTTTAGATTGTCTGTAGCTTCAAGGACTGTCCTGAGTAGTGATGCTGGGCCATCTTCGACAGAAATCTCATCATCCAGCTTGGGTCTTTTGCAATGTATGTATATACATACCGATCCAAGAAGCATAAAAGCAAGAATCAGTGAAGCAAGTACAACCATCACGATTCCTATTTTAGACAGGCGTTTCCCGTGGTTCGATAGACTTCCACATGGTCTGAATTTTTTGTTGGCAATGCATGTTGTATCAGCTGATGGAAGACATTGAACACAAAGCTTGGGATTGCCCAGAAATGATGATGGAGACGAGTTAAGCAAACCCATCAGTGTTTCTGGTATGGGACCAGTGAAGACATTGTTTGAAACATTGAATTCAATCCACACATGATTTTCACCAAGAGCTGCTAAAGTTCCCGTGAGATTGTTGTCAGACATATCAAGACGTTCAAGATAGATCAAGTTCCCCATCCCTGAGGGAATTTCACCAGTCAACCCGTTGGTGCTGAGGTTCAACAGATACCTCAGATTTGTTAATGTCGTAATTGATGAAGGTATCTCACCTCCCAACAAATTTCCACCTAGATGTAGCTCTGCAAGTTGTTTAAGTTCTGAGAGGAAAGACGGAATGCCCCCGGTTAAATGATTTTCTCCCAAAACCAAAGTGGATATTTTTGTCCAGTTCCTCAAACTGAAAGGAATCGAACCATTCAATTTGTTGAACCCTGCATTGAACTTATCTAGTTTGGAACAATTTGATAGTTGAGACGGCAAAGAACCTTCTAGGTGGTTATATGAAAGATCTATGGTCACAAGCTCTGAGAGATCACCTAGCTCTGGAGGAATAAACCCCCCGAGCTTGTTCATGGAAAGATCAATGGAAGTGAGATTGGTACAATTGCTCAGGCTTGGTGGAATCGGACCTGTGATATTATTTTTGCTGATGTCCATGTGTGAAAGGCTTGGATTCTTTGAAAATTTTGGAATACTGCCTGAGAGCTTGTTCCCACTAAGGATCAATCTCCAAAGGGACGAACAGCTCCCAACATCAGAAGGAATGCTTCCTTCAAGTTGATTGCCACCCATATTCAGAACCCTTAATTGCTTGCCAGAGCACAGATCTGGTGGAATCTCACCAGTGAAGTTGTTATTGGTGAAGTCCAGCTCCAATAAGCTGCTGTTAATTCCCAAACTCCGGGGTATTACTCCAGAGAACTGATTGTCAAACAATGTAATGTTCTTCAAGTTTTTGAGTTGGGTCATCTCAATAGGTAATTCGCCGGAAAGATTGTTATCGTACACAAGAAGGTACTCAAGGCTTGGAATCTCCCAAATGCTAATTGGAATCTCACCACTCAACTGGTTGCTAAACAACTCAAGGTCCTGCAACTCACTTAGCATTCCCAATTCACTTGGAATCTCTCCCTCAAGTTGGTTCGTATACAAAAGTAAGACATTCAAGGACTTGCAATTCCCAAGTTCAGGAGGAATCCTCCCAGACAGTCCATTTTGAGAAAGGTCAAGACGGGAAAGCTTATCTAGAAGGCCGACTGAAGACGGGATACTGCCAGTTAAGCTGCTATTGACAATAACTAAGATTGTTAAGCTACTGCAATTGCCTAAATCTCGTGGAATGCCTCCGCTAAAGCTGTTGTATGACAAATCCAGAGTAGTCAAATTCTTGCAATTACCAAAACCTGCAGGAATGCTACCCTCAAGACTATTAGGTCCTAAATACAAACTAACAATGCTTCTAAGATTGGTTAGACTCTCAGGCAAAGAACCAACCAACTGGTTGCCTTGCAGATATAGTGCTTGCAGCTTACTGAGGTTGCCAATACAGCTAGGAATGATACCAGACAACTGGTTATCAGATAACCACAATTCTAAAACTTGGGACAAGTTACAGACAGCTCGAGGAATTGAACCATTGAAATCGTTATTACTCAAATACACACGTTGTAAACCTGAAATCTGAAAGAGTGGTTCAGGAATTTCACCAGAAAGTGAATTCGAGTACAAATTCAAGCACCACAAGTATTTCAGGTGCATAAAGCTATCAGGTATTTGTCCAGTGAAGTTATTCACAGACAAGTCCAAGTACTCAAGCTGAGTACAATTGCCTAACTGTTGGGGTATCTCCCCAGACAGATTATTGCTGCTCAAATCCAAGGTCTGCAAATGCCTTAACTGGGAAACTTCTGGTCCCAACTGACCAGAAGTTCCATAACCAGAAAGGTTAAGAGAGACAACAAAATAATGATCAGAGTCACATCCTATCCCAACCCATGAACATGGAGTTGAGTCTGTAGCATTCCAGCTTGAAGGAATGGAAGGTGGCACAAAAGTCCAATGGCTCAAGAGTGACAACAGAGTTAACCCATCAGAATTCATGCCAGAAACAGCATATGGAAACACAAAGGAGCAATATAACAGCAAGAAATGAGTAGGATACAACCCCACAAGATACATATTCATAGTATTTTAGCTAAATGCATGAGAAAGAAACCAACTTTTTGTTTTTTAGAAGAAGAAAGAAACTAACTTTGGAAGGATTAATAGTTCCAAAGAGACAACTTTTGGGGGGTTTACCTAGTTGCACCTAAGCAAAGAAATTAAGAAAGACAAGCACCTGGGACACCAAGATTAGCAGTTTGTAGACTTTTGGGGAGAGATGCGAAAGATGGGACCCGGGGACCGTAGCTCGGCAGGTGGTTTATGGCTGGAGACATTTATACTTCTCATTTCCTTGCCTAAAGTGAAGCACTGATGCGGTGGCACTCATTTCTAGCTTTATATCTCGCTGCATGACCAATCCTGTATACAAATATAAGAAAAAATTATGTAAATATATAATTATATATATATATATATATAATTAATATGTATGAATTAAATTATTATATCATAAAAATTATATTAAATATAAAAAATAAAGAAAAAATTATTAAATTATATATTTTTTACATATCGTACATTACGTACTAACAAAATCGTGCCAATAAATGTATACACTCGAGTGTATCTGTTTGTCGTGCTTACATTGTGAACACTCGACTGTTTCAACGAGGCTTCTCATGGTTTTCCTTCGGCGGTCTGCTGTAAGTCGGACTTCACGTGGTCAGGACTTTGAAAAGATGTTCAAAAAAATGGTCTTTGAAAAAGGCCAAAAAAAATAGTTTTTGAGGATTGAAAAGTAGTAAATATTATAATAATTTAAATTATTGAATTGTGAATATTTTAATATATTTAAAATAAAAAGTAAATAAATTATTATTATTATTTGATTAATTACATGTTTGTTGCTCGTCTCATGAAGTGTATCCATCTAATATTACTAAAAAAAATTGTTAAACAAAATTTGAAGCAAGAAAGACGTAAGTGCATATTATATTTTAATTATATATTTATAGTTAAATCGTTAATTGATATCATATATTTTAATATTAAAAATATATGTACGATTTATAGGAGAGAGAAATTATTTTATTTGTTTTTGACATTAAATAAATTATTTTATTATATAGTTAATGATGTTATAATAATTTTTTTAATAGATAAAAAATATTATTATAATTTATATTTGTCTTGCGTCTGCTCATTGAGTGTATGTGACATTTTTGTCCTCACCCGCTAACTTGTCCATAATTTTTTTTATATGATTATATAAACACAAAATCTACAATACAAAAAGAACATACAGTTAATTAATAATTTATTTAATTTTTTAAAAATTTAATATAATTTTTATAATATAATTGTCTGAATTTTACTTATTAACTTTATATTTACTATTACGTATCTATGTTTTTTTTTTTTCAAACAAACTTGTCCTTTGTTTTTTTTGACATAAACTAACTTGTCCTTTATTGTTATCAAATGATATTGTCAACCAAAATGGGAATTGACTCGAAAGGATTATTGTTGAGTTTAAGTTTTATTCGAAAACCAAATTGATAAATACAAAATATTATCATCCGCGTATATCTCTCTCAGTTTTTCTTTTTGGATTTAATAAACTTCCAACGAAAAGAGCCATAATCGAAACTACTGTTGGTGTTACAATTAGGTGTTATCACGTTCTAGATTACGTGTGTGATAATTGCCGAAAAATTTTTGTTTTTGTTTACACCTATCTAACTTATCATTGCATAGTAGTGTTCTTTTGTGAATTAAATTATTTTACATAGATCTTTAGGAAAGTGTTTGTTGGGGTTGTTAGAGGGCTGCTTTCAAGTGCTAATAATTTACTTGAGGTCTTGTTATGCATTGGCTCATTTGGATTCAAAGGGCATATGGGCAATATTTTTTCAAGTGCTTCTTTTCTGCTGTCCATTTTATGTCTCTCATTGTCCATTGATTGACATATGTCACTATGCATTTGGGGAAAAAGTCAATAAGCAGAAAAAATTCTGTGAGAGAGGAGTTAAAATGAACTAACCAGTAGAATTTATAAAATAAAAAATAATAATTTTTTAAAAAATCAGCACAATTTTTGGGAAAAAACGTTCAAAATTCAAAAATAAATTATTTTTCAACGTATGAAATTCACAAGCCAGATTATATCTGACTCTCCCCTATTGATTTTCTCTACCCACAAATTTTTGAGTCCTACCTACTTCTATTTTCCGTTGGCTACAAAAGTGAAAATGGTTCTCGACTCTCCGAACCAAGAAAAAAAGTCACGTCTTAAACTTCTCATGCTCCTTGTTCTCATTTCTCTTAGCATATGATTAATTTAGTTATTTATTTATTTTAACTAACAATTTATGATTGCGAATTGATGATAAGTGGACAGTAACTTATAACTAAAGAAAAAAAATTGTAACAAAATGTTTAACAATTTGCAAAAAGTAATAATGTTTATATATATACATAGGGATATCAATATTTTTAATCTTAATTTTTTAAATTTTTTTAAGTTTGAATTCTAAATTTTTTTAACATTTCATTTGAGTCATAAACCTTTTGATCTCATACTATATCGGTCATTTAAGTTATAAAAAGTGGTCAATCGATTAATGAATGAGTTTAACTTAATAAAAATTATTTAAAAAAGATTAAATATATGAATTAAATATTTTTTTATTAACAAAATATGCACATTAAATATTTTTTTAATTAATAAATATACGAATTAAATAGGTAATATGTACATTTTTGATAGAAAATACATTCAATTCATATATTTAATTTTTTTAAAAATAATTTTTTGTAAAGTTAAAATTATTTTTTAATAGATTGATCACTTTTGGTAAGTAGAGGAACTGATTTGTTAGAAAATTAAAAAATTTAGAATTCAAATGAAATGTCAAAAAAATTTAAAATTTAAATATAAAAAAATTTAAAAATTTAAAAATAAAAATATTAATATTCTTTTATATATATATATATATATATATATATATATACAATTAATAACTCTGAGACAACAACTTACAACTGTCTTACAAATAGTATGAACACTGTCTTGACCAACCATACCCTGTCAGTGTCACTATAGAAAATAATTTCTTTTCACACTGTCTTTTTTAAGTTCTTGAACTTGATTGACCTGACTTAGAACTACTTAATACAAAATTAGAAAGTGACATCCACTTTACCCCACTTTATGCATAAGATTCTTAAGAGTTGCTGCTTCTGACTATAGGAGTGTCCACATTTGACACATTTCATTGACACATCTGGTTTTCCAAACCTGGCCCCGGAAAATCATTGTTCACATTTCATTGTCCTCATTGTTCTACTGCTATCTTGCAGGGGATGGCTCTTCAAGGCTTGCTGTCCTTGTCTGCCTTGGTGTTTTAGGGTCTTGCTGTTGTGGTGGCGGCTGGGTGCCTGGACGATTCTGTTTTCTAGGTCCCTCTCCCATGAGCCTTGGGTCCTTCCTCCATGCAGGCCTATTCTATTTTCCTGGGCTATGGGCTCAAGTATGGGCTTCTTCTCGAGTTTTAGAGCTGCCGCTCGTATTGGGCTGAGTGTGGGGGTGGCTGGGTCTTGTATGCGTGAATGGGTGGCTCGGTTTGTTTTCCAATGAACAGTTAGTGTAGGTTCTAGGTTGAGTTGACCCGCTTTGTGTATAGTATGAATTTTTATGAAATGAACTATCTGTTTCTCCCCCAAAAAAAAAATATATATATATATATCTAGCCCGGAAAACCAGCCTCCCTCGCCTCAGCACAACAGCTTTACAAAAATACACTATTTTTAAGACATGCATTTTTTATTTATTACAATGTTGGATTATAAATTATATAATAAAACAATTCTTTTTTTTCTTCATAAATCTCATATTATTTATTTCTAAAATTAAAATTTAAAATATTTAAAATAAAAATTTAAATTTTAACCATTAAAATTTCTTTTAGAAACTGACATACGTATTATATGGTGTATTCCCATTATTTTTTATGCGGTTAGTGTGCATAAATCTTTTGTCTCCAAACGGGATTGAGATGCGAAATCTTCAAAATCCAATTTATCAAGTTAATTTTTAGATAGATGGACAGAAAATGTAAACAACATTGTTGAATTGGAATTAATCTAAAATTCAAACTATCCAAAATCAAAATAATTTACAATTTGAATAACTCAAAATCGAAAAAAATTCGAAATATGATTGAAATAAAACTTGATTAATTTAAAATTTAAATACTCCAAATTTGTAAAACTCAAAATCTGAATAACCGGGATCCAAAGCGTCGAAGACCCAAAATTTAATCTATCTAACATTTGATGACCTGATAAACTCAATTATCTAAAATTTAAATGACCGAAGATCTAAAACAATCCTACTCGAATCCAATTCAACTTTCTTGTTTGCCATCTCTAAGTTCTTGCTATTGGCAATTCTCCACAAAATAATAATAGTTGATATTTTATAAAGTGGATATTTTATATTATTATAATGATATGTAGTAATACGATTACAAACATCTCATTATTTATTTATTTTTAATTAATTGAATGTGAGAATTTTAATTTTAAATGCGATTGTAATATCAATCTTACTATCACACATCGGTATCTCATTAATTTGTATGGCATGTGCATGACACCAGCGCGACATTAATCAGACCCAGAAATCAACGAAAGGAACCAGCGACAATTTGTGTACATAATCACCGCACGAGGGCACTTTAAAAGGGACGCCGAAGTTAAATGTACACAGGAAGTTAAACCTCAAATATAATTAAAATTTGAATTTGAAATCTATTTGTCATCTCTCATTTGATTGTTAGGTAAATAATTTTAAATAAATCAAAAATATTATAAGAATATATTAATAAATAATCTGATTTCAACTTATAAATATTATAATCTATATATTTACGTTATAATTTTTTATTGTTTAATAAAAAAAAGAGAATATATGTAGTCATAGCAAAAAAAGGATGCAAAATCGACATATTACATTCTACATTTTTTTCAGTTTAATTTAAAAAAATACTATATTTACGTTTTTTAACAAATTTAGTACAATTTAATTATTTTTTAACAAATCGAACACATTATCAGTTAAAAATAACTAATTAAATGTAATTGAATCCCTTAATATACAGATATAACACATATATGTCTAAATCTAATATAATTTAAAACCCCTAAATATCATATGTGCATATGTGTATATTGAGAGATTCATTTATTTGTAACTGAGTTAGATTTGTTTGAAAATAATTAAACTATTCTAAATTTGTTAGATTTCAAAGGTCGTGCTAGATTTATTAAAAAATAATTAAACTGTATTAAATTTGTTAATTTTTAAAAGTGGTACTAAATTTGCTAAGAAGCACAAAGGTAATGTTTTTTTTTTAAATTAATCATTTTTTTCTAGAATGAAAAATAAAAATATTTTTTATTTATTTTTATTATAATAAAAAGGTCTGATTACAGAAAAAAAAAAAAAGTCAATTGTAATGTGTGTATTTTATGCCTTGCTTTGAACATAGCTATATAATTGAAGGGGCACTTGGTTCATGGTACAAATTCACAAGCAGAATTGGAATGGAGTAGAATCAGAATCAAAATAGTTGGAGTTAGAGGGCTTTCATTTATAGGAATTCGATTAATTTTTGTTGAGAATTTTTCTTTATCAATTGAGAATTTCAGACGATTTCAATGAGTTCTGTTAAAAAGTTTTACCCACCCCTTGTAAAGATTTTGGTGGGTTTTTATTGACTGGAGAGATTTTTTTGTTTACTTTTTATTAACGTGTTGTTAGTCTAATAATTATAATTAATAAAAATAATAAATGATAAATATAAGAGAATCAGATTCCCATATAATGGGAATCCTATTCCCCTTTTAAAAGAAAAAGAATGAGAATCATTTTTTTAAAATTAAATATAAAGAATGTAAAAAAAGTTAATTGGTTTTTGTTTTTATTTACTTTTTTTCTTAACCAAATACCCCTAACAAAAAAAAAAAAAAACCTTTGAAACAGTCATTCAAAAAATGCTTACGGTGAAAAAAAGGTTAAAAAAACTCACGAATCTCCTTCTCAACCCAAATCGAACCCGATTTGGATTCGTCCCCAGTCACCACCCATCTCTTATAACCCTAATTCCATCGGGAAATTAGGGTTCTGCAGAAACGCACTCCCAGCCCCCGCTAGCGCAGCTGTGATAGAAATCGCAAACTTCTTCCCGACCTCCAAATATGCCGACGGTGAGCGTTGGAAGAGATCGCCTCTTCGCTGCCCTTGGCAGAACTTACAGTACGCCCTCTGTCTCTCTCTCTCTCTCTCTCTCTCTATATATATATATATATATATATATGCACCAATAAATGTTTAGATTTTTGGTGTGCCCTAACTGCAACAAGTCTGATAGTTTTTACAACAGAAATTAAAAACTATTATTTTTCTATTGTAAATGTTGTAGAACTATCAGTATAATCTTGTTTCATTTAGGACACTAATAGGAAAACTAAAAATCGGCACACAAACACACACACACACTCTCTCTCTCTCTCTCTCTCTCTCTCTCTCTCTCTATATATATATATATATATATATATATATATATATATATATGTGATATTGTATTGTATAGTGGACTGATGAAAATGCTGTGAAATTGGAGTCAGTAACTGATATGTTGGAAATCGTGTGCGTTGGTGGTGATGTTAGGTAAAGAAGAGTTCGAGGATCTCTGCTTCAGTTTCGGTATTGAGCTAGATGATGTGGTGAGGCCATTCATTTCTTCTTTGATTTCTTAGTTTTTTTTTTTTTTTGCTTCTTAATTTGAAGAATGTAAATAAATAATTATTTAATTCAGTGGAATTTTTTGGAAAATTCGAACATGCTATAATTTTTGTCTTAAATAACTTGTGTTAGACGACTGAGAAGGCGATTATTAGAAAAGAGAAGCACATGGGGGAAGAAGAAGCCGATGATGATGAAGAAGTTATCTACAAAATTGAAGTTCCCGCTAACAGGTCCCCACTTTGTCTCTGTTTTTTTTTAGCCCCCTACTAGTAGTTGATCTGTTAACTTTGAATTTTCCGCACTTTTTGTTGTATATAGAGTGACTTATTAGATCAAATGTCTGGATTTTGATGGTGGTCTTCGTGCATTTTGTGGTTTGACGCTAGTTTAATTTTTAGGGTTGGAGTTCATTTGAATGGCTTACTTTGTCACCGCGACTGATCTTGAAAGAAATGAATGGAAAAAAGAGCAAGTCCTATCAATGTCGAATTCTAAGAATCTTTTCATTTTTATTTGTGACTCTAATAGAAAAAGGGGGGTGGGCAGCCTCTGCTCCCGTAGGGGTCCTTCATATGACTTGCATGTGTTAAGCATATAGGCCAATAATTTTTTGTCACTTAGCTACTACAGATACTGTAAGCTTCTTTCTCCTCTCACTTATATGGAGGAGATAGTAATCAAGAAAAGGGAATCTAAACCTTCACCATTCTTTTTGTGTACTTCTTCGTTCTTTCTGTTTTATTTTCTTTTTTTCCTCCGAATGGGGTTTATCTTGGGCCTGATCTACTGGCTGTATTTCAGAATTTAGGTGCTGTAATTTTGATCTTTTTTCCTGGAGATGCTGTAACCTGGGCCTTTGATTTATGGTTTAATTTTTCTATATTTTGTTTTTCATTTTGATTGCATTTTGGTCTTGCCCAACCTTTTTGATCGGAAAGTAAAAAAACAGTTGTATGTTTCCAAAATTTATATTAAGGTTGACTGTAAAAGGGCAGGAAAGAGGAAAATTCCTGTTTGTGGGCTGTTAGTATTCTATGAACGGAGCATACAGAGGGGTTGATAGTCACTTCCTTTTATTTTGTCAGATACGATTTGCTTTGTCTTGAGGGGCTTGCTCAAGCCCTCCGCATTTTCAATAAACAGGACGAGATACCGATGTATACTCTTTCCAAAATCAGGAAGGAATCAATGATTAAGATGCACGTAAAACCTAAGGTATACTTTCTCTGTGGGACGCTAATGACTTAAGAAATCTGAGATGTCGATTTATTTAATGGATTGTGGGAATTTTTCTCCTTGCACAGACATCTTTGATTCGTCCCCATGTTGTTTGTGCCATTTTGAGAGATATTACATTTGATAAAGCAATCTATAACAGCTTCATTGATCTCCAAGACAAACTTCATCAGAACATTTGCAGGTGATAATATTCCAGCTAGAATGTGTGTTCTGTTACCCTTTCTTGTTTGTTACCTAAAAAAGAAAAATTTCTGCTTGTTATACTTACATCACCTTTTGTTTTAGGCGAAGAACACTGGTTGCAATAGGGACTCATGACTTGGACGCATTAGAAGGCCCTTTTACTTATGAGGTGGGCTCCTGTCACCTTTATCTTCTACTCTTTTTTATACTTGTTATACTTTGCCGAGAAGGCCTTACCTAGATTTTTGATGATGTTTTGTGTCCTATGCCAAATCTGTCATCACCATGGTAGAAGGAGAATCTTTAGGACAATAGATAGTGCCATTCCTTTGGTTAATTACTTATAGGTGTGTGCAATGGTATCAATCAATGTGGCTTGTGCTATTTGCACCGTCTCTTTGGTACATTTGGATGATATGCTATTTACACATTCTCGAATTGATACAGACATTTGTTATTGCTTTTTCTTCATTCAAAGTCTTTTTGTGGTCATCTTTTCATGGATTTTGGACAAAATCTTCCCCTTGTTCACTTTGTAATCATGCTTGTAGGTTATAATACAAATGAAGTAACAATAGTCCTGACTTTAAGTTATTCTATCCCGTATTTGCAGGCTTTGCCTCCTGCAGACATAAATTTTGTTCCACTGAAACAAGTAAGTTGTTCTTTTTCTAGTCTAATCTTTTTATGCTTTTGGCTAGTAATCATTCCTTATTTGGTTCTTGTAACTTAGGAAAAAAACTTCAGAGCTGATGAGCTGATGGAGTTTTACAAGGTGATTCCAAAACTAAGGATCCTTTATTTCTATATGCCAGGGCTTTTACTTTTTATAACACTGACCTTGCAGTGCCACAATCAAGCATAAAGGATTTGAAATCCAAATGCTTTGTGCATCCTCTTGTCTGGAAGTGTGATTTGGATTTTAGAAGTTACATTGTCTTCTCAATGCCCAATACAACAATTATGCCTTTTGTTTTTCTACATGCTCAAACATGATATTTTTGGCAGTCTGATTTGAAGCTGAAGAAATTTTTGCACATAATTGAGAACTCTCCAGTGTACCCTGTCATATATGATCAAAAGAGGTATGAGTGGTATCCTTTAAGTATTTTATATCAAGTGTCTTATTTTTCATAACTTTCAGCTAAGTAATTCTGTTTTCTTTAATGATTCTGATTCCATCCAGAGTGGATGGAAGATGGGTTAAATTGGTATGGCTATGAATTACTTTCATTCGCCTAACAGAGGGACCATCCTATATCCTGTGTATGGACAGTGATCCATAAGAGTTACTAAATTTTGAATTAGCATGCCCTTGAGTTTTCAGTTCTCCTCTGCTCCTTCTTTTTTTACAGTGCTGTTTTTGTGAAAGGTTGTATTCTTGGATGATTTGCGCTTTATTGTTATTTAGCTATCATATGTCAGAAGGAGGAAAAAAATATCCTGGAAGGAACACTGAGCAAAATATCTTGTTTATAGGAGAGGCGTAGGCTGAAACCTTACTTTGTTCATGTGAGAAAGATGGGGACATATGAATGCATTTGTATAGGATGACTTTTCCTTAGAAAGTGTTTACCAAGGCTGTGTCACTTTGTGTCTTGTGGAGAAGGGTGGAACCCTGCAGGGAGAGTGAGTCAAGTGTCAATTGCTTTCCTTTTTCTTATTTTTTACTTTCGAAAGGATGTATTAGGTTGCTCATTGATGTCTCCTCATTGGATGATCTCGAGTATGAAAATAAAATGGCCTTATGTTGCTTTTTTGGCCACTAAAGCCCTTTGTTTTCTGGTTGAACATGTTGAATATTTTTGTTAAAATAATATAAGTTTTCTTACCCAGGACAGTATTGTCTCTGCCACCAATTATTAATGGTGCACATTCAGCTATCTCATTGAAGACAAAGAATGTTTTTATAGAATGTACGGCCACTGATTTAACAAAGGCAAAGATTGTCTTGAACACAATGGTAAGGAGTTGAGAAGATGTGGTTGCTAGTTTGTAGCCATCACTGGTGCTTGTTGCAGTAATGATTTAATGTTGCTTCTCAGGTAACAACCTTTTCAATGTATTGTAAAAGGAAATTTGAAGTGGAACCAGTTGAAGTGATTTATCCTGATGGGAAGTCATATGTGTATCCTGATTTATCAGTCTACGACATGGAAGTTCCTCTCTCATATATTACTGGCTCTATTGGAGTCTCTTTGGAGGCCAAAGAGGTATTTATTAGACTGTTTCTCTATTTGGATTTGTGTCAATGTGCTTGCAGTAGAATTTAAAAGAAGGGTCAATCATATTTCATGTGAGTGTTTCCTCTCAATTTTGAAATGAGGGAACTCGCAAGTTAAGGCTCCCTGTGGGTTGTTAAAATATATTTCAAAACTTTTTATCAAGAAGAAAGGCTTCTGTTTGGCCCCTTCTGTTTGTTTGACAAATTGGTCCATGGTTTCCGAAATTTTTTCTTCGCTTCTATATTTTATAGATAATTCTTTCTCAA
Organism: Carallia pectinifolia; assembly: GCA_037832335.1. NCBI lineage: Eukaryota > Viridiplantae > Streptophyta > Magnoliopsida > Malpighiales > Rhizophoraceae > Carallia > Carallia pectinifolia. The sequence continues at coordinate 28,769,321 of CM075452.1, forward strand.
CCTGTTTTTTTACTTTAAGGTATTCTTAACTATGTTAGTAGCAATGCTAAGCCATTTTTAAATGCTCTATAATGTTGTTTCTTTTGTAATATGATTGTTATTATTGAATGACTATTGTTTATGTCAAGTTGGGCTCAAATCTCAGATCCAACCATTGTTAAAGAGACCTTCCAGAACTTGAAATCAACAGCAAGGAACTGAAATAAAACTTGCTGTCCTCTGAAATACAGTCTGAGAATGCAATGTATTTATGTGTTGTAATATTTTCTCTGTATCCTTCAGGTCACAAGTTTGTTGAACCGTATGCAATTGCATGCTGAGCAGTCTGCTTCTAGTGATGACCAATGCAAGATCAACGTATCGGTACCTCCAACTAGAAGTGACATTCTTCACCCGTGTGACGTCATGGAGGTAGTGATCTCAATTGTTACTGTAATGTGATGTACTTTCCATCAGGAAGTTGTTGTGTGTACAACTCTTACTGCTTATGACACGGTTTGTGTTTCATTCCAAGGATGTTGCGATTGCTTACGGCTATAATAACATTCCAAAGAGCAAGCTACTGTCTTTGAAGCCACTTGCATTGAACCAGCTTGAGGATCTAATCAGACATGAGGTACAGAAGAAAATTATCCTTGCGCTCTCTGTCCGTGTGTAATTAGCTTACTTATTTAACCATTTCAGTTTCTCTTGTGTTAATCTTGTTAGATTCTTTTCTTTTTCAGATTGCCATGAATGGATTTACGGAGGTTCTGACTTGGATTTTATGTTCTTACCGTGAAAATTTTGCCATGTTGAATCGACCGGATGACAGATCAACAGCAGTGGTTGTTGGAAATCCCCGTTCCTCTGATTTTGAGGTTTGCAGATTTTGCCTGATGAAGTTGTACAAGCTTACTGTTATTTGATTTCAGCTACAAGATATACTTCTGTCTTCTTCGACATCTTAAGAAGCTATACAACATAAACTACTATGAAGATAAATTGTGGATGCACTATTATTTTATAATTGCTGGTTTCCTGTGTTGTTCTCTGTATGCCCGTTTCACATACTTTACTATTAGTTTTTTTTTTAATCCCTCCTATATTGAGGTGAATGCCTATTAGTTATCGACCTGCATCTATTGTCTTGTTCCTTTTACCTTACTTAAATTGGATTTCTTGTTGTTTGTATGGGTTCTTGGAACCAGCCTCTTGTCTCATTCACATTTTTGAACATTTGATTTCTCCTTGTTTGCATAGGTTGTTCGAACTAGCCTCATGCCTGGTGCTCTAAAAATCATTGGACATAACAAAGACCATCCAAAGCCCATAAAGGTACTTATCTTCTGTTCTCTTGGTGAACATGCCGGTTCCATATATTTTTAATGACATATCTCCTGTGCTGGCTGACTGAGATCTTATAATTGTTGTGATTTTGGCCATTAAAAAAATTATGTTCAATGATAATAACGTTGCTGAAATTTACTAGCAATCCATGCAGACGCTTACTTTGTAGATGTTAGATGCGTTCCCTTAATCAATAAACTACATATATGGTGGCATTTTCCTGCAAGTTTGATCAATGCATTAAGGGAATTTACAGAAAAAGAATGAGCATGTGCTTCTGCATTTTATGATCTGCTTAATTGTGCAACCTTTCTTTTAAATTACCATAATGATGACATTTCTGCAGCCTCTTTATGCTATCAAGTTATTTCTCATGTTTGGAAATGATACTAGATTTTTGAAGTGGGTGACATAGCCCTTTTGGATGAGAGCAAAGATGTTGGAGCAACCAATCGCCGTCTGCTTGCAGCTTTGTATTGTGGCTCTAACTCTGGATTTGAGGTATGGTTTTCTTCCTGTAGCATATAAAGACAATCTCCCTTCATTTTGGTTGTTGGGGAAGGGAGAGTGTAGGACATATATAGGACGCAGCAGAGATAATTGGGAGCAGGTTATTATGTCATGGAAAAATTTCTGACCACACTTCTTATTAGCTTGTGCTTCTAGAAACCTATGAAGATGACAGCAATTGATACGTTTTTACTTCTTTTTGCAGCTGATTCATTCCTTGGTGGACAGAATTATGGAAGTAATGGGAACTCCTTTTGTAATAGTTGGTGAAAATTCTGGGTACTACATACAGCGTTCAGATGTAAGTTTCTTTGCTTTTCCACTGTGTAACCTGTGGAGATTTTCATCATGTACTCATCATCTAGGTAATTTCTGAAGGAACCTGAGTTTCTCCCTGGTAGACAAGCTAGCATCATTTACAAGGGGAAGCGCATTGGCATTTTTGGTATTGTACATCCTCAGGTAGTAATCATGGCGCCCTTGATCTTTGTGCATTATTATTTTAGTTTGTCTCTGTTTAGACTTTTAGCATTGCAGTGGTACTTGGTAGAGAAATGGTGTTGCATGACTTCTGAGTTTGTGGACTAGGGGCTCTGGTTCATGATTGTTGACTATCAATGTTAAACTCGACTTTTTCGGGCTTGAGGTGCATTATGCATGTAATTGCTTGTCCTTCCTGCCTATTATGCATTCATTTTTTGTTTGACCGCAGGTCTTGAACAATTTTGACATTCCGGATCCATGCTCCTTCCTGGAACTAGATATAGAGTACTTCTTGTAGGGTTTACTCCTCGAAAACAAATGTGAGTTTGCAGTAGCAACTCTAAATGTAAGTTTGGGGTAACTATTATTGTGTCTCAGGTCAGTAAATCGGTTTGACAAAATTTCTGAGCTTTATTTATTTATTTATTTCTGGAGCTACTCTTTTTCTTTTTCACGTGATGTTCATTTAGTGGGGAGAGCAAAGAATTTGGCTTGCTAACCATGCAAGTACATTTTTGTGTACTTTTCTCTGGTTTTGGCACGAATTGCAATTTTCTTTTTTTTGATGGATAGATAATTATCGGCCATCATAAAAAAAAAAAATGTATGTTTTCATGTACCCATGGCTTAATAATATTTAAATAGATTGAAAAAGTTTTGTTGATGTTTTGCCATTTGGCTCATGCTATGTATTATATTGAAAATCAGTTCTTTAGCGGTTATTAGTATTATGAATTTTTAAAATTATCAAATTCTTAATAGTTAATCAGCAGCTACTATTCATGATCAATCGCTAATGTAAATTGAACTAAACAAAGTTGGTAAGGCTGGTATAATTTCTTTATTTTATGTTAATTTACTTAGAGTTGCCAAATGGTTGGGCGAGTTTAGGGTACATCTAGTCTCTAGTATATCGCATTTTGAGTTCATTCATCTTATTTTGAATGTCCGGTCCATTGAATTTTGAGCATGTAAGTTTCAGAGTTTTGAGATCAAGTTATTTGAATTTTCCAATTTTGAATGTTCGAGATAATTAAGTTTTTGGATTATATTGAGTTTGGATTATTTGTGATTTAGGTTATGAGTTATTGATTTTTTTTATTCAATGCGGGTTGATCTGAACCAAAATTTAAAAAATCTCCAATCGGATTATTCATATTAGATTATGTTAGGTTTGCTTTTTTCACGTGTAATTTTAAAATTATTGTTGAAGGAAACTAGCCCATTACTGCGTCCGAGTTTAAGCACTATTAGCACATGACATGCCCAAGAATTAATCAAATCTTGTATCTGCAAATGTTGAAACATTGTTCAAGTAATTGTAATTGATCAAGTGAAAAGGGTGACATTAAGATTGTAAAAGAACATTGGGCATAAGGTTGGTGTTCAGGGTTTTAGAAAGAAATGGCCCTAAAGCCCTAAAACAAATCATGCAGTGCATTTAACCACCCATGTGCGTTTTTCTTTTTCCGTTTATTTTTTTGTTATTGATATTCATAATGAAAACGTGGAAACTGTGACTGGACACGTTCAGGGCAAACATGAAAATGGCCCTAGATGAAAGCCGCTCTTGACTCGAATGAGGAGGGAAGGAATGAAAACAACAGCTCTTTCTTTTTGGGGAAAAAAAAAAAAAAACACTTTTACCCTGGAGTCCACAATTCGTGGCCTGACGTAAACGAATCAATGCATTGCTAAAAAATTTAGTAACTCTCAAAACTCGGTGACTTTCAAAATTCGATATTAGAATTCATTTATTAAAAAAAAACCAAGCTTAAATAAGGAGAAAGTTAATTCAATTTAACTCCTTAGTTAAACAAATTAAACTTTGATATATAATATAAAGTTAAAATAGTATAAAATATATTAGTTTTATTTTATTATATTTTATAAAATATAAAATTAATTTATTTTATATTATCGTATTTTATATTATGTACTAAACGTTAACCAAACATATTAAAATTGGACTCAATTGTTGGTTTGTTTACCACTCATTTCTTAGGACAATGAAGTTAGCGAGACTCTGATTAAAAGCAAGAAAAAAAGACGGGCATGTGGTGGGGTAAGTCTTATACGTGGTGGCGTAAATTTTTACGTGGGTTTGATACTTTATTTTATTTTATTTTATTTTTTAAATCTTGTTATGTGTGCAGTATGTATAATTAAAATAAATATGTAAAAATAATAATAAAAATATATAATTAATTGTTAAAAAAATTATTATTTATTTATATACTGTTATTTAAAAAGTCTGTAAGTATAAAGTTCTGTTACCTTGAATGCCTAATATCTTTTTTAAACAAAAAAGATTGAGTTCCGTCTGCCACGTTAGCCTGTCCGTTTTTCCCATCTCTGCACCTTGTCTGGGTAGCTGGACGCTTCTCAGGAATTAAACCCAAAATTGACTTCAAGCTTGAGATTCAGGCGGTCACTGTTACATCTTGTATTTCTATCCCTCCCAATCCCCAAAATTTTCCATGCGCCATTTTAACCAATTTTCCATTTCTGTCTTACAGTTTCCTTTTTAATCTGCTAAGGTTCTTAACTCCTTTTGAGTTCAATTTCTGACAAAAAAAAAAAAAAAGAGAAAACTTTACAAAGATCCAATATTTATATTGATTGTATTATACAGCCCCCTTTCACTTAAACTGAGCCTGACCCACTTGATTTTAAGCTGCCAATTTCCTGAATCCTTAACCAAAATTGAAGCTTTGATTGATTTCCAAACTGGGTTTTTGTAGAAGTTTGTAAAGAACAAAAATTTGTAATAGTAATAGTAGTAAAAGGAGAAGAAGAAGAAGAAGAAGAAGAAGAAGAAGGCCCACGTGGCAAAATGTTAGGCGGGTTGTACGGAGACCTCCCTCCGCCGTCCTCCGCCGAGGAGGAAAAGTCCACCGCCAACGCCTCCATGGCTTGGTCCAGCAGTACTCTAATGGCTCCGCCAACCCTTCGTAAACCGTCCGTGGCCATGACCCCACCGCAGACGATTTTAAAATCGCAGAGCAAATTGAAAACCCCAAACCCTGCAACCAAAACCCTAACTTCGCCTGCGGTGGTGGCGGCGGCAGCGGCGGAGTTGGTTTCCGAGAATGTGGCGCAACCTGCCCTCGTGGGCGTCAATTCCGTAGTGGTTGAGGAGTATGATCCAGCAAGGCCGAATGACTATGAGGATTATAGAAGGGAGAAGAAGAAGAAGGCTTTGGAGGCAGAGAGGATGAGGGAAATTGAGAGGAGGAGGCAAGAGGAAGAGGAGAGGGAGAGGAGGGAAAGGGAGGAAAGGGAAAGGGAAAGAGACAGGGACAGAAATATTTCCGGCGAGGAAGCTTGGAGGCGGCGGGCTGCAATGAGCGGAGGAGCTGTCCCAAGGTCACCTTCACCACCTAGCAGTGGGGATGGATTTAGTATTGGGAAGTCGGATACGGGTGGGTTGGGTGTTGGTGCAGGGGGACAAATGACTGCAGCACAGAGGATGATGGCAAAGATGGGTTGGAAGGAAGGACAAGGGCTTGGAAAGCAGGAACAGGGGATTACAACGCCATTGCTCGCGAAGAAGACTGATCGACGAGCTGGGGTGATTGTGAATGCTAGTGAGACAAAACCAGAGAAAAAGGTGAAGAGTGTGAATTTCAATGGACCGCCCACTCGGGTTTTGCTTCTGAGGAACATGGTAATTATGACCTGTAATGTTTTGGTTAGATTAAAAAAAGATCTAATCTTGATTGATCTAAATTATGCTTATTTTAATGATTTCGGATTCTGTGTGTATAATCAGTATATATCCTAAATATGTAATGATTAATGAGGATGCTTGTATTGTGAATCAATATAAAGAAACCATCGAAGTATGCCAAAATAGGATTGAAATGTTTCTATGGACTTTGTCATCTGTCTGTGTATCTATTCAAATACAACTGTACGTAGACAAGCATGCAATTGTAAAGGAACACATACTAATCTGTTTCATTTGTAGGTCTGAATTGTGCATAAATTCTATTTTAGGGATGCCTGGGAGTTGGAACGAGATTAGCATATTGTAATTTACTTAGTCAACATCTAGATTTTTTTCTGGCACCCTGTTGTTGCACTCTTCAGCTCTGAGTAGATAGTTTGTATTTATATTGCTGTGGCTTGCTTGTCTGGTGACCAACTATTGTGGCTATTCCTAATTGTTACCATACTTTTGCATGACTAGCATTGTCTTGGACATCAAAATTTGTAATGTTGTTAGAGCATATTCAGTCTACTTCCTTGCCCGAGATAGCTATGCGGTGCCATATCAAGGTGTGCATGTCTGATTGGAACTGTTTATCTGAATGTAGATAATGTCATAGCACACAGCCATAGAGAAACTTTTGCACTTGCTAGAACTTGGAGTGCCCAGACTTTGATATCAAATGTGGGTTCATGGAGTTTGTTCATTGGCTCTTGTTTGCGACAAAGTTTATTTTGCTATACTTCTTTTGGAATCTCCCGATGGTTCACAGTTTAGATACCATATATCCACTAAGACAAGCCCTTTTTTTTTGTCTTATTGATGATATTGGTCACTTGCTACATACTACCGGAGCTTGTGGTGGTTTTTGTGGTTTCTTATTTTTGGATGGTAACCTACATTTAACATTTGTAGACTAAGATGAGAGGAAAATGAAATTTAGTTATAAACATCTAGTTTAACACTCTAGAATGGAAAGCCTTCTGTTTAGTCTGATGATGACGACAACTATTGCAAGTTTAGAAGAGATGGAAACCCATTCTGTACAACCGCATATTCAAGAGGAAAGTCAGGCTTAAACGCCCAGGTAAAATAGAAAATCAAGAGACTGGAGTTAATGGTGTTGATTGATACAAGCCTATGACCTAAAAATTTGATGACTGCTGGAATAATGATAAAAACATAGCATGACCTACCAAATCGCACCACCCTCCTTTTTTTTTTTTTTTTTTTGGGTTTTTCTGTTGCCTTGTAGCCACATCTTTGTAGCTCATGTTAAACTAATGGTAGTTTTTGAGAGAAGATTGGGCTAAGGTTTGTGTGTTCTACTCTTCTCGTTTTAGAGTGGGGCTGGCAGGCCACGGCATGCTTGATACTCTGCAAAATCAAGAATGATAAAGAGGGAGAGAGAAGTATTACTTGGAAGTAGTTTGTAGATAACTGTATTAATTATCATTTGAATGTGGTTTTACTTTTACCTACTTTTTCGCCAAGTTTCTTTTTCTTCCATTTTTTAACCGAGCTGTGGGACTGGACTGCTCTTTATTTGTTTCAATATTGGTGGTCTTCCCTGCCTGGCTAATGTTATTTTTGATAGAAAAGAGATTGGTGTTCCTAACAGTATTTCTTTCTTTCTTCTGAAAGGTTGGTCCTGGAGAGGTAGATGATGAGCTAGAAGATGAGGTTGCATCTGAGTGTGCAAAGTATGGAACAGTCACTCGGGTTCTCATATTTGAGATTACAGAGCCCAACTTCCCTCGCGATGAGGCAGTCAGAATATTTATACAGTTTGAGAGACCAGAAGAAACAACGAAGGCATTCATCGATCTTGATGGTCGGTATTTTGGTGGGAACGTGGTTCGTGCAGCATTTTACGATGAAGAAAGGTTCAGTAAGAACGAGTTGGCTCCGTTGCCTGGCGAAGTCCTTGGTTTCTGATGTGTTTTGTTTTGATAGCTTTGTCCAAATACCTTCTCTTCGAGTTTTCGAAGAAGTATCATGGACTATTATGTGAATTTTCTTTCTAACAATGAAAGAGCTAAGCTCTGTTTTTGCCGGCTTGTCTGGGGAACTTTAAAATATGAAAATATGATTAATTTGATCTTTGTAAGGACTACTCCATGAGTAAAATATTAAATCCACCATGACCATTGTGGGAAGGTGTATTTTCAAAATGTTTTTGAGGAAGGACTTGGTATCTATTCACTTCACTTGAAAGCTTACGCGCAAATGGAATGGGACAAGCTTGCTGTGAAAAAAAAAAAAGATTCCCAATGTATTTTAAGTTTTTTTTGGGGTCAAGCACTAGTACTAATTTAAAATTACAGTTGGGTAATATAATTATGGATTATAATAACGTCTTCTAGTCATCGTAAAACGAAAAAAAGAGAACTAAAATTTTTGCTCCATTCTCTAAAAACACAAATTTTAGTTATGCGGTTCAAATATTAGGTGTACTATATGGTTTTTGCAACCTTCAAAGACTAAAATGTGGCCAACAGATCAACTTCTTGGTGTCTAATTATAGACAACAATTTTATTTATAAACAGCACTTAATCAATGACTTCGCCCCATCACTACTAAACAATGGCAGCGAAGCAGTTGATGATGAGGTTTGCAATTGCAATGCTCATGATATGCATGCTATTTGCAAGAGGAATAGAGGCCTATTCGCCTATTCAAGACAAATTCCCCAGTTGTGATCCAGAGGACACCTCCAAGTGACAGGAGCTGTGGAAGTTTTCAAAGGTGCCGCCATCGACGTCTGCTCTTGTGCTCTGGTTGAACAAATGCTGGACTAATTGATTATTTTTTAATATAAAAAAATCTTAAGTTTAAGTTTTTGTTGGAGTCGATTATCCAAAAAAAAAAAAAAGCCTTCCTTTCATGTCCTAATGTATGTGGTTTATTGCACAGTATGTGACATTATGTTTCTTTCTTGTAATCATTATTAATGGTTGTGAATAATTAATTAATTAATTAATTAATTCCTAATATTATGTTTCTACATTTCTTGCTGTATCTCTCACTCTTTCTTACATGCGCGAGTACACGCATACCCTGTTAGTCTATCTACAAAGGATAATGATTTTTTTTGGGGAGTCTACAAGAGGGCTATGCCCAAAATATTATTAATACATATTTAGGAATGCTAACTCTAATGACATCCTCTGTAAATAAACTTCAAACTCCTTGCTGGTGGAGGATTGGTAATGGAGAGTCTCAAACTTTGAGTAAGAGTAACAATAGAGAATGGAGAGTCCCGCTGGTGCTAGTCCATTTCCAATGAATAATGATATTCTGAAAGAATTGGTTATTGACTAAACTGCATGAATACCTTTCTAAAGACCTAATGAAGAAAAATCTAGCTTAACGAAAATAAAACGTTAAAAAGAAGACTTCTTATTCTAACTCTACTTTCCCCCCTCATTTTTAAGAGGGCCATAATTAGAGTCAGAAAGGAAGAAAAGATTCATTCTAATTTCTACCTGAAAAAAAAAAGGTTTTGAATTGAGATTTTAGTTGGAGCTAATTAATCAAAAAATAAGTTAAAAATTATGGGTCAATTAAATCCTACAAACTCATTATCTCATCCGTAGAAAAAATAAAAACACACAATAGAATTGAAATGAACTGTATTGTATCTTTTTTTTTGGGAAATCATTGCTTTTTTTTTTTGGAAATATTCTTTCTGTAAGTATATTTCAATTATATTCTAATAAGAGTTTGTTATTTACCGTCGCTTTTTATCTTTTTTTTTTTGTATAATTACTAATTAAAAAACAACATATAAATACATCTTAATTATAAATTTGTAATGTATTTGACTTTTTTTTTAACTGTTAATTAACACATGTCACGTAAGATAATTGCAAAAACATAAATTAAAAAATAACTGTAACTAATAAAATCTATTTTAATATGACCAATTGTCCCTGTCTAATTATAGACAAGAATTTTATTTATAAATAGCAATTAATGGCTTCCCTCCTGCAAGCACCATTAATTCTAGCGCGGCAAAGTAATCAAATTAATTACAAGCTGTTTGCATTCCGAGTTAATTATAATTAACATTCAATCAACCACATAGCAATGCCCAAAAAGTTGATAAGTCTTGCTTGTGGCGTGCATGCTATTGTCAAAGAGGAACAAAACCAATCGGCATCGACCCCTGTCGAGTCGTTTAGTAATAGAAGAGCTGGACTCTTAATTCTGGCATCCCGAGTTCAATTCCACCGGTAGACCAAATAAAAGTAGAGGCAAATCGGCACCTTGGATATGGAAGCATTGGCCGTAACAGACCGCCTGGCTGCAGCCCAAGAAATCCTGGACAATGCAATATGAAACCTGTGAATCCATTTAAAGGAGGATGCCAGGTTCAGCACAGGTGCTGCCACGATAAGCCTCGGTTCCCGCAATCTGCATGATGATCAGTTGATCAAATGCTGGATTGATTGAATACTTCAAAAGCCAAAAATTTTGTTCCCTTTTTTTAATTGTCGAATTTCATTAATTGTTTAATGCAACCAAATTCTATGAAGATTGTATTTACCTCGTTTAATTTCATCATCCATGTGCAATTATCTATTTGCAAAAACAAAAGTTATTAATGTAACAACATCAAGTAATAGTTCTATTAGATTTTTTTAAATTAATGTAAGAACATTTAAAATGTTACTACAACAAAATTAAATTTTTTAAGGAAAAAGGTAGCAGGCCCGAGGTCAGTACTCGGGCCAGGTGCTGTGAAACAAAGGGGGAGGGAGAAAATGGGTGGGGGTTTTAGAAGTCTGGTTTTGATATCGAGACTCTTTTTGTCTAAGTAACTAAACTCATTTTTTAGTTCATTATGTCCAAATTATATATCAAACTTGATTTTATTTAATATTGATTATTTTATTCATGCACTAGTGAATCCATATTCATTTTCTATAGCCATTGAATTTTTTTTTTTCTTTTTGGAATATAGTGTCCTATAACCAACAATGGTAATTCCAGTTGGCAAGGAGAAGAATTCCCACGCAATAATAAAAATAAAATTCCAAAATTTCAAAATTTCTTGTCAAATTAACTCCTCCTTGCACCAATCCTGATAACAATAATAAATATGTAACAAGGTTTTGAAAAAGTGTCCATACACCCGTGTTGGATTCACTCTAATATCATAATTATTTCATTTTTTATTCTTGTTGTATGTTTTATTATGTTCTGTGTATATTATTGCTGCTATTACTCTTTTTGAGTTCTTATTGCACGTTGCCAAAATGCTGACTGCACATCTTGTTGTTTTTGTTAACATGTTTCAACAAAAAACTTTGAAATTTAAGACTTTAATTTTGATTTTGTGGACTCCAGAATCAAGTTACTGTAGCTAGATTTTTGCCAGCTTCTCTGCGTAACTCTTAAAATATGATTAATTTGATCTTTGTAAGGGCTACTCCATGAGTAACATATTGAATCCACCATGACCATGACCATTGTGGGAAGTGTGTTTTCAAATATTCTGAAGAAGGACTTAATATCTATTCACTCGAAAGCTTACATGCAAATTGATAGGGACAAGCTTAATCTAAAAACCAAAAAAAAAAAAAAAAGATTCCCAATATATATTAAGTTATTTTGGGCGTATCACTAGTACAAATTTAAAATTACAATTGGGTAATATAATTATAATAACATTTTCTAGTCATTGTAAAACGAAAAAAAAAATAAGAACTAAAATTTTTGCTCCATTCTCTAAAAACACAAATTTTAGTTATGCAGTTCGAACAATTGTGGCTGTGAATCTTTGTAGGGAGTTGTCTTTAACACAGAATTATACCAAAAAGTGAGCGGAAGCTAACTAGAAACTAATTCTCACCTCGAAATAGGCAAATTTCACTAGGATATTAGGTGTATTATATGGTTTCTGTAACCTTCAAAGACTAAAATGTGGCCAACAATCTAACTTGTTGGTGTCTAATTATAGAAAACAATTTCATTTATAAACAGCACTTAATCAATGACTTCTCCCCATCACTAAACAATGGCATCGAAGCAGTTGATGATGAAGCTTGCAATTGCAATGCTCATGATGTGCATGTTATTTGCAAGAGGATTAGAGGCCTATTCGCCTATTAAAGACAAATGCCCTCGTTGTAATCCAAAGTCCAGCTCCAAGTAACAGGGGTTGTGGAAGTTTTCAAAGGTGCCGCCATCGACGTCTGCTCTTGTGCTTTGCTTGAACAAATGCTAGATTAATTGATTATTTTTTAACATAAAAAAATCTCAAATTTGAGTTTCAGTTGGAGTCAATTATTTTTTTTTATAAAAAAATCCTTTCTTTCGTGTCCTAATGTGTGTGGTTTATTGCATAATATGTGAGATTATATTTTTTTCATGTAATCATTGTTATTAATGATTGTGAACAACTAATTAATTAATTTTTGATATTTTGTTTTTACATCTCTTGCTATATCTCTCCCTCTTTCTTAAATGCGCGCAAGCACACACACTGACCTTTGGTAGTCTATTTTCAAAGAATAATGGTTGTTTCTTTTTGAGGTTTACAAGAGGGCCATGCCCAAAATATTAGTAATACATATCTAGGAATGTTAACTCTAATGGCATCATCCGTAAATAAACTTCACACTCCCTGCTGGTGGAAGATTGAGAATGAAGAGTCCCAAACCTTGAGTAAGAGCAGCCATTGAGAATGGAGAGTCCCGCTAGTGCTAGTCTATTTACAAAGAATAATGATAATCTTTTGGACTTGGTTATTGACTAAACTGCATGAACACCTCTCTGAAGAGCTGATGGAGAAAAATCTAGCTTAACGAAAATGAAAACCTTTAAAAGCAGACTTCTTATTCTAACTCTACTTTCCTCCCCTCATTTTTAAGAGGGCAATAATTCGGGTTAGAAAGGAAGACAAGATTCATTTTGGTGGGGAACGTGGTCCGTGCAGCATTTTTAGATGAAGAGAGGTTCAGCAAAAACGAGTTGGCTATGTTGCTTGGTGAAGTCCCTGGTTTCTGTAACTGATGTCTTTTTTTACTCTTCTTCTTCTTCTTTAGCTTTGTCCAAATGCCTTCTCTTCGAGTTTTTGAAGAAGAATCAAGGACTATTATTTGAATTTTGCTTTCTAACAATGGAAGAACTAAGTTCTGTTGTCAGTAGGTTCAGGCTCGTTGTAATCTGTAATTGGATAAAGGAACTTTCTTATTTGTATGAACATCGTGACAGTTTTACCAACTTTCTGCTCATGGATCCTTATAGTAATATGATTGGAATGTGGCTTTGATTTCTTGGTATGTAAAAAGACTGTCAATGGAATTTGTGCTGCATTCTCTGCTAATCAAAAGTTGATGGCTCTTCTACCATTTGACTGCCAATTTGCTTAAGAACACTTTTGACAATTTGACAGGTTCCAAAATGATCATGCTAAATTCTAAGGCTAGCTAAGTGGCCTCTAAGCCTCTCTGCTTGGAAGTAGGTCATAAGGTATAATTTTATCACTTCCTCTAACTCTCATGTTGAAGTTCAATTGGTACTGCAATCATCTCTAAAATTAAAGGTTTTGAGTTGAACTTTTAGTCGGAACTAATTAATCAAAAAATAAGTCACAAATTATTGGTCAAGTAAATCCTACGAACTCATTATCTCATATGTAGCAGAAATAAAAGCACATATTAGTCGTGCAGTTCAATCAATTGTAGAACATAAAATTCAACTGAAATGTAACGTGCCGTTTTTTTTTTTTTTTGGGGAGAGGGGGGGAATGGAATTAGTTATTGACAATTACTCTTCACCTTTTTTTTTTCTTTTTATAATCACCAATTAAAATATAAAAGTACTTTTTAATGACAAATTTGTGATCTATTTAATTTTTATTTTTTTATAATCAGTCAACACCTGTCAAATATAGTGATTGCAAAAGAAAAAAAAAAAAAAGATAACTGGTGATAATAAAATTTATTCTAACCAATTGTCCGTCCGGTGTCTAAGTATAGACAATAATTTCATTTGTAAATAGTAATTAATGGCTTCCCTTCACCAATCACCATTAATTCTAGCACGGTAAGTAATAAAATTAATTACAGGCTTCTTGCATTCCGAGTTAATTATAATTAACAATCAATCAACCACATAACAATGTCCAAACAACTGATAAGTCTTGCACTTTGCATGCTCATGGTATGCATGCTATTGTCAAGGGAAACAGAAGCCAATCGACATCGCCCCCGGCGACGTTGTTGGTAGTAGAAGAGCTGAACTCTTAGTTCCCACATAACAAATTCAAATTCCACCGGTAAACCAAAAGTAGAGGCCAATCGGCCTGTTCAAGAGGCCTATTCCTCGTTGCAGCGGAAAACATCCTCAAAACTGCAAGACGAGACCTGTGCATGAATATGATAGAGGTTGTGAGATTGAGTTCAGGTGCCGCCATAGACGTCGGCTCTTGCATTCTGCAGCTTAATCGATCATCACCAACTGCTGGGATCAATTGATGAATGCTTAATTACTTTCCAATTAGCTGAAAACGACAGAGAGATTTTCAGCATTTGATCTGATATGATCGTGTGAATATTGTTGGAACAGAAAAGAGGGTGAGATTGGGAATGAAAGAATTGCTTCAAGTCGTGTAACAAACGCCACTTTCCTTAAGGCAAAATTCGCCCTCACTAATTGCAACAGAGGTATAATGCAAACTCCCTCACAGGATAAAATGAAGCACACTCGACTGCAGGTTGCAATACCGAAATCAAGTCCTCGAGAAGTTGTTGTAATATCCAAAATTACTAACAAAAATGTATAGATTTTTCTATCTTCTCTATTCACTATGTGAATGGCCAATTCACATATTTATAGGGAGAATAATTTGGTAATTATTTGGCCAAGATATGCGTCTTTTGGGTTTAGTGGACACGACTTTCAACATGTCCTTTCATCAATAGACACATATCCATAACCACCAAATTAATTAGGGGACACGACTTTTCTATTTTGAAAATTTCCCCAACAATCCCCCGCCATTTTCAAATAAGAAAATGTAACGGATTTTTCGTAATTTTAGAAGTCAACTGCATAAGTAAAGTGTCTTACAGATTGAACCTTACGTAGTGAAATATGCGTTACAACATATCTGAATAGTATGGTAGACAAGTTTTGAACCAACTATTCTTAAAGATATCCTAATAGAAATATTCCACACAGTTGACTATACAACATTATACTTCTCTTTTTAATAATTGACACATTAAAAGCCATTGTGTCCATATCCTTTTCATGAATGTTTTAAAGTTAAGTCCTTAAACTTATTGGAACGGCCTACACATTCCACATTCACATAGGCAGACTAGGGCTCCCGCTATAAAGCACCCTTTCAAGCCTGTTAAGAGTTTTTAAAACTCAACCTCCCAATTAACTGCAGGTACTAAGCATTATGAAACTTCGGGATGAAGAAAAAAAAAAATGAGTATAATGCTTCAAATCACGCTAATGATGTACTTTGACTCATTGAACTCAAGACTTGACGTTGTATCAAGCGTTGAGTCGAGGTTCCATCATGGGTGATCAATAATTATGGACTTGAACTCATCCCTCATTTGATATCTCATTCATCAAGTTATTGTTAACCCTTTTAGTTAAGGATTAACCTTCTTTTAATACGCAACTGACTTTTCGAAAGTTTTTTGTATTTACTATGGTACTACAAATTACACGCTAAGAGATACCGTTAATATAACGGTTAACATCTCACCCTTTCACTCTAAAGGGTCATTAACTTTAAATAAATTAAAGGCATTTGCTCTAGTGGTCGCGATCCACGAGCGTCACAATATTTCTATTTGTTTGTCTATGCTACAGCATAGTTGTCTATAAGTCATCTACTACTTTCTTTTATTTGTAAAAGAAAGAAAATAATTTGACTTGTGAAAAGACTTTGAATAGTCACTTATAAAAAGTCATGACTCTTTTCGAAAGAACACGTCTTTTCCCCATAAAGGATTATGTCTCTTTCCATGAAAGGTTGCGTCTCTTTCTATGAAAAGCCACATCTCTTTATATGAAAGGTCGCATCTCTTCCCATAAAGGTTTGCATCCCTTTTGACTAATGGTCATATCTTTTTTTATGAAAAGTCATATCTCTTCCTTTGAAGAGTCTCATGTCTTCTTTTGAAGAGTAACGTCTTTTTCTTTGAAGATTCCCCTTTCTTTTTATGAAGAGTCGCATCTCTTTCCATGAAAAGTCATGTGTCTTTCCATGCAAGATTACATCTCTTCCCATAAAGGGTCGCGTTCCTTCCCACTAATGGTCATGTCTTTTTCCATGAAGAGTCATGTCTTTTTACATGAAAGATCACGTCTCTTTCCATCAATGGTCATGACTCTTCTCACTAAAAATCGTATCTTTTTGTCAAGAGTCATGTCTTTTCCTTTGTTTCATAAACAACTCTCACTAATCATGAATTGATTTCCAAAAGTCACATGTATGTACGTGCTTGGGGAACTATCTTCACTGATATATGTGCACAAACCAGAAGCAAAAATCACAGAGACTAAAAATCATGATCCAATTGCATAGAAGTGACCATTCACTTAAATAACTACCACTATGCAGAAGTGACTGTTCATGTATATAACTACCATTCATGTATACCCAATGGGTACTATCATGTGTGTGTGCATGAATAACTGTATAATTTATTTTTATTTTATTTTTGTACCATGCCAAGCCAAAAATCACATCCTAACATGTATAAATTATGACGTTATGATTTTATTATCATGCACACAGATAAATATCACCAAAATTAAACATCATGAATATACTATATTAACTACCATACATGCTAATGTAAATAACTATCATGCGGACTAATATAAATAATTACCATGCACGCACATCTTTATTGATAATTACCCTTTATATATATATATATATATATATATATATATATATATATATATATATATATATCAAAAACACACATATATAATTAAATCAAATACTGCCGCTATACTAAATTCCATGGTTTGTCTAGTGTCAACAATGAATTTTACACGTGTCCTAGGTTTGAAACACATCCTTCTTCCCCGGCCAGATTCATCTAGTGCATTAGAACCATTAGCTGTCGGACATCAATTTGTCCAATGATTTCGGAAGCCTTTGTCCGACGTTCTACAAATGTCTAGACGAAAATTTTGGTTACTGAACATTCAACCTTACCCATGGCTTTCCATGTATTATGTCCCTTCCCTTACAACCCAAATCTTATGCGCCACTTTGTTTGGGTTCAGGAACATATAGACACATGTTCTAAGTGTCTCATAATTTCCCTTTATTCTTGTGTCCAGCTCTTCCCTTCACTTGGAATTTTCAATTTCCATAGTCTTGAAGGCTACAACGTGGACAGTGACCTTGAAGACCTCCATGGGACATCTATGACCATAATTTGGAATACAAGACACAATAAGGTAGCACCGGATAGTATATTAATTTCCCTTAATTTAGGATTAAAGAATTTACTATTTCTCAATGAACTAGATTCTTTATTTAGGATGCATTTATAAATTATATTAAACATTCATATTTTTTGTCCAAACATCTTTACTATTTTAAATAGCATCCAAAACCATGAATAATAAAGAAATTTGAAACATGCAGTGATATGATGGCATACCCGAACTCATTTTGCATAAATAATATTATGGATATTATTTTTCACAGTAGCAAACAACTAATAAGAAGAAAAACATACCTTAATTCAAACAGAACTTACTTGACCAGTCAATTCTTTCAAAATCTCAATCACGAACTAAAAAATTTTGTCTTAAGATTGTTGGAACAGAAAAGAGGGTGAGATTAGGAATGAAAGAATTGCTTCAAGTCGTGTAACAAACGCCACTTTCCTTAAGGCAAAATTCGCCCTCACTAATTGCAACAGAGGTATAATGCGAACTCCCTCACAGGATAAAATGAAGCACACTCGACTGCAGGTTGCAATACCGAAATCAAGTCCTCGAGAAGTTGTTGTAATATCCAAAATTACTAACAAAAATGTATAGATTTTTCTATCTTCTCTATTCACTATGTGAATGGCCAATTCACATATTTATAGGGAGAATAATTTGGTAATTATTTGGCCAAGATATGCGTCTTTTGGGTTTAGTGGACACGACTTTCAACATGTCCTTTCATCAATAGACATATATCCATAACCACCAAATTAATTAGGGGACACGACTTTTCTATTTTGAAAATTTCCCCAACAAATATTCTTTCCTTAGAAATTTTTTTTTTTTAATTTTGTTTGCCAATGGATCGAAGACGCATATTTGCTATGTTCACTCGCATTTAAAATTAATATCTGATTGTACGCAAATATATACATACTAGATTTTAGCCATCCCGTTGTGGGGATTTTATATATATGTTGTCAATTTTTTATGTACTAATATATTATGTTGTACACAAAATATTTCTTGAAAAATTTTAATATAATTTATGTAGGTACATATTACTATTTTTGTGATATGTGATTGCGTTGTATGAGTAACAATTAAAATTTTGTATTATTTCTATAAGTGTATACTGTATCCATTGGTATTACATAATTCTTGTCAAACAATAACAATCAATTCATCTAAAATAAAAAATAAAAAATGAAAACAATAACAATCAATAATTCTTATTTGCATCAATCTCATTTATAAAGGACATTTATGATACAAATTAATATAAAATGAAAAAATTATTCTGTTAAATCCACATAATCAAACAATTTAATATCTCTTCCTTGAAATTCAAGTCATAAGTTCAGTAACATAATAGAATATGACCGAATTACAATTAGATGAATATAAACAAACAAAAAAAAAAAGAAAAAAGAAAGAAAGATAGTCTTGCCAGAAAAGTAAACTTACATTATGATTGTTTTTAGCAATTGAAAGCCCTCGTCTCGAAACACAAAGGATAACACCAAATTATTTGAAATTATCTTTTTTTAAAAAAATTACCTTTGGTCAATATTTCTCTGACAATAGTATTTGATTTCCTTTTTAATTGGTGTTGATTTTTTTCACCTAATAATTGGGCACTCTTTATATTTAATAATGATCTTACGTCGTGTTTTGACTGTATAAAATCCAAATCATGATCACCTGCATTCATATGAAAATTAATTTAATTTACTAATGAATTGAAAAATATAAGAATAACAAAAATAGAAGCAATATGAACAGAATTGAAATCGGCTAAAGCAATTTTTGGAAAGAGTTCAAAGCAAAGTCAACATTATGTTCATGTTCCTTTCCACAAATTCTTTGATTTAAAGTTCAAAGCAACATGAACACATGATTATGAAAAAGAAGCATCTATAAATATTTTATATTTTCATTGTCACTCAAAATGAAAGTACAAAATGCATCCATTTGAAGAGTTCTAATGAATAATCACGAATGGATGAAAAAAGGAGTCGACTTGGAAAAATAGACCATCAACACTGGATTCAAATAACACATCTTATAATGGAGACTGAAAGTTAGTTTCAATAGATATAATGGTTGGGGCAGTAAGTGACAACACACTTATAATTATTGGGTAAGAATACGTGTTGAATTTGTTTTTAGGAGCCTCCTCCACGCCAAAACCAATAGTTTCCAACCTCCTCCTTTCTGAAGAGCACAACAATACCCAAGCACCTGCACTTAGGTTGATATGAAACATGATGATTTGATGAGAAGTGGGTCTAGCAAAGATGGAGAGGAAGAAAAAGAAAGATAGGGAAAGAGAGAAGTGAAGCATTAAGGCTAGTGCTATTATGTAAATATAACTTAGTGATTGAATGAAAGAGAAGAAAGAAGCCAAAGGTCGTGAGTTTGAGAAGTGGAAATTGAAAAGTAGGAGCCAAATTAATTATAATTATAAACCATAAACAACAATTAATTCTAATTAATTCCACCTTTTCTGTTAAAACTCAGAAGAATTTGTAGGAATTACCTTAATTTCTCCTAGCAAGTAGAACAAAGTAAATGAGAGCTAAAATGGGAAAGAAATTTAAGCAATATTCTCATGATTACATATAGTAGTGAAGTCATAAATGGTAATTTTTTTCAAGTGATTAAAACGTTACTTATTGTAAATGATTTGCCATTAATGTATGAATGGAAAAAATCTTAAAAATTATGAATTGAAATAACATATGTGGTTTATAGGGAAGGTTTTCAAAGCTTTTAAATGAAGAGATAATCAGCAATAACTAACAAATGTAGAAAAATTGAAATTCAAGATGCTAAAAATAATTTAAAAAATTGTAAAAAATAAATGAGAGAGCTAGAAATAGATTTCAAGCAAATTGTAATAGGGGAGGTAGAAATATATTGATGAGCGTGATTTATTGCACCAATCAAGCTTATTTGTCGCACCGATCAAGTTTTATTCCTAGAAGTTTGGCCTTTTATTGCGTGATTTATTTCTTATGTTACTAACAACTGAAGGCTTGGAGAGAGTATGTTTACGTTACTAATAAGGATACCCTAAATTGGAAAACTGCTATTAATTTGTACCTATAAATTAGGAGTAGTGTGATATTAAAATATAGAAAACAATTATATGTAACATACAGCAACATAATTATAATTAATTATTGTACATGCTTATGGTATCTTTTTAAAATTAAGGTTAGTAAAAGTAATTTAGGAAAGATAATTTGAAAAAATAAGAAAAAAAAAAAACCAAGAATGTGCCACGTGGTTGCTACAAATAAGGGGAAACTTTATCTAAACTTTTCTTTTATACTAATTAAATAGATGATAATGTAAACACGTTTTTAAAAAATAAAATAAAATCAATGGTTGGCATTGCCGACTTCAAATTATTTTCAAATTCTCCTACTTTCCCCGTAGCGTTTTTATACTAAAAGAAATGCTTATAAATAGGCTGTCCAAGTCAGCAACGCCAACCAAGCCTCCAATTATTTTCAAATTTTCCTCTCTTTTTTTTTTATGTTTTTGTACTCTGCGGTAAACTCTACTAACTCTTTTAAGAGAAATATCTTAGGTATAAAGTCCGAAAAAATTGTTGTATCCATTTTCATATATATTTTAAGCTTTTACTTTCTAATCGTATTAGATCTAAATCTGTGAGGGTATAAATCTAAAATATCAAAATATTACAAATCCGACTGAGAACAAGTCTCATACGACTCTCAGAAAAGTTCAGGCAACTTATCTAAGAATAAGCCACTTCGGCTCTCAGCGAAATTAAGTCAAATCGAGTTTCTGCGGCTTTTATTGTAATCCAAGCGTTTACCTCAAATCTATTTTCAGTCCTCAGCAGTATCTATTCAGTTCAAGATAAAACTGTGGAATTATTTCTGTCAAGATCAAGTTCGTATCGTCATTGATAGAGTTATGAAAGAATACTAATTGGAGGATGCATGAAAATCAACCTCATGTAAATTTTATTTTTATTTTAAATTTTTATTTGTAATTTATAGTTTGTATTTTCAAATTTAACTGTTATAGATTCGAAATTGGCGCCCATTATAACTAATTAATTAAAACATATATGGCTTCTTCTTTCTCTCTTCTTATGCTTGCTACCTTGACTCACTTTTTTTTGCGTATATCTAAATAACTCGCTATATAATTATCAACTATTATTATTATTATTTTCTTATGTTGAATTTTGAGCTACTCTTAAAAAGCGAGTGAAAATAGATTTTCCCGTCCTCAATATGATAGGATGTTAGCACATTCATCCTGTAAAATAGGATATTTACTGGTTTGCATAACCTTAAACAACCGAATCCATGACAACAAGCAAATCATGTGCCTCATTATAGATGACTAACTTTCGAGTTTAGATTTCAATCTCTCCGGTTGCCTGCCGTTGATATCTTGGATTAATATTAATCAACTCAAATTCTTTTGCTTCTCGTAAATTAAATTATAGCAATGGCAGCCATGTCTACAAAGTTGATGAAAATTGCTCTTTTATGCCATTCTCATTGGAATGGCAGCAATGTCTAAGAGCAAGCGTAATAGATGAAAAATTTCCATTGAATGCAGTCATAAAGAAAGATCCAAGGCATCCTTAGGAATGCAAGATGATAATATATTTGTATCTTTTTCTTGACAAATTTTACATTATCCGTGATATATAATAATATATAATCAAAGTTTAAAATTATTGTGTGGGGTGTGATATGTACTATGTGAATTAATTTTTTTTTTTCAAATTATTGTGTGAGGTACTGTGATACGTTTAATGTCTTGGCCCCAAACCAATCACTATTCTACCGCAGTAAGTAATCCAAAAGTAGAGGTGTAAACGAGTAGAATGGGTCAAATTCGAGTCAGGTTGTTGCGAGTCTCGTGTTATTCGGGTTTGCGTATTTCAGGTTATTGGGTCCTTCGCTCTTTGGGTTCATCAAGTTTTGTGTTATTTGGATTTCAAATATTTTAAGTCTCGAGTTTATCTGGTTTACGACCATTCGGATTTAGGATGTTTTGAGTTTTGAGTTTATTGAGTCTCAAATATATCAACTCTAGGATTAATAGGGTTTCAAATATAATAAGTTCCAAGTGATCTGAACTTCAAAATTAGGTTAATTAGCTTTCAGGTTAATTCAGCTTTAAGTCAATCAGATTTCCAGACGTTTCAATTTTGAGTTATACTGGTTCTAAAATATTTTTTATTTTGATAGATTCTAGTTATATGTCATTAACTTTTTCAGTAAATTTAAATTGGGTCAACTCGATTTTGGACTGGTTAAGTCGTTATTCGGGCTAATTTCTGAGTTCAGTAATCTATCAATTAAAGGCAGCAACATTCAAAAAGTGGATAATTATGCTCATGGCATGCATGCTATTAGCAAGAGGAGTAGAGGCCAATCCCCATCTTGGATACATGTGGAAGCACTAATGGTTCCAAAGTCAAAAATTTCTCCTTTCTTTTGTAAGTTTCAATAATGTGAATCGTTCAATGCAAGCAAATCCTAAAATTTGTTTTACCTGTTTTGATGGCCTCCACATAAAATTGTCTATTGTCTAGCTATAAAAAAGAAAAGTAATTTAAGAATATATAATGATCTGTCTTTATATATTTTTCAGAATTCTTTTTTCTTTTGTTAGCCAATCGAAGACCCATAATTGTAAATGATATACATGTACTAAAACTTTTGCCTCATAATCAGTAACAGTGTTAGCCATTGTCAAACATAGAAGTGAAAAAAAAAAAAAGTTGTTTTCCAATTGCGTCAAAAATTTAATCCTATAAACGTGTAGCAAATATTATTTGGGTAATCCATTAATTGTTGAACAGTGTAGTAGGAATGAAAAAATTTAGAATTAAGTTTATTATTTCAATTATGAATTGAGAACATAATTATTAGGACTCGAACACAAAACTAATAGGTTGCAATAGAATTTCTCAATCAATTGTGTTAAAAGTACGAGAAAGAAAGAGTGCGTTTCTGTATATAGATAATTGTACGTGGAGCAATTGAGATCAACTTTGTGGACATTGCTGCCATTGTTGTGAATTGTGATTAATATGAATGCAAGAGTCCAACGAGATAGTAATTTAGAGACGAAAGTTGTTATCTATAACAAGGCACGGGATTTATTTGTTGCCCTGGCTTTATTTTTAAGGTTATGTTGTTCTAAAATTGATTGAAATGCATAACTAATATGTATTATTATTTTTGCCACAGATCAGAAAATGGCCAACACTTCTACTGATAATAGGGAGAAAAAATTTGAAGCCGTGCATCCATTTACAAATATGGGTCGTCGATCCATTGGCAAACAAAATTATAAAAAAAAAAAAAAACCCAGAAAAGTATGACGAGAGATTATATATTGTTAAATAACATTTGTTATTTTCAAATTATAGAAAATTCGACAAGAAAAAAAAAAGGTCTCAGAATCGCCCGTACCAATTATCTGAGCTCAAATTGAATGAAAACTAGCATCAATCGCGAGATCATCTCAGATCAAATGCTGAACAACTCTTTGCAGTTTCGGGTAGTTAGAACGTAGTTAAGTATTCATCAATTGATGAAGCAGTTGATGATGATCAATCAAGCTGCAGATTGCAAGAGCCGACGTGCACCTGAACTCAACCTCACAACCTCCATCATATTCATGCACAGGTCTCGTCTTGCAGCTTTGAGGATGTTTTCCGCTCCAACCAGGAATTCCATTAATTAGCACTAATGGCTCCATAGTTAATATAACGAGTCGCCTCTATTCCTCTTGCAAATAGCATGCTTGCCATGAGCATCCAATTGCAAGGCCCATCATCAACTTTTTTGGACATTAATATTGCTGCCATTGATTTATTTATTTGTTGTAATTATAATTTTAACAAGGAAATTAAGAAGCAGGGTGTTTGTAGTTTTGATTACTTGCTGAGCAACCAAATGGTGCTTGTGGGGTGGGGAGCAGATGTCATCATTAATCGCAAATTTATATGTGAAATTGTTGTCTATAATTAGACACCAACAATGTTGTTGGCCTGGCTTTTGCATTTTTAAGATTATGAAAACAATATTGATACAACTAATGTGCCGGTGAATTTCACCTGTTTTGTGTGTAATTTAGTTTCTATAGTTATATTAGACACCAACAATTTTATTGGCCTGGCTATTACATGTCAATTGATCTGTTTTAATTAGTTATTTTTATCACCTAGTTCTCGACTCTTGCCTTGACTTAGATAACTTCTTTTGTTTTTTTTGGTGGGGGGGGGGGGGGGGGGGGGGAGGGTTTAGAATGACTCTAGTCTTCCTTTCTAACTCTAATTATTGCTCCTAAAAATGGGGGGACGAAAGTAGAATTAGAATAAGAATTTTTTTTTTTAAACTTCTTATTTTGTTAATTAAACTAGATTTTTCTATATCAAGCTCTTTAGAGAGGTATGTCAGTAACCAAATCTGAAAATATCATTATTCTTTGAAAATAGACTAACAATGTGTGTGTGTGTGCCTGCATGAGAGAGAGAGATGGAGAGCTAGAGAAAGAGATCAAGAAACACAATATTAGGATTTAATTAATTAGCTGTTCACAATCATTAATAACGATTACATGAAAGGAACATAATGTCACATATCATACGTACGCAATAAAATAAACCAAAAACATCAATGAAAATAGGGCATATAAGAAAGGGGGATTTCTTCTTGTTTTTTTTTTCAATTAACTCAGATCGACAAAAACTTGAACTTGAGATTTTTATATTAGAAAGTAATCAATTAGTCCAACATTTGATCAAGCAGAACGCGAGAGCAGACGTCGATGGCGGCACCTATTTATAGTTTCGCAACCCCTGTCATACGGATTCTTTTGGTCCATCTTGCATGCTTCAGGATTTGTTGAGCTACAACCAGGGGCTCTGTCACGACCAATAGGCCCATAGCCAATTGGCGAATTGGCCTCTAGTCCTCTTGCGAATAACATGCATATCATGAGCATTGCAATCGCAAGCTTCATCATCAACTGCTTCGATGCCATTGTTTAATGATGGGGAGAAGTCATCGATTAAGTGCTGTTTATAAATGAAATTGTTTTCTATAATTAGACACCAAGAAGTTAATTCGTTGGCCACATTTTAGTCTTTGAAGGTTACAGAAACCATATAACACACCTAATATCCCAGTGAAATTTGCCTATTTCGAGGTGAGAATTAGTTTCTAGTTAGCTTCCGCTCACTTTTTGGTATAATTCTGTGTTAAAGGCAGTTCCCTAAAAAAATTCGCAGCCACAATTGTTTGAACTGCATAACTATGTGTCGTTAAATTGTTTCTACTAAATGGAAAAATTTTAGGGTTTTTTTTTTCTACTTTTACAATGATTAAAAAATGTTATCATAATTATTTTACACAACTTTAATCTTAAATTTGTACTAGTGGTTCGCCAAAATAACTTAAAATATATTGGAAATCATCTCTTGTTTATCTTGGGGGTGGGGTTCATGGTAAGCTATTCCCTATCCACATTTCGTGCAAGCTTTCGAGTTGATTTTATAATTTTCGTTAAAACATATTAGTATATGCAACAAAAACGAAAATATGTACAATGATATTGTGCAATAAAGACTCAAAAAGAGTAATAATAGTAATAATATACACAAAACATGATAAAATGTCTAATAGGATGTAAGAAAATGCAATAACTATAATATTGAGTGATCCAACACGTGTGTGCTCGGATTATCATAATAATTTTATTTTTGTCGAAATTTTGTTACACATATCAATTGTTGTTGTGGCATACTTGATCAGGATTATTGCATATAGGAGCATAATTTGACGAGCAATTTTGAAATATAAAATTTCATTATTATTATTACGGGAGAACTCTTTTCCTTACTAACTGGACTAACGATTATTTGGTTATAGGGCACTATTTTCAAAAGAAAGAAAAAAAAAATCAATGGTTGTAGAAAATTAATTGATTCACGGATGTATGAATAAATTAATTAACATTAAACGAAATCAAGTTGATGTATGATTTCGAGATACATGACCAATTAAACGTTGTCATTTTGTTGTATTGTTAACTTTTTAATCTTATTTCTTTGACCCACAAAACATTTGACATGTGAAACAAAAAGGAAAAAGTTGGATGGACGGAGTTAAATGGCTAGGTCAGAGACGGGAAAAAGAAGGAAAGAGGATTGATTAGGCGTGGGCCACAACAAAAATTTGTGCATATAACATTTTGTTAATAATTGTAAATTGGTTGTACATTTTTACGAAAGAAATAATTTCATATGTACCATAGATCTGCTTGCCATTGCCCATTAGGATGCACATAAATAGAATGTGGCAAGAGCAATTGTCATCGTCAACCTGTGTGGCCATTCCTTCCATCAATTTCTATGATTTAATTTACAAGGCAAAAAGAGTATGAGAGTATAGGCTTTTTTTTTTTTTTGTTTAAAGTCTACAGGAGGGCCTTAGCTCAGTGCTAGACCAGTTGACCAGCTGCCGATGGTTGGTCAGTATGAAATCATATTTTAATATTAATAAAAAGACATCAACAGCAGGCAATCGAGGAGATTAATTGTAATTTAAAAGCGAAAAAAAAAATTGTTATCTGTATATGATGAGGCATATGAGCTTGTTTGCAGGATGTAATAATGGACCGATGATATTTTGATGGGTTTAAGTTTGTATTCATATGTTGATATTTATATTTAGTTTTATTACAAAAATAATAAATTTCGTCGTAAAAATAAATAAGTTTGTTATAATATAGATATTAAATTTAGATACTAGTATATGTGTATGGATACCAAACTTTCTTCTTGATACGTTAACGACTTTTGTTTTTCCAAATAGAATATTGCATGTGGAGGAAATTAAACGAGGTAATACAATTTTCACAGAATTTGCTTGAACTAACGGAACACATTAATGAATGAAATTCGACAACTAAAAAATGGAAGAATTTAAACACTGAAGATGTGGTCGTCGGGCGGTTTGAATCCTGCCCCCTTCTCTGTCCCCTTTTAGTTATACGTTATACGAGTCTTATTCCCTCCTTCAAGACTTAAAAAATAATAATAATAACATTTTTTTGGCTTCTAAAGTATTCAATTAATCCAGCATTTGATCAACAAGACTACGGGAGCCGAGGTGGTCCATGGCGGCAGAACCTGTGCTGAAGCTGACAACCTCTTGTATATGGATGGGTTCACAGGTTTCATCTTGCATTGTCCCCGATTTCTTGGGCTGCAACCAGGGGGTATGCCACGGCCAATGCTTCCATATCCAAGATGCCGATTTGGCTCTACTTTTACTTGGTCTGCCAATAGAATTTAAACTCGAGATGTGGAAATTAAGAGTCCAACTCTTCTACTACTAGACAACTCGGATTGGCTTCTATTCTTCCTAAGAATAGCATGCACACCATAAGCATGCTAAGTGCAAGCCTCAGTCATCTTTTTGGACATTGCTCTGCGGTTGAATAATTGCCTGCTAATTATAATCTTTTCTAATAATGTATTAATAAATAACTTGATAGTAAGACTAGTTTAATTTATAATTTATTATGGTACATGTATACATAATATATTTTTTCAAAATTGTTAACCAAATACATATTACCATGTTAAATACAATAATAATAATTATTATTATGAATTATATGTTAAAAATTATTAAATTTATTTTAAAAAATATAGTAGTATATTCATGCAGTGAAGGGTACACGTCAAAGAAAATTAGACAAAGAAAAAAAAGTGCAACTGCAACCTCTTTTTTAATATTCAAAAAAATAATAATAATAACAGTAAAATAAAAAGCAAAACAGAGGTGGCTGGGAATTGAACCCGACGTGAATCGAACACGCAACCTTCTGATCTGGAGTCAGACGCGCTACCATTGCGCCACGGATCCACTTGTGAAAAACATTTCAATCAGTTAATCTTTACATAAATTCTTCTTTCCACAAAACCGCCAGTCGTAAGCATGCGTGATGCGTCCCTTCCGCCACCCCCAAAAATCCTTCAAGTCACTTCCTCAACTACTAATGAAATGCATGTGTTATAGTTTAACTTTTTTTTTTTTTTTTAATCTTAGATCGCCTAATATCCAGCCCAGTGAATTGAGTAATCTAGACCGACTCAGGTGGAACCCCAAATGGTTAAGTCAATGCATGTTGAACAAGTTAAATTAAAGTATTTAGATTAAGTCAAATTTTGTCATATCTATACTCAACTGAGTTAACTCTAACAAAATAGAGATGGAGATGAACTCACACAGGTCTAACAGGAGACATTTTGGGTCAATGTTGGAAATTCATGGCCCAACAAAAAACAAAAGAGATTTAATTGTGTGAAAAATGAGAAGAAAATAATGTAACAAGAAAGAAGGTAATTGTGATAAGTTGAATTTTTGCGACTCTTTTGTAATAAGGTTAAAAAAATCACTGACATTGGTCAACAGTATGTAAAGTTTGTTGACCTTACCACCCCAAACATCACTAGAACTTCAATTCCATCAACAAACAAATCAGGGGAAAGAAAGTGGCAACAGTAAATAGTATTTTTGTCCCTGTAGGAGCCCAGTGAACTACAGTTGCTGTTATTTATTTATTTATTTATTTGATCAAAGCTGTTAAAATTTGCTGACAGCATCTTCTATAAGGTACTGAAGCAGTTGGTCAAACTTTTCTCTTCATCTTTGGTCCGACCGGCCGGGCTGGCTCAAGTTTAATAATGATGTGTCTTAGAGGTCCAGCAACTTTGAATGAAATCCAGGCCACGACCCGCAATGTCGAATGATTGTGCCTCGAGTACAAATTATGTTTGGGTATTAACACCATTTCATTTGGTTTTTGACGTGGGAATAAGGAATTATTCTATCTTGCTTATTGCTAATTCCTTCTGCTGGTTAGTTTTATAACGCATACAATAATTGTCATTTTTTCTTGCCTATTAAAAAGCTCATTAAGCTCATTGAGTCGTAAACTATATAAAGAGAATAAAAATTTCCTTCGTATAAATCTCACATTCTCCTTCCTCACAATAATTTCCATTTTTCATTACGGAAAAGACATCTGTATTGAAGAGATTAGTGGCCCAACAAACAAGATGGCATGCACCATCTTATAGATAGAAATTATTGGAGAAATATTGTTTAGCAATTTGTCCTCAATTGTAAATTTTTATAAATCTTTTTTTGCCAATTAAACAAAATAAAAATTAAAAAAAAAAAAGTTTACATCTTCCTTATTTTGCAATACTAAATCCCAAAAAACATCACCATTATAAATCTTCAGGATTCCCACATTGCCCCGTCATA
This sequence comes from Carallia pectinifolia, assembly GCA_037832335.1. NCBI lineage: Eukaryota > Viridiplantae > Streptophyta > Magnoliopsida > Malpighiales > Rhizophoraceae > Carallia > Carallia pectinifolia. The sequence goes on from CM075452.1 coordinate 28,799,160, forward strand.
CAGGTGAACTCTAAATGTATTTATATTTCAAACTTTTATTAATGTACAAAATGATGAGTAAGAACAACAATTTACTATAAAACGAACTAATCATCCTTTTTTTTTGTTACCACCATAATATGTTGCTATGAAATAGGCATTATTAGGGTCAATTTTTCTTAATTTCCGGATACTAAAAAGTTAATCGGATGGAATGTGGATTAATAATTCCTCAATAATAGAAACATAACAAACAAAATTATATAATTAACAGATCACACAGCTCCAAACAAGCAAAACTGGAGGCAGCATGATGAGATTAGCTCCAGACAAGCAAAACTGTGACTCAAGATACATAAGAATATTACTCAAATAACTAACCAGTGACTCTTTGAAATTTCAAACTTACTTCATCCAAGACGGGTATGTGCTTTCTCTTCTTAGATAACTTTTCTGTCTCCTGGAATCCAGTTTGCTCATCGGTAAATTGTGCAGCTGTTCGAGCCCGTAATTCCTCCAAGCTCTCACCTTCCTTGGCTCTCTCTAGAACCTAAACACTAGCACAATTATTGCGTGGTCCCTCATTTTTTGGCGCAAAAACACGTATTAAGCTAGTAGTTGACGTACCAAATGTCGGCCATACAGATGGGTGCTTGAGAGTGCTTCAAGTGCATTCTGTGCCTCTTGTTTTGTCACGTACTCCACGAATGCAAAGCCTCTATGGTTCCCAAACTTCATTGGCAGTCGTAAGCTCTTGATCTGCATGTAAATCAAGTCAATCAGAGAATCATAATCTCTACTTTAAAGAGGTATAAGAGCCTAATGTAATTCTCTTGGAAAAAGAATTGAATATCCAAAATATACTTCACATAATAATAATATTGCACTTTACAACATGCTTGTGTTAAGAATTCTCTGACCTTAGACGGCATACATCAGAATTACGAAAAAGAATTAATTTTTTTCTGAAACAATATCTTCACCTGGCCAAATGGGCTAAATAGCTGTCTAAGATCTTTCTCAGTTGCCTCAAAGGCAACATTTCTCACAAGTATTTTTGTGGAACTCCTATCTTTCTCAGTCTTTTTCACCACTTGCTCAGCTTTCTTGGCTTGACAAAGTTGCAAGATAAGAGCATGCCCATCAAGAACAGTTCCCTGAGACAGCAAAACCAATAAGAGAGAGTTGGGGTTCAGTACAGATTTCCAGAACAGGTTCTATCAGGTAATCTTCATCTGAGTAATAATTACTTGTAAATCTCTGCAAATATTTGTTGCCGTCTCCACAGAATCAAACTCTATAAAACCAAAACCCATAGAAACATTCTTCCCTTTCTTCAAGTGCTTCTTTATCTGCAAATAAAAAGAACAACACAACACATAAGATTAAACCAGAATCTAATAATCAATCATTATGTTTGTATAGCCAGTGTTTACCTTGACGCTTAGAATCCTCCCTTCCTTCATGTGTTCGCTGAGATGCTTTTGCAGACTCTCATCAGACGTCCTAAAATTCAGGTTCTTGACGAATAATGATCGTGACTAGCATGATAGACAAAATCAAAGAGCATTCAGCAAAAAGATAAGTGAAGTCTGAAAAATGCGATAACAGTCCATTTCCTATCCATTGCAGCACAAAGAAATGGCGCAAACTATTTCTCTAGGCATAACCAATTACTCGGTGTCATCAATTAGTTAAGTCTCAATGGAATTAATTATAATATGAAATTCACGTAATTTGCATTAGGTGAACTCTATGAAACAGTGTCAACATTGCTTTCACTTTCAAATTTAGTTTTCAAGTTTCAACCATTTAAAATTCAAAACCTCCATCTAAAATTCAAAACCTCTTCATGTCTACAATTTCTTTTTCTAATTTCTATTTTCCACTTCTTTTTCCTATTCATTTGTAGTATTACATTGTGTTTCTTACTACCAGCTGCCTTCTAGAACAAATTGGATAATCTTTGCTTTGAGATATCATTGGCCTTGCTTGAAGAAATAAGATTTTGGTCATGGCATATAGATTGAGGCCAAATAGCCATCTAGCATTCAACATGTTGTTTCAACAATCATGCAATATTTGTTTATAACATTTTACCAGACCAAAAGATTGAGCTCATCCAGTGAGTGGATAAAATTGTATATTGGCCACAAAGCCAGCTGCCATTTATCAAATAAAAGGACCATGAATTAGTAAAAATGAAAACACAACCAAGGAACAATGACTACCTCTGTCCGATCAGGATCAATATCAGTTTGCGATATTCCTTCAACAGTTTGCTCCAATAACACCCTCTTGGCTTCATGCTCACCCACAGCAGCATCAATTTTCTCACCACTCTCAGAGTTTGTGCTTTGACTAAGAATATTGCTAGGAGCCCACTCCAAGTATAGAGGAGCATCCCTACGCCAATAAAAAGATGGCAATATAAAATGTTTTGCAGGGAAAAAAAAAGAAACAATTAAACAAGTTTAGTCTCATTTAGGAGTGCGTATGGGTTGGGTAGCCCGCGAAACATACAGGCCTTGAGCCTAAAATTTTGCAGTGACGCTTAGGGCCAAGGCAGACCTAAATTTGAAGCCCAACAAAATTTAAGGCTGGCCTTAGTTGCCACATGCAGACCAGCCAACCAAGTCTGCCCCTCCTTTACATTAATATTTGTTGACCACATACAATAGATGAAATTTTTTTTTGCCTTCTTCAGGTTAGGACCATACAATGTAGTATTTAAACATCTACTTGACTACTATTTACAGGAGACGCAAATATGATTACTGTTTATACAATATAAAAAGTATATATCTTCTTATCATATAAGCAAGCCAGCCAAGCTGGGGCTGTCTCGGGGTTGATACAGTTCTGATGCCACCCATATGGATTACTTACCCAGGCTGACCTGTGGCAAGCTCATGCCGAACTCTACCTTCGAACTAGCAATATCTTTTAGCAGTTTTCATACAATCATTAAACAACATGACAGAACACAGCTGGACTCACTTGTATCGCTTGTATGCTAAACCTTTAAAAGCAGAGCGGGCTTCAGCAGGCTCAAGGAAAACAACCTGAAATACCAAAGAATGTAATTTTCTTTTGCTCGTGGGGGGTAGAAAATCAATCAAATGATTAATACTGCATTTGTGCAGATCATAAATAGTGTCTCTTATTATAATGAAAAGAGAAAGAAGGGAGATGACAGCCTTCACATACACAAGCCACATGCGAACAAGTTCACCCATGGCATAATCATATGGTACAAAGTACTAATGGAATAGAAATAAAAAATTTGTACAAAATGGAGGACCTAGTATAAGACTCGCTCTGGTGGCTACTTTCTTACTATCATAAATCATTCACGAATTACACTAAATGCACCAACAGCATAGGGTACAACCCCTCAGACAAGCTTATGTGGAGTTCACAAATCCTTCTCCGGTTTTGAAAATAACAATCTGAGAATGAGGACAAAGAAGCAATGCTTGCCTAAACGACTAGACTAGCCCTAGCTAGAAGTAATCAATTGATTAAGTGGTCTCCCAAACTGACCCTGCTGTCTTTCTTCTTCTCATCTTAACAGCATGTGATGCACCCCAAGAAGGGGAGGGTGCAATATGCAGGATGTTAGATGATCAAAATTAATTGTCCATAAAACCAACACAGAGTGAAGATTCCTAGTATTTGCTTGTCTTCCTTACTTTATTACCTTTCATTTGGCAAGTGCTGAACCATAACCAGAGATAATAAGTCCAACTGAGTGCATGATAACATTAGCCTGTCTGTATGCAAATTATTTTCCACATATTTGGAGAGGTTTGGACCATTAACCAGCAAAATATGCCCAACCAAGGATATTTTCTGTAATTCTATTACATGTTTATTAATTTGCATCATGCTCTTGACTCTTGCTAGTTGTTCTACAATTAACCTTTAAGTAACTGTTTTCAATTTATTTCATTTTCAAATTTATTCTGCTCAAGGCAGAGAGAGAGAGAGAGAGAAACCAATACCATGGCCAATGCTTTGGTTGGAGGGAGAATAATTTTGTCCAAGCTCCCGAATTTGCCAAACATCTTAGCCAGCTCACCTTCAGAAGAACCAAATGGCAAGTTCTTTACCAGCAAAACATGATTGCTTCTTTTAATGCCATCAGTCTTCCCACTGGCAATTTCCTCTAAAGCATGGACATTCACTCCAGCATTTGCAAGAGCTTTCTTTGTCTCTGCAATCACTTGAGTTTCTCCCAAAGCGATGCGTACGGCAAGATCATCAGCTTCACGGTCAAGCAAATCACTTTTACTAACTCCAAGTCTCCTAGCAATGTTTTCAACAACCTGTTATATCAAAATAACCATAAAATAAAGTTTAAAGAGATCTTTGGCAGAAGACAGGAAGATAAATCAGATTAATTCAGCAATCACAAGAAGAATAAAGTCTAACAATAACATAAAAACCTTCACTTCCGTAAAATGCTGTTTGAAGAAATCAGAAATGTCATTTAGGGATACAAATTTTTGTGCTTGTGCACACATGTTGAGCACACAAGAATAAGGCAAAAGAAGGCTTTGAAATGCACCAGTCTACATTAATCAAATTGGCGACACCAGTAATCATGTGTGTGTATGCAACTAGATATTATCCTTGTTGGCCCTGATAATAGACTAGTTGATTTAAAATAACCTATAACATTGCAGAAAATTCATAAAACACTGTAGGTAAGATCACCAACCAACTTTGCATGTCATAATGAAATATTCATAAACCAACACCCCACCCCCCCCCCCCCCAAACAAAAAAGGGAAGTAAAAAACACAAAGAAATTCTGCAGGTTATGGAAAAGCGTTCCTCAGCATTAGACCGCAACATACAGTGTCGGAGCGCATGAAAAGACTATTCCACGCTCTTGTATCACCACCGGCTTCTGATGCCTTCCTCTCTTCTTCCCTCCGCTGCTTAAAAGTTTTTGAACCTTGGTCCAGAGGAGCATTGATTCTACATAATAAGCAAAAACAAATAACTACAAAGAAAAATTGAAAGCCAAAGAGACCGAACCAAAGCTAAAACTCACTCTTGCTTGTCAGATGAGTTCTTCTGTTTTGCCGGCATCACATGCACTAATCTGCCTTGAAAAATTGACTTGTCCAACTCCTCCAATGCCCTGCACAATGCAATTATAGTACAAATGAGTTAACAATAATATAGAAAAATGAAATGCTCCAAAGTAAGAGAACCGCAAAGATTTGTCTGAAACAGCATTCCAAAATTACACTTGCATATATGGTTGTTAAGTAGAAAACTGATGGACATCAAAACTAAAATAACCTGCAAATTGCAAGGGGTCAGCAGTCAGCTTACATAAACATGGTGCTTAGGAGACAAAATGATGTCCACGGAAATAGAGTACCTTGAGATGTGTGTGCATGCATGCGCGTGCACGAGAGAGAGAGAGAGAGAGAGGGGATAAGCGCAGGAAAAGGCAGCCGAATAGATAAGAATTAAGAAATGAACTATATGGAAAATGCCCCCAAGTATCTAAAGAACTCTCAGTAAACCAATTACCAAACACCAACACTGAAAAGCAAAAACCATGTCCCTTTCAAATACACCAAAACATGAACCCAAAGGTGAAAATGCTGTTCCAAACAACTTTCCAGGACAGTCATCTTCCTGCAGAGACATCTGAGTCTCATCCTATAAAGTACATGAAGCTCCCACCAGACACTATTCTTCAAATTTATAATTGTCACCATTGGGCTACACATTAAAATAAGAGCAATGCTAGTGGCAGTCATTTGTGACAGCCACTACCAACACTGGCTTTGCGAAAGTGCCACATCTCCTTTTAACTATAGGATGTTACTGGCTACCTATTCAATTGGTGTCATTAAAACTCACAGACAAACCCTTCTTCCTCTCATTCTAGCCTCTCTCCCCCCCCCTCCCAACCAAACCCAGGGGGAGTCGTCCTGCCCCTTTATTTTTGTTTTTCATCTTTTTCATTTTAATCTATGCCCCCCAAGCAAAGATTAGAACTTCTCTTTGGATATTTTTACATCCAACAAAATAGTAACAACTGAAATTTTAAGAAAAAATATCAGGCAGATTGGGAGATTCTTCTTTTTCTTTTTTTGACCAAAGGGATTGGGAGATCCTGGAAACTTGTTTAAATGCTGACATTTATAAATTTCTCAAAATCTCAACTTTGAAAACAGCTTACAAATATGAAAAAAAAAAATGTCTGGTTATGGAGGAATGAAAACATTTCTATCAGTGAAATTTGGTGTGAGAGGTAATCAATGAATAGTGGGCATCTGGCCTTCTTATTTTGTCATTTTATATACCCATTTTAACAGGTTTTTACCATCAACTTTTGGAAAACATTTGGCACAATGAAAGCAGCTAAGGTCCATCTGCAATCACACAAGCCATTATATATTGCATCCCTCTTAAAAAAATAATAATAATAATATTTGTAGTTAATGCCTAAAAAACATGTGACACCTAGCATTCAAGTTTGACCAAGGACAGTTAATCAATTAGTTGTTTTGATGAAAATATGCTGCTAGTCAATGAAGGGGTCAATAAAAATGTTAGAAAGCTAAACCTAGCATTTCCCGAAATTTCAAGGCATGAAAACAGTACACGAGGAATTGAAGAAACTAAGAGAAGTTAATTTGATGGACCTCAATTGAGAGGTTACATTACAAAAAATCAACAATAAACCGAAAAGCCATTCACAATGCATTACCAAAGTAGTGGCTATGATTGAATACCTTGCAGCAGACTCTGGAAGTGTATAGCTAATGTAGGCAATGCCCTTAGAACGTTTGGTAGCTTTATCAACAACAAGATGGACTTCAGAGACAGTGCCAAGTTTGCTAAAATGCTCTTCTAGCTCATCCTCACTGTCAAATCAAAAGAACCAGCTCAGAAACTAATGTATTTGTAAAGAAGTTGCAGCATGCATGCCGAACAAAAGAGGACAACCAGAAACAAGTGGACTACTAAAGTAAAGTCATTTCCATGCAATAGACCCCATATTACTGTCAAATATACATTATAAAAGAAAGTAGCAGTATGCATAAGTTACACTGTTATCAAATACACATTACAAAAGAAGGTAGCAGAATGCATACGTAGCTGTATATGGCAGGTTGCGAACAAACAGACGACCAGTCGCAGGAACTTCATCATGGTCATCTCTTGAAGTTGATGATGGGACCATGGGGTCCAGAATTTCTCCATCAGAATCTTTAGGATCAACATCGTCATCATCATTCTCTCTGTCTTCGTAATTTCCATTATCATTATCATCCTTTCTGTCAAGCCTTTCAATTGGAGAATCGTTATCCTCATCTTCATGATTTGCATTCTCATTGCCAGCATCATCATCGACATCCTCGCTGCTTTCACTTTCTGAATCCGACCATTCTTTCTTCACTCTACTTTTAAAATAGTCCATATCTGAAATGATCTCATCATTAACAATATCATGCAACAACTCAGCTTCATAATTATCACTTTTATTTGACTCAACTTCCACAGGAACTGACTTCTTCCTGTCTTCCTTCTTAGACTGAGCTTCCTTATTGCTGATGGTCAGACTTTGGTCTGCAGCAGGAGCAATGACAGCATCATTTGCCCACAATTTTGACTTAGCACGAGGCTGCATAACATCAAGAAACTCTTTTAGTTGAGGATCATTCTTCACGTGGCCCTTTTTCTGGTTCTTCCCCTCAACTTCAACAGCTTTGAGGCTTGAACCTTGGGCAACGGCAATTTTATTCCCATGTTCAATTGACTTCTCTTCCTTCTTCTCTGAGTACCGACTCCATGGACGAGGAATATTAGGGTCACCAACTTTACGAGCAATCTGGAGAAAAGCAATGAAGTTTATTTCTCTTCAAGTTACAAAGATCTATTTAAGTAACAAAAAGTCATTTTGTTCAATTATTTTTTCCATTTCCCATTTCCCACTTCACTTTTGCTTTTGGTAGAAAACTAATTGGGTTTCACTTGGTCACTTCATACCAACCGATGGTTCTTTTTAAGACCCAATTCAAATTTGGCAACGCAGGACCTACCAAGAAGTAAAGGTGCATGATCAGAGTTACATCAGCCACAAAGCCTTAAACCCCAGATTTAATAGGATCGACTACATGTATCTTATTTTGTCATTCTATTCTACCATGCACCAAGTTCAGTGTACAACCTAACTGTCCAAAATCCTTCCTAACTAGAGATTTCTAAGCCAACCTAGGTCTTCCGATTCCTCTCCTCTCGCCCTCCACATGTGTTCGATCATCCCTCTTAATTGGAGCATTAGCTGGTCTATGTTAAACATACCCAAACCAATGCAAACGCCGCTCCCTCAAATTCATCTCCCTCAAGTTCACAGCTGCATAACCAATTATTCAAATCCCTTCGAATTACATGAAAGATTCTTTCTCTAACATTACCATAATTCAACGAACACAAACAACCTTACCAATCCAAAACCATGAATCGACAAAAACATACATAAATCAAAATACAGAGACATAAAATTCAAAATGCACCTCACAAGTAATTCTGCAAGTATCAATGTAAGACCTATTGAAGTATTTGATAGCTTCTTCTGCCTCATGCTCCGTTCGGAACCCGATGAAAGCGAATTGCCTACTCTTACCATCTCTACAACCCAAAAGCCAATCCAATCCAACAAATAAATCACTTACATTGCACTTAAAAGAAGAAAGTGATTTTGATTCAACTTACTTGGTTCGCATGAGCTTAGCATCCGTTATTTCTCCTTTCTGAGAAAACACGTCCCGGAGCCGATCCTCCGCCACGTATTTCGGCAAATTCTTCACGCATATTCTTGACCTTTTTTTCGGCAATTTTTATCATAATAAATTCGATAAAGAAATTCAGATTAATTTTTTCTTTAAAAAAAAAAACAATAAGAAGAAAAAAACCTTAACTCAGACTCACATAGTTTTCTCCTCTTTGCCTCTTCTTCTTCTTCTTCTTCAAAGTGACAATTGTATGACGGCGCGGCTGAGGCGGAGACAACGGCGATTTAAGTAGTGGGGGAGCGGTGACGGCGGGGCTCAGGCGGCAACTGCGGTGGAGGATTGACGGAAAGGGGATAAAGGGAAAAAAAAATTAGTAGCCAAAATAAGGGTTGGAATTGGGCTTTTGGAAACTGTTAAAAGTACTAAGAAGTGGACTTCAGAAGAAGTCCAGCCCAAGCCCAAATTCCGAAAAGAGTAAGATCAAAATAAATCTGAAAAAATTTGTTTTTTCTAACCTAAAAAATAATTGTTATGACCACTAGTTTGTAATCTAATTAGTTAAGACGTTTCTTATTTAAATGAGAGATTTTAGATTTGAGCGTCTTCAGGCACGATCTTAAGACTAGAAGCTTTTGACGGAGCTACACATAAGTCTCTTTCAGTTCGAACTCTACTGTAATTATCTAAACTGTTCGCACAATTCGAAAGAAATTCAATACACCTTGACAAAATTATTGAAGCGCCCGTCACTATCCCATTTTATGGGCCTACAATATTTTAGTCTCATCAAGTTGATGAGGGAAATGTGAGAATGTTGGGAGGGAGGGTAATTCATCTTTTTTAAAAGTAAAATTTTCTGGCCAGATAGAGTAATTCATCTTCGTTCAATTTCATCTTTGTTAAATTTCTTTTTCCCACATAGAAAAAATGACAAAAAATCTATTTACTTGTGCGTTGGCAGTGGCACCGATGAAATTAAAGTTGTAGACTTAAGCACTCGTACAGAGAGAATTATTCGTCGTTCTAAACACATTTTGAGTCGTTCAAATAGGTCATAGCTGCTTGATACAATGAACCTTTAAAAGACCAAATTAGGCACTCGGCCTAGTTGAGGTGGTGTTGGGGCTAAAGCCCCAATCCTTCAATTAATTAGAGATTACCTCCTTGAGTGAGTAAGATACTTGTATATGTGCAGTGTTTTTTGACCTACGTTATTTTTCTTCTGTTAACAACTAATAAATTAATTATTAATCATTATTAATGTCCAAAAAAAAAAAGACTAAGTTAGTAATTAAAGTGAATCGTCTTTTACGTAAAAAAATTTCAAGGGATATGTAACAAACTCTTTAAAATATTCATGGTCTTTTCAATTTCACCATAAACTAATTGGGGGTCAATCATTTCATGAACTGTTGTGAGTTGGATTTTGCTTAATGAATATATTTCACTAACTAAGAATTAATTCTACATCAATTGTCTAAGAAGATGTTCTTAAAGAATTTAGCCAGAAAAGGCCTAAAAAATACAAACAAGTGTGGCATTTACATATAAAAGTCATGAATTTAATATGTATGGATAGATAGCGTAACTAAACTTACTTAAAACTAAAATCATAAATATATCTTAATTTTAAGTAGGTTTAATTTTAATTTGTTAAGCACTTTCGTTATATGATTTTGTTACTCGGTTAATAAATAGTCTATTTAACCAAATTAGCTATTGATGAATTTTGCTGTGTTATTTTTCTACTTTGTGTAGGTCTTCCTAACGTTTTTACATCATATATAGGTAGTTTCAATTTCGATCTACATTAATAAAATGATTTTCTATGTTTTTTTTTTAAAAAAAGAGATAGATAATGTAAATTTTGGATCGACTCACAAATGGACAACAATAAAAAAAGAACATTACATACTAAAACGGCATTGACGGTGGCATTTTTTTGACCATATATACATTTTTGATTATTTTAGGCTAAAATAAGGCATACCTATGCTGAATAAATGTGTTAATTTTTTTAGACCATATCAACATTGACCAGAGGATTCAAAACTGTCGGCTAGACCGAGAAGACTCTGAGCTGCAAATTGGCAACTCAACAATCAACCTAATTATTTGTTTGAATTAATTAATACATATAAAAATTTAAATTTGAGACCTTTAATCATTAGATAATTTCAACATAACTAATTAGAACGTGCAATTAAGATTTTTTGATCTTTTATTTGAATCCTAATAATCTTATTCTTATTTCTTGTATAAAATTTTAGGAGATAAAGAGATTCGAGATTTTGAGAAAGTACTTAAACTAATTCAAGTAATTAGCTGTATGCTGAAAAAAATCCTCATCCATATAATAAAGTAATAAAAATACATAATAGGAATGGGGAAACAGCCGACGGTGGCATCAGTGGCCTTTCTCAGCCCCAAGGGGTGCGATGCAAGTCAACAACACAACTCGGGTAGGGGCATAATCCGGTTAGGGCTCTTAAAAAAACCGTCTGTTTTCTCGTAAAAGCGACCAATTCACATGGCACGTATTCACATCTGTTAAAATCACAAAAAAAAAAAATGTCAGTAATTTTTAATTTTTGGAATTCACCAAGCGAGATTGATTGTAATTCGAAAAGTTTCTAAACTGCTTGGTTTAGAAATAAAAATTTTTCTCAAATTCGTTTAATTCGATAGGTAAACACCTCTAATACTATACCATAAGCCGTCAGGAACATCATGGGTTCGGACCAAACCCCCTCATCCACCCTACCTATCTTTATAAGGATTTTGTTAGTAATAGATATTTTTATTTTTTTTTACAGTTGTTACTTACGTGATAAATATTAATTAATTATTAAAAAATTAAATATTAAAAATATTAATATTTTAATTTTTAATTAATATTTATAAAAAAATAAAAAATAATTATACATAATAAAATTCGTATTTATAGGGAGTTTTGTCAGTTGTAAGTGGGATGAGATGCCGTGCAACTCTTGAGGTATTTTTGGGTCGAATCTCTTTTTTCAATATTTAATACATTTAACAGACTAACTGAAAAAAAAAAAAAAAAAAAAAAAAAAGCAAGTCAACAATTCAAAAGCAACCCACCAAGTACACTGGCTCTGGCGGCTCTCCTCTCTCTCTCTCCTTTCTCTTCCTCTCTCTCACTCACACACACTGTTACAGCGCTTGTGCATGCATGGTCCAGTCTGTTGAAATTTCCCTTTATTTCTCCACAAATCAGTAGACCCACTTGGGAATTTGACATCAAAAGTGTCTAAATCACTTTCAGTTGGGTTCTTGATCTCAAATATTGATGGCCCAATTGGCTTCGCTCTCTCTGGTCAAACTCCTTCTCTTCTTCCTCTTTCTCTATCTTTCCTTCTCTTTTCTCTGCAGCCAAACAGTGGTTTGTCTGAAAATTGCATGGCTTTTCTACATATATTTTATTCAAAGATTGTTCTTTTTTTTTTCTTTTGTTGAACAATTATAAAGGCTTTAGCTTTTGCCGCAGGTTTCTTTGGCTGTTCCTTTTGGAAGCGATTGGACTAATGTAAGGAAATCAGTTTTTAAGGTTAGCCCCCTCTTGTTGCGATCAGCTGGTCAAAGGGTTGTTTGGAATTGTGCTTTTTACTTTTTCTAGTACTTCTTGCATATGGTATGGTTATCCAGGTGTAGATGATGATTTCTATATAGATGAATATGGTATAATGAATTAAAGTACTACATGAGCGGATATATGGGAATCCAGATCTGCCCAATCACTCATGTTATGATCTTGTATATCGTAGGCCTTCCTGTTCCTTCGTCTGGCTTATGTTCTTCATGTAGAATTTAAAGTGAATGACTCGATGAAATTACGTTGATGCTTCCACGGACTAGGGGTAATGCAGGAGACTGTTTTATTTTAACCCGGGGAATCTTTAGAATTCTCACTGCCTGATGTTCAATTTGCGTTTTACCATCAAATGAAATGTGAATATCACGTCCTCTCTTTGTAACACGGGTGCTTCTGGTTCTGCAATTCATTGATTCTTTGTTATTCTTTCTCAACCAAATAATCAAATGGTTTTTAAGGATGGAATTTCGCTCGGCAATCAATCAAAGTTAGACACTCTTGTCCTGGCGATTGTTTCAGCAGTGTTAACAAAGCCCATGAAATTATGTACTTAGACATTATGCTAATCTAGATTGTTGTCTCAACTTGTGTATGGGTCATCAACATTGGCCATTTGCTTCTGAAATATTTGGTTTAGTTTTATTGGTTGAAGCCTTGTGTGTTTTAAGTGGCGTCATGCTATTGCTAGCAACTCATTGTTTGCCTGAAAGGGATTCCTCTCCATCAAAAAGAAACGAAAAAGTCTGGTTTAGTTCTATTGGTTGGTGCCCTCAACTTTTCCCCTTTTGCAGTTGTTGTTGAACTGCAATTGCTTAATGTTGCAGTATTATTTGAAACATGTTTTGCTGTCCGTGTGCCCTTCTGTTTGGCATGCATACACACAAAACGCACCTATACACACCTGATGAAGAGGCCTATTGCCAAAAATCTATCCTGTTTCCACATGAACCTATGCTAGATCAGTTGTCAGCTCAGGCGTGCTTGATTTTTTTGCAGACACCCAATATAAGCTTTAGTGATAAATCATGGGCTCCTGTGATAGCTTTGGAAGCGAAAACAAGGAACACCCAATTGAGAAATCGATACATATTATGCATGTCAGTGCAACAGGCAAGCAGGTCCAAGGTTGCAGTTTCACCTTTAAAACTTGAAGATGGCACAGAGCCTCCTTTAAATACATACAAGCCCAAGGAACCCTACACAGCAACCATTGTCTCTGTTGAGAGGATTGTGGGCCCAAATGCTCCTGGAGAGACTTGCCATATTGTGATTGATCACGGTGGAAATGTCCCCTATTGGGAAGGACAAAGTTATGGTGTAATTCCTCCTGTAAGTGATGTTGTTTGCCATACATTGCTTCTTAAATTCTGTTGCTTCACTGTTTCCTTTCCTACTGTATTTGGGCTCCAACCAATTTTCTATATTTTCTTCTTTGTTTTTGTGGGGAGGTGGGATTTTGTTATGTTCTCAGTCTTGCAAGATTATGATCCACTGTTAGCATCCAGCTTTTCATCATTACTTATAGGCAAAAATTCGCAATTAGATTTTTTAAACAGATTGTTCTTTGTGTCATAGGGTGAAAACCCAAAGAAGCCAAGGACTCCTCACAATGTACGTCTTTATTCCATTGCCTCATCAAGATATGGAGACACTTTTGATGGCAAGACTGCTAGCTTATGTGTTCGCCGTGCTGTCTACTACGATCCCGAGACTGGCAAAGAGGATCCCTCGAAGAATGGCATCTGCAGCAATTTCCTCTGCAACTCAAAGCCTGGAGATCAAGTCAATATCACTGGTACACCCATGAAAAGTTTGTAGAGAGACTGTTAGAATCTATAAGTTTTTGTCTTTCCTTTTGTTTTTTATTCCTTCTTTCTATACTTTTTATTTTGCTTTATTTTATCTTGCCATTTGGATACAATTGTCTGAAGTTCTTACATTGGCATGTAGATGTGGTATTGGTAATGCTTATTAAAACTTGGGCATGAGATGATAGTTCGGACCTTAAACCTAACCTTTAATAGAAAAATTGCCTCGTATGTTTATTTCTAATTTTGGGAAAAAAGCTATTGACATCCTCATAGAAAAATCAAAGAAAGGATTGTATTTATAACTGAGATACAAATTAAGCAATTTCATTTCCAGGTTATGGTATTTAAAGGTTTTTTTCAAAGACTTCGTGCAATGTGCTTTCACCTTCCAATTTCCTCTTTCGTTGTTCTCCTTTTCTTTTAAACATTCTCAATAATTTGACTAAGGAATGGGATGGTTTATTCATCAATTGATTGGGATTGTTAGATCCTGTGATTTCTACATGCTCTGTTAGTCATTTGCTAATGCAGTTTTGTATTTACGGGCAAATGGTTTCTTCCTTGAGATAACATGTCTCACTAGTGCTAACTCATTTTGTCCTCTTGCGTGCAAGATGGATAAGTTTGTTTTTGGACCTAATAATATTTTAACATCCATTTGTTGCTCATGTAGCCAATCTGTCATAATCTTAAGTTGTGGATCAGAACTTCCTTGGATTCCATGACGACTCAGGTTACCAAGAGACTCCACTATATTGATACTCCCTTCTGTTTGTTTTACCGAGTCGTAGACCATTGCTTGCATTTGGTCTCAACTGTTTGTTCCACTTTGTTATGCCATAGAAGATGACTTGAATATAAAAACCATAGATGCACAGCCACCTACCAAGTTTTTACCTTTGCTTCCTTAAAGGGTTGCTGAATGTTAAGAATTTAATATATGATCCAAATCATGGGCCGCTCCCAGCACATAATGTGGTGATTTGTTTTCAAAAGTCTTTGCTCCAACTGGGATGGAAGACTTGGAGACCGGATTAGGACTGTCTAACTCGCACTGTCACATGCGTGATTTGGTGATTTGTTGTCAGAAATATTTTCCTGCCATCATTTGCTGATAAACAATGTTTTCAGGACCCTCTGGCAAGATAATGCTTTTGCCTGAAGATGACCCCAATGCCACACACATAATGATTGCGACTGGCACTGGTGTTGCTCCTTATAGGGCCTATCTCCGACGTATGTTCATGGAGGATGTCCATACATACAAGTTTGGCGGCCTTGCTTGGCTTTTCCTAGGGGTGGCCAACACTGACAGTCTCCTTTATGATGAAGAATTTACCAAGTATCTCCAGGACTACCCAGATAATTTTCGGTATGACAAGGCACTTAGTAGAGAACAAAAGAACAAAAGTGGAGGCAAGATGTATGTTCAGGACAAAATTGAGGAGTACAGTGATGAAATTTTCAAGCTTTTGGATAACGGAGCACATATTTATTTCTGTGGTCTAAAAGGAATGATGCCCGGGATCCAAGATACACTAAAGAGAGTTGCAGAACAGAGAGGAGAAAAGTGGGATGAGAAGCTCACACAACTCAAGAAAAACAAACAATGGCATGTCGAAGTGTACTGATTTTGCCTATTTTTAAGCCTCATTCTGAGATGTCTTCATTAGAAGCAGCAGTTTAAGTCTTGCAGAAAAATGAGGCATGTTCGATTGTTGTTTGGCTTTTCCATGAATTTGATGTGCTGTTACCATTCATGCACTTCTAAATAATCAGATGATTCTCTTGATCAATACAAATCAGCTAACTTTCTGTTAGGTGCTTGAGTGGTTGGTTAGTATTATTGCTTTGGAAATGTATGATTCCTTTCAATTCCATTTTTTTTATACTCTAATTTGCTGTCTGATACCTCGAATTATTACACAAATGCATTATGAAGGGTGGACTGTGGTAGTGTAAATTATATCTCCAGTTTGGGAGCTCAGGCATGGATTCTTCCTTCAAAGTTTTATGGGGCTGGTTGAAGTTGGAGGATCAAACTCCGACCTACTTACAATATCGTTGGATGAAAAAACAACAGCCTGGTCTTTTGTGCTTGATCGATTTCCAGAAACAACAGCTGAGACCGGAAAGTAAAATGGAGAAAATTCTGTAACTAATATGTTTTTTTTTTTTTTTGTTCCTTCCTCATCAATTGACGTATATCAGTTCTTCATAGTTAGCAGGGATAAAGATCCTTGAATTTCCATGGCCTGATGGTTATGGCTAAAAGAAATGAAGTCTGCAGGTGGGCCTGGTTGTTGATCTTTTACAGTAATTCAGGCGCCATGTCAACCACGTTTGTTGATGTAATGTCCAACAATCAAATCCCATTCAAGATGTACTGTTATTGTCCACCATTTCTATGCTTCAAAGGCCCGCCTCATAATCCAACTTGTAAAAAGTGTTCCCGTGCATGATACTTCTTACATTCTTACATTTCAAGTGTCTGTTAGTCCAAAATTTATATATCTAAATGCTTTCTCATTGTTTTTTTTTTTTTTCTCTTTTTATAAGGGAGACTGAAACTTCATAAAAGAAAAATAAAACTGTTAAAATTGAAATATAAAATAAAGAGATATTGAGAGAATGTCTCAATTAATTATTTTAAAATTTTTTTATACTTTTAAGTCTTTAAAGTGTAGGGTTCGTTTATTTCATAATTTATGATAAAATAATATAAATTAAAAATTTATTATTTATTTTAATTTATATTTAGTTGTCAATAAAAATAAATTAATATAAAATTATTGTCATATAAATATAAAATATTATTATTATTTTTATATTTATAAATTAATTTATCTCGTCTCATAAGTTAATATTAATAATTTTTAATATACTAAAATATCCTCACAATATAACACAATCCGGTTACTGGTAACGCCGGCGACCGGCAGAGTCATCGCACACGCCGCCCCACCCGCCGCCGACCGTCGCCGTCTTAGTCATCGGAGGCCGTCCCCAGAACCGCCGGACTTCCACCAGTCCAAATCCAGTTGTCAGGCGTCGGAATTCCGCCGGAGTCGCCCTAGATGTAAAAAGATCCGATAATTCCCTTTGCCGTTTTCCAACGCCGGGAACGCCTCCTTCCGCGCCGACGAAGCTCAATACGACGCCCCAAACTCGTCAATATCCACATAAACATTGACGCTTGCTTCAACTCTTTATTATACTATTTATTTAAAATAATTTTTAAAAAAATAAAAACTCGATAATTATAATTTCTGAAAAAAGTTTCTAATCCTTTCTATTTTTGACATTCTAAATTTATATAAATTAAAAAATTAATAAAATTACAATAACATATAAAATAAATATTTATTTTATTGTTTAATTTTAATTAAAAATATAAAAATAATAGTAAATATAAATTAATTATTTGTAAAATAAGAAAATTATTTTTATTTATAATATTATTTTATCTCATATCTTCTCAAATATAAAATAAAATAATTATTTTACATTATTTAATACTATTTAAATAAAGTATACGTTAATAGTTTAACTTATCATATATTATGTTAATTTATATCATTTTATATTATATCATTCAGTTTGTATAGCAAACGCGTTTAAAAAATACAGTGGTGTCTAGTACGTGTCACACTACTGTTAACATGCCTTACTCGGCGAGGCGAGGACATTGTTTTGGCGACGTCCTACATTGGATATTCAAACAGAAAATGCCTTGTTATAGATCAATTCCTTCTATTTAATCAAAACATTGGCATAGACATTGTGAGCAGCATATTTAATGGGACCAAAGTATGTAATTAAGATGCTTAAATTTTTGTTTTTAGTTTGAGTTGTGAAGACTGCAATCTATCTATATTCTTTTTTTGATCATCAATCTAAATTTGACTATTTCGTCACCAATTAACACAACACAACATTTTATGAGTGCACATGTAGATGTTGTTGGCAAATTTTAGTTGTTGATTGTGAATTGTTAGTCCCAACACGGGTGTTCACAAAACCAAAAAACTTTCCGTCAGGTCCGTAAATCAGCTGATCAATGGTAAATATTTTTTTCTTATTTTTGTCAAAAAATTGTCTATAATTATATTATTTTATTAATAATAATCATGGATATATATATTTAAATATTAGTCATTATTTTTTTATTTATTTTATATAATATAAAATATCAGTTATCTTTTTAAAATATAATTGTTTTCCTATCATCGAATTAGTCTGATTTTCCAGTCAAAAAAACAAAAAGTCTGATTTTTATAATTATGATCTAAATAAAAGGGTTATATAAGGGTCGAGCGAATGCTCCGACTTTAACAATACTTTAGTAGATGGTGTCAATGGAGCAATGTTTAAAAAATTAAACCGAACCGGTTGGTTGGGTCGATTCAACCGATGACCAGTCGGAGTTTAGTTTGATTTATGTAAATTTTAAATAATGACTCGGACCAGTAAAAATCAGTTAAAATCGATAAAAATTGGTGAAAATCAATCTGGTTGGACCAATTTAATAAAACTGAAAAATTCATAAATTATAATTTGATTGTAAATGTTATTTAAATTATAATTTAAGCACTAAACTTAATTTAAAAGTTCAATTTAATTCTAAATCTGATTAAAAATTTCAATTTAATCCTCAAAATTAGAAAAATTAATATTTAATCATTATCTATAATTATTATTATTTTAATTATTTTTATAGATATATATATTATTAAATACTAGTTCAAATATCGATTTGACTGATTCAACTAATTGAATTTTGACCCACTAATATTTTCGACTCAATTATTAATTTAATTTTTACAACCTTGTAATAGACTATCTCAGAGAGTAAATCAAGAGAAAATGTATCTTACTTGGATTACGGGAGACCTTAGTGTTTATGTGGATATTATTATAATAATATAGGAGATGAGTTAATGAAAAAAAAATTGAAAATTTATTATTTCATTAATCATATTGTATTGAGTTCAATAATTTATTATTTCTTGACAATGTAACGAAAGACATGCGGTGGGTACAACGTGGTGAGTCTGGTGACTACTTTGATAAGTCGAGTCCGGACAACAATGTGGGAAACCAGACAGCCTCTCCAGGTTCAACTCAAATGATGTCTTTACCTGCTTCTGCCATTACAAGGAATCTTAGCGACCAAGACCAATGGCATTTGTCACATCGGAATTACCTTTTGCGCGTAGTTTTTGGTCAAATGGGACAGTCATGGGTTGTTTTTTTTTCTCCAAAAGAAGAAACAGGTTTTTTTTTTTGACTGATAATTATAAATATACAGTAAATATATAATAATTTAAATATTAAATTATAAAAAATATGTTAAATTTTTAAAAAATAAATTATTAAACATAATTAAATTAATTTTATGCCTCCTCAGTATTTTACTAAATATATTAATATAAACTTGTTCCAGAAGAATATACAAACAATAATATGAGGAGGAATCAAAAGCAAAGCTTCTTTTTTTTTTGACGGAAAAAACAAAGCTACTAGCTTTCAACTTTATGGTAAATGTATGATACCTTCCAACGGCAGGACGGCGAGAGGATGCATTTCATTTCATGAAAAGTTTCTTTCTAGAGACGAGACGCAGTCAATCTGTTGCGTACGTATTTATATTACATTATTATTATTATTATTATTATTATCTCATTATTAACTACACTGACTTATCAAAAGACAAAACATGCAAATAAAGGTAATTTTTTTTTTCGGACATTGGTGAAATATTCATTGCGACTATATTTGAGTTGAAATTGAAATAATCACTATATTTATATCTTATTTAACTCAAATACACAGGAAGGTATCCATTATCTGAATATTAATAAATTCGAGGGAACTTTTCTCAAACTGATTATGGCGATTACCGAGTTTAAAACTAATGTTATGTGAGTACTGTACAACTTGATAGTCAAAAGAGGCATTGCCTCCAAACGCAGTCATTAGGACTTAAATTCAGATTATAAGTGGAGGAGACACGCCAAATTACTATTAAACTGTCATTTCAAGTAGTAATAGTGCAGCATAAATACAGATGATAATAGTGTAGTTTAAGTATATAAGTTGCATCAAGTGGATGGCATAATTCATGTTTGAAGATCTCATATAGGTTAAAAACCAATGAACCCAAAACAAAGCTTGTCACTTGAATCATTCTCTCTTCTGACTATTCCCATAACCCACAAGTCTCTCCAATTAACCCAAAACAAAGCTTGTTACTGGAGTCACTCTCTCTTCTGACTATTCCCATAACCCACAAGTCTCTTTATTACAAATAATTCATATCATCCAATTATAAGAGGATAAATACAAGTTAAAGATTTTCATTTCACATATAATTCACATTGCCTCTCTCTAACCTTTTCCTTTTTCTCTTCTTATTATCTGGGGAATCAATAGCCTCTCTCACACTCTCTCTCTCTTTCTCTGAAAAAAAGGCAAAGGATTTCAATCCCTTGAACAAATTTACTGGTGAATGCTATTTCTTTCTCGGCTCCATCCCCCAGTTCTCATTTTCTCTGTTTAATTGAATTCTTTGGACATCTTTACATTTTGTGTTTTTTTGCCAATTTTCCTGCCATCCCAATTGTTCTTAGCATCTAATGATATGTGCCATCATATAATAATGTAAATGCTTCAAATCCTCCATTGCCTGTTTTTTTGGCTATAACCTTAGCTATGATTTCATATGAATGATCATGTATCATTTATTGATTTAGATTTAATTTGGTTTTGAGTCCAGAAATCTTGATTCTTTTCCTCTTTTTGTTTCTCTCTATTGTTTTAGCCTTTTAGGGGGTGCTAGAGAAAGGATAAAAAAAAAAGAACTTGGCTTTTTTTTTTAAAAATTTTTTTCTTTTGAGTTGTTCTTTTTGATGTCCCCTCTTTTGGGTTCCTGCTGGATGGAGCCAAGATTAAGGATCTGGTTCAGTTGCATCTGATGCTCTATTATACCCACTGGTTTATTTTCTGTTAAGAATCACAGTTTTCTTTTCTTTTGTTCTCTTTTTTGGCTTGATATCTTGTAATAGATTATCCCCAGTTCAGGAAATATACAACATGTCCAGTTCATGTTCATTATAGGCTTTGGTGATTTTGAGAAAGTAAATATGGTGGCTTCTCTCAAAAAGCTTCAGTTCCCAAGAATTTAGATGAAAATTTTATGTCTTTATGTAATTTGTGCAGACAATCTGGTAGGGGACAGCTTTTGTTGGATGATTTTTGGCCATCAGCAAAGCGATGAGCCGTTTGCCGAGACTCAAGACGACTGGGTCGGGTATGATTCTGCTATGTTTCAAGTTTTGATTATATGATAGATTCAAGAACTTGCCATGAGCCAAAAACTGACTATAATGAAACTCCATTAAAATTTTCATTTTAAAGTCACATTGCTTCTTGTTTTTCTCATTGGAACTGAGGTTCTTGGATTTTTCATTTTTGGATCCACAATTACTTTGTTGTTGATGACTTGTATAGTGCATCTTCTGTTCATTCTATGACTATACATGGCATATGTATACAAGCAATGTTTTGCTACAGAGGCGAGTAAAACACATCACCATTGTCCATGCCCCCAAACCACCCTTTATACTGTATCTGTGATTTTAGTGCTGTGCAGATGCCATAATTATTGACGATTGGAATTTGTTAATATTCTGGTCCAGCTAAAGGGAGATTAAAAGAATTATTGCTCCAAAGTGATAATCGCAATTGTGCTGATTGTGGTGCTCCCGATCCTAAATGGGCGTAAGTACAACTTACCCTGTCCATGTCATGAATATTTGGTACAATGAAAATTCAAATTTTGTAAACTCATTCATGAGCTCCTTTAATGCACATTCTGACTGACAATTGGCTATCTATTTTGCATATGATCTGAAAAAGCAAGCACATAATATATCAAACAAACATAAACGATAAAGATAAAAATGTATATATGTAATATGTTACACTGTTAAATACCCGGAAAGTTATTAAGGAACTGGTTGATGACCATATTTTCAGGTCAGCAAATATTGGAGTCTTCATTTGTCTAAAGTGTTGTGGTGTGCACAGAAGCCTTGGTACACATATCTCAAAGGTAAATGATCCCAGGTTGCTCTTAAGTCCATTGCATGTGACTTTGGTGTTTTGTTCCTTCGGGGAAGAATGAAAACAAATTAGGAAAATGACCTGTAGCTGATATTTTCATGTACTGCACATGTCAACAATTACACTAGGAGGTATCAAATATAAATTGGTAGAACAATTGTTCCTGGCCACTAATGCTTTGCTTCACTTGAGATTTTAAGTTGGCATCTGTTGCGGTGGATGGCGGAAATTGTCCGGGGGGGGGGGGGGCTGGTATTGGGGGAGTACTACATTGTCTGAATCAATGGTAAAAAGCCTTACCTTGAAGGTGCTTAGCTGTAAAGGTATAGAACTGTGCATGAGCATCCATTTATTTGACTATGCCTCCATACATTTAACAGAGATAGTTGATGGTTCAAAGAATGAATGTTTTCAATGCCTTTATTGTGCTTTTAGCTTATCTTGCATTTTTGAGCCTGTGATTGTTTGCTTGTAATAACATTTACTTTTACTTTAAAGGTTTTATCTGTGGCATTGGATGACTGGTCTGATGATGAAGTTGACGCCATTATTGAAGTTGGAGGTAACTCTTCTGCTAATGCAATCTATGAGGCCTTTATTCCTGAAGGATTTTCAAAGCCAGGACCTGATGCCAGTCACGATGAGCGTATGAGATTCATCAGGTTTGAAAGGCGTTGGTTGTGAACTTATATACAGAGGAGCAATCTGTTGAATTCACCCTGCAGTTGATCAAATGTTTCACATTTACTTTTTGCTTTTGTAATCATGTGTATGGTCAGTTAGAGTCATGATCCTTCTTCACCTGCAATTTGGGCCTTACGTAGGTGCTCCGAGCAAGTTGCCGACTAGTCATACATTTCAGTGTTGGAATGGCTAATAATTTTATTTTTTTACCATTTTCATCTAGGTCTAAGTATGAGCTACAAGAATTTTTGAAACCTAGTTTGCGGATTACATCAGGAAAATCTTCTAATGGATCTCTCCAGTCACAATTCTCTAAAACGATTTTGGATAGCTTTCGAGTTTCAAACACATCACAGAAATCGGTAATTTGTTTTACATTATTTTATTTGTTTATTTCTACTTTATGCTTTGATTAGTCTTAAAATTGCTAGTTTTGTTAATGGATAAACTTGTCCATGAATGTTATGCTTTATACCGTTGCTCGTTAATAAGATATTTGTCGGGTTTTATTTTTTGCACTATAACTTGTATGTTGTTGAAAAAAGGAACACGGGCATAATTTTAGGCATTCTGGTAATAATTTGCTAGCATGATTATGTGGATAACTTCATTCCATCTGACTCTTCAAGTTGTGACAGGAAGGTATGATAGAATTTATTGGATTGCTGAAGGTTAGCGTTAAGAAAGGCACAAATTTAGCAGTCAGAGATATGATGTCAAGTGATCCTTATGTGGTCCTCACTCTTGGGAAACAGGTTGATCAGCCTTGTTTTCTTTTCCTTTAATTCATCCATTTTTGTTCTAAAATTCTTGGTTTGGTTGAGGATGATGCAATTAGTTCCACTTGTAAAGGCAACAAGTTTTGGATCTTGTTATACTGTGCTTTTCTTTTTCATTAATGGTCTTTTAATGACAACTTTTTTGATGGTTGACTCCGTCTAGCTGGTTGAATGAACAGCCAGATCTCAAACAAGGCTTGACTTTATAAGAAGTAAAGGAACATGCATCTTGCCGTTGAAAATTACCCTAACATAAACCATGTGAAGGAGATTACTACTCGATATTAATGTGGGTGTCTACTAATAAGAAAACTGGGTTTTGTGTTCTTAGACTGTTCAGACAACTGTAGTAAAGAGCAACTTGAATCCAGTCTGGAATGAGGAGCTTATGCTGTCTGTTCCACAAGATTTTGGACCTGTAAAGTTGGTAAGCTTGCTTATCCAATTTATCACGTGACTTATTGTGATTATCTTCTTTTGTTTTGCAACCAGTTATCAACGAGCGTAACTGTGAAAATTATCAAAATACCCGTGTCTTGTACTTCTCACCGTTACCTTGCAACTTGACGGGCTAGAAGAGAACTTTGAGAATCATTGAATACTTACTAATTCAATAGGCTGAAGTTAGTACAATTGAGTATGAGCTGACTGACTGAGCTGGAAAGAACTCCACAAAATGGTGGTTCATGAACCATTGTAGCATAGTGGTTGAAGGGTTTACTTGGACAGGTGATAAGTGATTTGTAACCTCACCAAGATTCCCACTTCTGTGGCAGTAGAAATGCTGGGGATTGGGGGGGGGGGGGGGGAAGTCAGAGACTGTTAGTAGTTGTCAGTTTAGATGTGATTGAGGGCTTTGCATACCACAGATATCCTTGATATAAATGTGATGGCTGGCTGAGGTTATGATTTTTTACATTAGTTTAATTTTTTAAGGCATTCAAGCACTGAACTGTTATAATGTCAGTGTCTTCAATCTCAATAGAAACATTTATTGAAGCGAGAAAACATCCTTCGAAGCTATGAATTATTTCCTTTACTCGTAAGAATTATTTCTGTTACGAATGGCTGTTCTAAATGAAAAATCATAATCCTTGAGGGGTTATGTAGCAAATATGACTGACTTTGTGGAGTCAGAGCCACTGATAACATTTTTACCAAGAGCATGCACTATGTTTTCAACTTCATGTTTGTTTCTCTCCAATTGCCATCCGTATGTGCAGCTTCATTGTTGTGTATCAAGTGAGAGTACATTTATTCGCATTGAAAGCTTGAAACTTGTGAAATTGGACTAATGCAAGTGTTATCATTGTCACCAAGTTCAGTAACCTTCTTGAACTTTGCCATCACTCCTGATGTCTTTCATCCTGTTTCATCAATCACTGAAGTTCTTCTTCTATAATAAGTGGGCTGAATTCCAGTGTTCTAATTTATCTAATCTGGCCACCCTGCTTATCGCAGAAAGTTTATGATCATGACACTTTCTCAGCTGATGACATAATGGGAGAAGCCGAGATTGATATCCAACCTTTGATAACATCAGCTATGGCATACGGAGATCCAGAAATGTTTGGAAATATGCAGATAGGAAAATGGCTGAAATCGGATGACAATGCCCTTATAGACGATAGCACCATCAACATTGTTGATGGAAAGGTGAAACAGGAGATCTTACTCAAGCTCCAGAATGTTGAATCTGGGGAACTAGAACTGGAGCTAGAGTGGATGCCTCTTGATCAATAGGTAATTGTTTTGTTTTTCTTTTTTTTCTTTTTTTTATTTTTTTTATTTTTTACCCAATGTAATAAAAACCTGTAATGTTGATTTAGTGGTGTATACAACTGTCACAAATTCTTGGCTTCTGTCAATTATATTCATTTTTCATGTATCTTTTACCTTTTCTTTTCTTTAAACCTGCCTGCTAGTTAACAATGTCAATGTTAACAATGTCAATGTGGTGTAGAGGCAGTTTTCTTTTCATTCTTTCAACCCTGTGTTGATCATGATAAAGCTAAGAGAGAATTGAGAGAATATGAATGATTTCAGTATGTTGAACTTGTAGAGGTCACAGGTATTTATACAGGAAACTGTACAGAAATTAATGAAGGCTAATTACGAAAAATTGACCAAATCATATTAATGAGATTATACGTAATCAATGATGTGATTATGATATGATTCGGTCATAATATACAGCCTGAATCTAGACTAGCTACAGGACCATTCATGGCTGCCTATCTTTCTAGATCAATCTTATCCCACTGGAGATTTGAGCCTATTGGATGAATAGGACATCTTCCAGTCAAAAGATGGGCTTGGAAGGAAGCAAATCTTGCTTGAAACCAAGTCAAGCTTGCAAAACAAAACTGACCCCCACCAAGAACCACCCAATATAATATTATTTCCTGAAAAAGTGAATCCGAATTCTGCCCCTTCCCATCCGTTTGTTTTTTTTTTTTTCTTCTCTTTTTGATCTATCAGGATTCATGATATTAGAGTTTGGCTGGTTTCTTGCTAGTGCTATTCAACACAAGGTACAACACAGGCAGAATCATAATAACTAGATCTCACTTCAAACTTGGTACAATAGAACGGAATGACAAGCATATATATATAACCAAGTAACCAAGCCAACTCCTTTAAATTTATAATTAAGGCTCTATAATTGTTGTTGGTCCATTAGAAGACATACGAGTAGTGCTTTTACTGATAGTTACGAAAGTTTTGATTGCAAGAAGGTTTATTTCCTAGAAGTTACTTATGTTGCAAGAGACCATCATCCGTACGAGTAATGCTTCTACTGATATACTCATTTCCCACTTTGTTTTGCGATGCCACCACGCACCAGCCCAGAAGTAATACTCGACGTTAACACTTCAGATGGTTAAGTTAATGTGCAGTGACAAAGAAAATTACCATTGAAGGGTACCAGACTCGGCTTAGATGGAGGTAACAGGTTGAGAATGCTTGATCGAGATCCAACACATATAAAACAAGATACGATTATAGAGAATCAGAAGTTTTTTCGGCGTTAGCACTTTGATGTCTAAATTAATACTAAGAATTTAGAGAGTGAGGGACTGGAGAGAGTGATGTCTATGATATATATATATGACTTAGGAGATCAATCCTTATAGGAGAATAAAGATGTTCCTATTTATGGAATCTGTAAAAAGGTATTAACGTATGACTTAATAAGTCTGTGAGACTATGATGTACATAAATTTAAGATAAATTTATATAGTAGTAGACATAAAAAGAGATGAATTCTAAAGTCTAAAGTCAAACGGATCCAACTTATTCCTTACAATACAGATTCAAGAAAAGAAGAGCAGTAAGGACTGAAATTTAGGGAAAAGAGAACTTAATTGAGAAATCGGCTCAAATAAGTCATTTACATAGGCCTCTAAAAGGTGATGGTAAGTAAGTTTTAAACGATTAAACCAAGACCACGTGGAGTGGGTCTTGCACGACCTAGGAAGCCCGTTGTGAAGCAGGCCGCCCTAACAGGGTTGGGCGGACGAAGAAGGAGGATCACCGACCTCGAGCTTGCAAGGTGTTATGGTTAGATCTGTTGGGTGAGCCTTGGATTTGGTTGTGGCTCAGACTCTAGTGGGTCAGTTCTTCATCAAAATATATACTTCTCGGCCTTCAGGAGTAGGCCCAAATTTCATGTAAATGTCCAAAGTGTTACATCCAGCCAGAAGGCCCATTCTTGAAACAATTTTTAGGCATGATCTTTTTTATTTATTTATTTTTTTCGCAAAGCGTAATAATTGACACCAAGCTTGAAATTTTTTTTATTAAAAAATTTATTAGATCGTAAACTATACAATAGATAATTTGTTTGTCCCATAAATAGTTCTATTGTCCCATAAATGTCATATAATCATTTCATAAAATTAAAAATTAAGACCTTTAAAATAAAATTTAAATTCTAACTATTGAGAATTATTGGAAGGACAACAAAATTAATACTCATTGAAATAAAGTAGAATGCGGAGGAGAGTGTAAGACAGTGGCAAGCAAAGCAAAAGCATACGAAGACAAAGTACCAAAGTGTAAGATAATGGCAAGCACAGCAAAAGCATATGAAGACAAAGTAACCAAAGTATAAGATAATGACTATATATATTGAGAGAGAGAGAGATTCTTAAAGTACAAAATTAAATTGTTTTTTTAACAAAAAAAAAATATTGTCCATATCTGAATCATAGTATGTGTGGATTGAAATCAGAGTTACCGTTATTGTTCTCGTTCAACCTTTCTTATAAATAGATAGATATTACCTGAGTACTGTTAGACTCGAACGTAATTCTTCCAAACTGACTTCAGTGTTGACGAGTCATAAACCGACACCTGCGCACGCACAGTTCCGCTGTTAGGTGTCAGAAGGCACTACTTCTAAATTGCTAATAATTGAATTTTATGATAAAATACGTTTACCTTGTCAAAAAAAATATCCCCAATGCTTTTAAGAAAAGTTAAATATGACTTGTGCGATCCAAAGTTTCAACAACATATGGGGTATTGGGGTCCCAGCCATGCGCTTATTAAGACCTAGTTTCGTGATGAATATTTTGTCTGTTAACATGAAAACTCTTTCTTTATTACGCATTTTCAGTCTTTTTTTGTTTTTTGACTTCTTTGTTCAATGTTTATGCATCCTCTCTAGGTCTGCCTGTGGTTTTGGGTCCAGTAAATCTAAAGGACGAGGATTAAGGTTCGATATTTTTTAAAAAATCAAGAGCATTGATTGAAATGATTGGACTCTTAAAAACATTTTAAATTTTTATACGAAAGAACAAAAAAATATAAAAATAATAATTTGTAGTTAAAAGAAACAAAAAAAAAAAAAAAGATAACACTTTAACTTAGCTGAGTGGCACGAAGTGTTTGATTCATAGGAAGCGACACAAATTCAAATTCATGCCCTCATTTCACCCTCCCCCTTTTCCTCCGAATTGAACCTTCTTTGACAGACAAAAAAGAAGAAAAGATAACACGAGTGATAATGAGGAACAAGGTTGCTAATAATTAAAGCAAAAGTTGCATGATTAAGTTTGATTGAACTTTTTAAGATCGATTCTTCAATTCTTCTTTAATAAATTATAGGATATGCAGCTAAATTATATATTATAGATATGCAATATATATATATATATATATATATATATATCACCACTCAAAACGTTTTGATTGATAATGTACTTTGAGTTTCAAGTTTGAATTTTGAGTTAAGTCTTGTAAAGTTAATTTTCATTATAATTTTTCTAATTTTGTTTACAATTTAATATTATGATGGTCTTAGATAGTAGCTAGACGCAAATATCGATTGAAATGACAAAAACAACAATTTTTTTTTTATATGTATACACGTAAAATGGGTGCGTAAATAGTAATTTTTTATTGTTTTCTTGTCTAAATTAGAAAATTAAAATTAATCAAAGATACTCATAAGCTGATATATATATATATATATATATATAATTAATTAGTTTCGACTACAACTTAATCTCAACAGTTAAAAAGAGTTATAAAAATGATTTTAATATTAATTGAGTTACATTGTATGGTCGCATAAGCTGATGTATAGTATACATAATACCAGAAGATAAAAAAAGAAATTAAAAAAGGAAAAAGAAAACAAAAGTAATCTTATTTTTTAGAAAGAGAATAAAAGTAACTTTTTTTTTAAGAAAAAAAATAAAAGTAACTTTTTTGACAATAAAAGCAACTTAGTAACGAAGAAAATAGACAATGGCAATTCTCGTAAATGCTGTAGTTATTGAGGGTAAAATGAATAATCTGTACACTCCCGCTCACCGAATTTATGTGAGTCCCCAAGAAAATAAAAGAAAAAGAAAAAAACCCTAAAAACAAATAAAAATAACTAAACAGAAGAGGAAGAGAGACAGAAAGCCTTTCACTTGAACTTGAGGAAGAAGAAGAGGCTGTTTTTGAACCCAAAAAAGCCTTCTTATTATCTGGGTGCCTTCCAGAATCTTGTCTTTTTGTTGATACCATTGATTGCTTCACAGCAGAATGGTGCAACTTAATGCATTCTCCTGAAACCTGTAACTGTTTACTCTTTAGCTTCTTTTCTTATAATTTTTTCAATGTTTTTTTTGGGGTTTAGAATCTTATTTTTGGTGTTAATTCTGCTTAAACGTGATTAGTTCAAGCTCTCAACTGTTGGTTCACTTTTAGTTTTGAGGCTTTATGTTTTGGTAGCTGAGAAGATGAAGAAAAAATAAGACCAATTTTTTTTTTTTTTTCTTTTGAAGTCATATTTATTCATTTCTACTGTTAATTTAGGCTTAAGACAATGGGTTTATCTTAGAATTTGGCTTACAATTAAGTTTGGCCCTTTAGCTTTCCTTTTTAATACTTCTTCTCTGTTTTTTTGGGTTCAAAAATTTATTTTACGTATTACTTAAGCTTAAATATGATCAGTTTAAGATCGATTTTTGGTTTAAAAAAAGACTAGATTTTTACTGGTGTTAAGATTCTTCCATTTTTATTGCTGTTTTAAGCTTAAGGAAATCGGGCTTAACTTAGAACTTACTTCACTTTAGTTTTTACCTTATGTACAAAGGATTTTTGGCAATGCAGGAAATGAAAGCGAGGGAAGTTTTTCTTTCTTCTACTTTATTTTTTTGGTTATTTATGTCTTGTCCTCATTTCTACAAGTGTAGCAAAGACCCAACTCAAGTTTGAGGAAACCAGTTATTGACAACCAGTTTTTTTTTTCTTCTACTTTATTTTTTTTGGTTATTTATGTTTTTGCCCTCATTTCTACAAGTGTAGCAAAAACCCAACTCAAGTTTGAGGGAACCAGTTTCCCTGTTTTTCTTTTTTCAAATTTCGGCCTTAGTCGAATTGCTAAGTGTATTTTCTCTGTACCAGACTGTTCATATATGGTTGTATTGTATATTGGATTTCTTGGATTTTCTGGTTCTCTTTTATTAAATAGCTGAATCTCCTTTTGCTTTTAATCTTTCAGGATTTTGATATTTGATGGGTGTGTTAGCCTGTTCTTCCTACATTTCTGTTTAGTGTTTTCTGGGTGGTGTTTTGTTGGAAGCAAATGGATGGCCAAGAGATTATGGAGATTTCAACACCTGCGGATGTTGTAGTCAATCTGTGCAATGGTGGTATCTTACAGTTTAGGGATAATTTTGAGGAGAAGGATAATCCAGGTGTTAATGGCCTGCTTAATGACTTGGATTCATATTTGGAAGATATCGATAATCGTTTGATC
The DNA here is from genome assembly GCA_037832335.1 of Carallia pectinifolia. Lineage (NCBI taxonomy): Eukaryota > Viridiplantae > Streptophyta > Magnoliopsida > Malpighiales > Rhizophoraceae > Carallia > Carallia pectinifolia. The sequence goes on from CM075452.1 coordinate 28,830,194, forward strand.
ATTTCAAGAATGGTGAGTGAATCTGTCACGAAGGGCATGATATGTGCAGTTGAACAAGAGGCAGCGGAGAAGATTTCTGAGAAAGAAAAAGAATTGGATAAACTAGAAGAAATGTTGCATCTTTGCAAAATAGAAGCAAATAAAAAAGAATCTGTGAGGCATTCCTTGTCAAGCCACCAATCAAAAGGTGAAAAATATGAGCATTTTCGCAGCTATTCAGATGCTCTGATTGACCCTGATAAGTTGGAAGAACATTTAGGCAACCTTAGAGATGCAGCCAAAAAGCTGTTTAAAGAGCTCAAAATAGAAATTGAGAAGGTCAAAGGTTCTTGTTCTATGAAGAGGATAAGTTCGAATTCTGAGTTGTTGGGATTGGGTGGTATTCTCCACAAAAAGGTGCCTGATAAATGGGTTGACATGGATACAATGCTTAATAGCTTAAGAACTAGTCTAGATTCTGTCTGCGACCAAGCTGGTAAGATTGTTTATTTGTCCAAGTCAGTCCTCTGCGATTGGCGGCAAGATAGGGAGTTCCAAGCAGAAATAGAAGAAATGGTGATCAAGAATTGTTTTCGAGGTCTCCAAGAACAATTTGAAAAAAGTTTGTGGGGCAAAAATGCTGGCTGGTGTGGTAATGAAAGTGCAAAATGGCTTGAAAAGGTCAAAGAAATTTCAAATTTACGTCAAGAGTTAGACACCATCTCTAAGTCACTTGCTGTACCTGAAAGGGGGGTAACTTCTCACGGTTTGTTGGAGCACCGGAAGGTTTCAGGAAATCATCTTTCATCAACCACTTCTCTTTGGGAGGAAAATGGCAAACTTAATGATTTAATACCTAGGCTGGGAAATTTGGATCTTGCCCAGCTAAATCATTTGTCCAAAGAGGAGTTAGCAAGTTACTTTAAGGCTGAAATGATTAAAATGAATAGAAACCATGAATTGAAAGTACGTGAGATGACGGAGGAATATTTCAGTCTCAAGAGGGAGTTCTTGAGGGAAAGAGCTTCTTTGCCTGCAAAGAAATATCAGGAGCTTGACTTGCTTAGGAAAAAAATCCCAGAGGTCGTCCTGAAGTTGGATCATATTCTTGTGGAAAATGAGAAAGTTCCTGCGGTTAATAACAATATGGAGACTTTTGACAACATGAAGAATAGGTTGGAAACTTTGCTCTCAGAAAATCGCCAATTAAGAAACTTGCTTACTGATAAGAAAAAGGAAATTGAATGTCTGTCTTCTCAAGTTTCTGATGCTGCGGAGGAGATGTCGAGACAAGCTCTGGCTGAGGCAAGCTTGTTAGAAACGATTGCGAATATAAAATCTGTGTTAGAAGATGCAAATATTGAAGCCTCAATCAGTGAAGACCTGCATAATTTCCTTCTCAAGGATTTGGTGGGCCAGATGAAATGCGTAGGTCAAGAGGCAAATATGGAGATTGATATTTATCATGGGCTTTGTGAAATTATACTCAGGGAAGCTGCTGAAATTGCAGATTCGGATGTGGAGTCAGCTATGATGCAAGGACTGAGTGAAGTTATTTATAAAGAGGCATTAAAAGAGGCCAAGGATGAACTTACTGAATCAAACCTGAAACTTATCCACGAAAAAGAAGTTCTATCATCTCTTCAGATGGAAAAATTGGAGAAAGAAAGGGCTTTGAGATTGAATGTGGCAGAAAAAGAGGAATTGGAGCAAAAGCTACTCTTGTTGACGGTGGAAGTTGAAATGGCTTTGAGATTGAATGTGGCAGAAAAAGAGGAATTGGAGCAAAAGCTACTCTTGTTGACAGCGGAAGTTGAAGAAAAGGATAACTTACTTCAACGAGCATCAAATGCATTGGCAGAACAGAGGGAGAAATTTGATTTAACTTCTCAACAGCTTGACAGCCTAAGGAATCAGACAAGTGAGCAGCAGGTACTGATTAACCAAAGCAAGGAGGAAGTACAATTTCTTAAAGGTAATTTAGTTGAGGCATCAAAAAAAATTAAACTCTATGAGGGGAATACAAGAAGGTTCATGGAAGCTGTTGAAGAGAAGGGCAAGAAGCTTCTTGTCCTCGTCCAAGAGAAGCAGAATGCTCTGTCACTGATGGAAGAAAGTGAAAGACAGTACAAGAAGCAAATGGGTTCAAACATCAGTCTTATCCAGGAACTGTTAAGAGCCACTAATGATTTTGAAAGCAGAACAGTAGACGATATTCGAAGGAAGAATTTGAGGTGCTTCCTTATCACCATCGATTCATTGTAAACTTCTGTTGTTCCACATGTATCTGTCTGTGGCAGTGTAAAAGTGTCTCGTCATTGGTTTTGCTATCTGGTATGATATGTAAGGAAAGAACCTAATAAAATAGCTCCATTTCCTGACCATCAATAGATGGCCCGAGTGGCCTTTGCACTGTTAGATGCCTTTTACTCTGTTGGCATCGAAAATTCCCCGAACTACGTGTATGCTACCCATCCAGTTATGCTAGCTATTTTGAATTCAACTTTTTTGAACATTATAAGTAGGTCTCCAAATAGCGACTCTATGCAGAGAACATTTAACATTTTTCTTGATGTGATATACATGCAAAAACCGTATCTGATTTATGCCAGGCTTTTTTTTTCCAGGTTGAAAAATCTGAGTTGTCAAGTGAGTTCTCTCAGTGAGAAAGCTAATAATCTTAGAAGAACAGGGTTATCATATAAACAAAGGCTTGAAAGGAGGTCTTCTGATCTCCAAAAGGCTGAAGCTGAGGTATGCCAAAACTTCTTTATTTGCTAAGACGGTGAAGTTGGGATATTAATGTCTTGTGCTCTCTTCCATTGTGTTAAAAATGTTTGCATGAGGCTATTATTGGCTTTTGGGTGCAATATATTGAAGGTTTTGAGTTACAGCCCATGATAACTAAAACAATCGTATGCTGGCTTCATGTCCTTGTATGGACTAGGTTCACTGAAGAATTTTTCCTCCCCCATGAACCCATTCTGGCCTATCTATTCAGTCATTCTGATACTTTTGGGGGCCAAGGATATCTCCATCAAAATGTGTTGATGTTTCAATTCATCATTGGCCTGCAGTGTGCTTTTCTATTGTTGATTGGGTATTTCCCTTTGATTTCAGGTTGATCTTTTGGGCGATGAAGTGGACACTCTTTTGGGCCTTATTGAAAAGATTTACATCGCACTAGATCATTACTCTCCAGTCTTGTGTCACTATCCTGGAGTAAGTTGCTTTTCTTTTCTGCTGTTCATAACGCATAACTGTATAAAGATTAGAGCTTTTGTGATGCGAAACGTGCAGTGGGTGAATTCTTAATTTAAAACATGTAGTATTGTGGGAAAAGTTTTGTATATTTGTGTTGAGTAATCATAAGGACTTGAGCAGTTAACATGGCCTGCTTTGAGTAGAGAACTGGAGGTATATCAACATGTCTCCACAGTTTGGACAAAATATACTTCAATTGTTTTTCCCTTTTATGATTTTATTTTGAAAGAATTAATTAACATCTTAAAGTTATTGTAGTTAGAAAATTATAGCAATTTATAGAACATCTGCTTATGCACATTGCAGGTTTTTCTTTTGTGCAAGTTCTTATTAAAAAATTTTTGATCTATGTCATCGGGATTTTATTATTCTCTCATCCCGCAATTGATATGTGTAAAAATTTATTTTCCTTGTCCGTCATTTTTTAACGACTTCTTTGGATTCCATAACCCAACAAGCCTTCTATTTCATTCTTTCAGGTTGTCGAAATTTTGAAACTGATGAGAATGGAATTGAGTGGATATCACCCAGTTAAACCAGTCTAAATTTCTTGGCAAGGTAATTTTAGATTGATTCTTTAATCCTGTTGTAGAAAATGAGACATTATGCCACTGGCTGCTTATGGCTTAAAGCTGTTGTTGAGCTTGTGATTATCTCTAGGCTCTAGCTGAAGTGGCCCATCTACCTTAACCTGAGACTCGAAACCCCTGACCTGTGGTTCAAGCATTGTGACACAATAGATCCTTCTGTCCAACATCCACAGAAAGTCTAAGGGAATTCTCTCTCTCTCTCTCCCTCTTTCTCTCTCATATCACAATCTGTGGTGCTACTTAATTCCCCTCTCATATCTATTTTCTATCAATGACCAAGGAAGCAGGGACCTCTGTATGTGTTCATAATTATTCCTGTAGCTTTGTGTGTAATAATGCAAGAAAAGATACAAGCTTGTCTTTTTGGTGACAATCTACGCTCCTACTTGGTCATGGAAATACTAGGAACACAAGCAAGCAAAACAAAACAAACAAACAAAGAGTGTTTTGAAGTTTCAGAAAATCCAGGAAAGTGTGAAGCTATGGCAACATATTGGGCAACATGTTGTGTTCCCAATTAATAATTGCTTGTTGATAACTTGGTGCATTTCATTCAGAATTCTTCTTAATCTTTCCTGTTTGTTGACTTTGCTAAACAGACGGAGACACATAGATTATCTTTCTTCATATTGGAGCATCTGTGTGTTGGGGATTCCTTACCAAGCAAAAGCACAGGCAGGGCAACCGAAAAGATTGGTCTTTTGTGTCACAGGCCTTTTCGTTGTATTTGCGATTTGTGGCTTCTAGTCTCTTGGTGAACCACGACGTTGTTCTCATTGTATTTCGTAGTTTTTACCTCTACAGCCCCTGCACATCCCCTCTGTACAGCTCTTTGTATTTGGAATCTAGTTATAGAGCTATTGTCGTTTATTTCCCCCTCTTTCGCAGATAATCAAAGGAAATCACTTGAAATAACATTAATGCTTTCGTCATCGAAACGTAACCATTATAATTCAATGATATTTGAATTGGTTGCTCCTTTGGCAAATCTCTATGGTTAGATTTCTGAGTTCTGACCAAACAAATGCTCTTCATGACCAAGGTCTGGTGTTTCGGGCATCTCAGAGAAAATACATCAGAAGTAGAAATCAATCCTTAAATGTGGACACAGATGTTGTGAACACAACAAATGACCTATGCTCTTGCAAGGGCCACTTGGTCAGATGGTATGCCTGAAGCGAATCGGCACTGCCAACAGCTTAACTTCAAAGATATTGGGGAGGGAGGGGGGAATAGAAAACCGTCAGGCTTGAAATTTCCTATATTTATGAGGAGTTAGAAGGCTTAAAGGGATTAGCTCTGATCAACTGTGGCAGCTTTGTCTTGACCCTTTAACAAAGAAATTACGTGCAAGTAAAGCTGCTCCAGCTGCTGGTTCCACCTGCAGAGCATGAAGTATAAACAGAGCTTCAATCTCACTATGGAAAAGAAATGTTAGTGATGTGAAACATGAAAGAGAACTTTATAGGGCAATATCTTGTTTCCCATTTTTCCTTTTTCATAAAGATGAATTGAACCGTACAAATGAAGCTAAAAATAAGGATGCAGTGACTTCTGCCATTTTTATTAATTAAGGAAAGAACACACTCTAATTTTGCTGCATGCAGACAACAATGGAAATGGAGGGGAGCAAAAGACATTCAAATCACAAAGACAAAATTTAATGCAAATATAATTCGATATTCCAGAGATTTGTTGAGCATTGATTGCATCAAAGAGTGAAGCGGAAGCTAAACTGGGAAGAGCTCCTGAACACACTGCACGACTTCTTTTCCTATATCCCAATTCTCATTAGCTTCAGGAACACCACCAACCATCACAAGTGGAAAAGCAGCATTTCCATCCGCAAACGAAGAGTTGACGTTAATCATGGTCAGAAAGCTAACATAAATGAATTTCAGACACGTTCCCAAGCTATTTTTCAGCACATGTTATGTTGACAATAGCACATCATGATTGATGTTATTATGAAGCTTATGAGAAACGGTTAGCCATTGGCAAAGTGATACACTATTGGAAACTTGAAATGGCAAATTCCAAAGGTAAAAACATCAACAACTTATCTATCTAAAAAGTGACCTTGAATGAACAAAATCAGATCAGTTCGGCACCTTCACCGCACAAACCAAGTCTCTGAACAACTGCTTTCATGCTGGGAGCCAACTCCTGGACAGCATCAACTAAAATTTTGTTTGCAACCTCATCACATGCTTCTGCACAAGATACCACCTCTGGAACAAGTGCTGCATGTTAGAATATTCCCAATTAGTATTTTTTTGGAGTAGACTCAAAGAATACTTATATTAAAGAATACTATTAATGTGATCCGATTAATAAGGAAATAATTAATTAAATTAATCTCGTCCGTTGATCTCAGTATTGATGGACATGCTGAATTAGGTCTAAATTAAAACCCTAAAGTTTTGTATATATATAACTGGTCCTCTTTCTTCCTATAGGCACACGAAAACTCCATCTATAACGTGTAATTACAGTAAAAGGTTAGGAGAGAGAAATCAGTTATTAGGCTAAAAGAAAAGCTTTAATCTCTATTCCGACGCAAAAATGGTTATGATTTCCGCTAACTTAGGTATATCGTTTATATGATTTTATTCAGTTTCAAAATTCTAAAATTATATTTTATGATAATTAGATTTATATTTAAATCTAACATGTGGTATCAGAGTTGTGAAACTGAATATTTTCTGTGCATAATAAAGAATATTTATTATACCTGATTAATGACTGTATGATTCGATAAAATATTCTTGTTCGGCCGCTTCGTATATTTAGCAATTTTGTTAGTCTGGGTTTTTATGTATGAAGCAAATACCGTCGGGATTGAATAAATCCAATCTATAAATAATGACGAAAGCAACGGCAGGAAACAATTGCGGAGGAGAAATTGATGGGATCATTTAATGAATACATGTTGATTTTTTTCGGTAACTGAAATGTTTGGCCTTATTTTTGATGAAGGGACGAAAGCCTTGATGAATATATGTATATATATATATATTTCCACTAATGTTTGGTTTCTCTCGGCCTTAATAGAAATTTGATTGTAGCGGCTGGAATCGTGAAATCAGTGGGACGACTAATGATGTTCAAATAAAAATAAAAAATTGCAATTGTCCCTGAATAGTAAACTGTTTGTGATGGAATATTTAGTTCCTTGAATGTGTAAGAGACGGTGATTGGTATTTTTTGCAGTGAAATCGATTTATTATGGACAGTATAATCAATTTTAAAATTTTATGAGCCTTAGTTTTAAAATTATTATTTGTTAAGAATAGTTGATTACTATTATTTCAAATATAATATTATTGTTTAATATTAATGTTATAATATTAAATTAGATCTAATTGCTAATCTCTTACGATCCAAAAATATGTATGTTTTAATGAAACTTTTTTATTATGTATGTATTATTGTTAAATATTAATGATGATTGAATTATTTCATGCATATATTATGTTAATAGTTTGTAGTAATTAAAGTGACCAAACTAGAATGATTGGTTAAAAGTACGTGAATTATTATATTTATAGTTTGTTAGTTACTAAAGTGTCTAAATTAGTATATTCGATGACACGCATAAATAGTCATTTATCTATAATTATAATGAAATAACATAAAGAAAAAATAATTGTATAAATTGACGTTACTAATTATCAGAACTACAAGATTTACCTAAAAGTAAACTATTATTCTGTGATTAATAACATAATCAAGGTATGCCAATATTTTGGTTGAATGTATTTGTTTATCCAAAGATATCAAATATATTTAATTAAAAAATATTTAATTACCAATTAATGGTTATATGGTATTTAATTAAGATAGTATGTTATAGTATTTCCCAAAAGAAAATTGTAATATCCTTTAATTGTTTATTGAATCCGATTTATGATTAATTATGAACATTTATTGTGCAGCTATTTTCATTCAGTCACATGCTTCCTCTGTTGCTATGTTTAATGGATTGAACTTCTCTGAATGGTGTGAACAAGTCAATTTCCACTTAAGTGCTATGGATCTTGACTTGACACTATTAACAGAGAAGCCTACTGCTATTACTGACTCAAGCAGTAAGGCAGAGAAGTTACATCATAAGGCATGAGAACGAAGCAACAAATTAAGTTTTAAGTTTCTAAAGATGACTGTTGCCAACAACATTAAGTCAACCATTCCACCGACAGAAAGTGCAAAAGAATTTTTGCAGTTTGTGGAAGAACGTTTCCGTTCTGCGGATAAGTCACTTGCTGGTACTCTTATGGCAGAGCTCACGACCATGAAGTTTACTAGGTCGTGAATTATGCAAAAGCACATTATTGAGATGACTAATATAGCAACAAGACTTAAGACCCTAGAAATGACAGTGGAGGACTCTTTTCTTGTGCAATTCATTTTGAGCTCATTACTTCCTGAGTATGGATCATTTCAAATTAATTATAACACTATAAAGGATAAGTGGAATATTAATGAATTGGTCAGTATGCTTGTTCAGGAGGAAACGAGATTGAAAAGTAAAAAAAGTCATTCTATTAATCTCGTGGGAAAGAAAGTTGGGAAAGCCATGAAAGTCAAAGACAACCAGTTCAAGAAAAGAAAAGAGCATGCTCATGATCCTCAGGTTGGAAAGAAGGAACGAAAGGGTGAAACATGTCACTTCCGTAAGAAGGTTGGGCATTATCAGAAAGACTGCCCGAAACGAAAGACTTGGTTCGAAAAGAAATGTAAATTTAATGCTTTAGTATGTTTCGAATTAAATTGAGTTGAAGTTTCTCATAATACTTGGTGGCTTGATTTTGGTGCTACTACTCATATATCCAATATGATGCAAGGATACATTACGATCCAAACCACAGACCCAACTAAGGATTTTCTCTCTATGGGAAATCGTTTGAAGGCTCCAATTGAAGGCATAGGGACTTATCGTTTGGTCTTAGATAATGACTATCATTTAGACCTATTACAGACTATTTATATACCTTGAGTTTCAAGGAACCTTATTTCTGTTTCCAAATTGGATAATTCTGGGTTTAATGTTAAGTTTGGATGTGCAAATTTTAGTTTATATAAGAATACTCATATTATTAGTTCTGATATTCTTATTGATGGTTTATATAAATTGAAACTTGACAATGTATTTGCTGAATCCTTACTTTATGCACATCATACTGGAATTAAGCGTAGCATGATGGATGAAGATTCTGCTTACTTGTGGCATAAACGTCTGGGTCATATATCCAGAGAAAGGTTGATGTGATTAGTAAGCAATAAGATTCTCCCGAATCTGGATTTTATTGATTTCAGAATGTGTGTAGATTGCATTAAGGGAAAGCAAACTAAACACAGTAAAAAATGAGTCACAAGAAGCACACATCTTCTTGAAATTATATACATCGATATATGCGGACCGTTTGACATTCCCACCGTTAATGGAGAAAAATATTGCATTACCTTTATAGATGATTTTTCACGTCATGGTTATGTCTATTTACTTCATAAAAAATTTCAATCATAGATGCCCTCGAGGTATTCATAAAAGAGGTTGAGGGGTAATTAGACAGAAAAGTGAAAATCATAAGATCTGATAGGGGTAATGAATATTATGACAAATATGATGAATCAAGGCAGTGTCCAGGTCCATTTGCGAAATTCCTTGAAAGTCATGGCATATGTGCACAGTATACTATGCCAGACATACCTCAACAGACTAGTATAGCAGAAAAGCGGAATCAGACATTAATGGATATGATTAGGAGTATGATGAGTAACTCCTCTCTACCCAAATTTTTGTCGATGTATGCGCTCAAAACCGCAAATTATTTAATTAATAGGGTTCCTAGTAAGACAATTCAAAGTACCCATATTGAACTGTGGATAGGAAGAAAACCTAGTTTAAGACACCTGCATGTTTGGGGTTGCCCAACGGAAGCGAAGATTTACAATCCACATGAAAAGAAATTAAACTCTCGAACGATTAGTGGTTACTTTATTGGTTATCCAGAAAAGTCCAAAGGGTATATGTTTTATTGCCCAAACCATAATACGAGAATTGTAGAAACTGAAAATGCAAAATTTATTGAGAATGACGAGGATAGTGGGAGTAATGAACGTCAAGAGGTGGAAATAAAGGGAATTAGGGTAAATGTTCCTTTACCCATAACAGTTCCTTCATCCACTACAACGTCAAATGTTGTTCTAGAAACGAAAGAACATTTGGATGAAAAAGTACTCCTTAAAGAAACTAACTCACCAATGACTAATATATCTGAATCACAAGAAATAACATTACGAAGATCTCAAAGAGAAAGGAGATTAACTATTCCTAATGATTACGTGGAGTCAGATTTCGATATCGGAATCAATAAGGATCCAGTTTCGTTTTCACAAGTCATAGAAAGTATTGAATCTGAAAGATGGGTTGATGCCATGAAAGAAGAGTTAAAATCCATGGAAAAGAACAAAGTCTGGGATCTCGTTGAATTGCCAGAATGTTGTAAAAGAGTTGGCTGTGAGTGGGTCTTTAAGACCAAACGCGACTCAAGTGGCAATATTGAACGATATAAAGTTAGACTTATCGCTAAGGATTATACTCAAAAGAGTGGTATTGACTATACAGAGATTTTTTCTCTAATCTTGAAAAAGGATTCATTAAGGATAATTATGGCTTTAGTGGCCCAATATGATTTGGAGTTACACCAAATGAATGTGAAAATCGCCTTTTGTAATGGAGATCTCAAAGAGGAAGTTTATATGGATCAACCTAAGGGTTTTTCAATAAAAGAAAAAAAAAACAGTCGGTGTGTAAACTAAAGAAGTCAATATATGGACTGAAACAAGCTTCCCGACAATGGTATATTAAGTTTAATGATATCATTACATCTTTTGGTTTTAAGGAAAACACTGTTGATCAGTGTATATACCAAAAAATCAGCGAGAGTAAGTTCATCTTTCTAATCCTATATGTTGACGACATTTTGCATGCTACTAATGACTTGAGTATATTGTGTGAGACTAAAGATTTTCTCTCAAAGAATTTTGAAATAAAGGATATGGGAGAGACATCCTATGTGATAGGAATAGAGATATTTCGTGACATATCACAAGGAATGTTAGGATTGTCTCAAAAAGGCTATATCGAGAAAATTTTAGAGAAATTTAATATAGATAAGTGTTCACTTAGGATTGCTCCTGTATAGAAAGGTGACAAATTTAGTCTTATGCAATGTCTTAAGAATGATGTGGAACATAAAGTAATGAAGTCAATCTCATATGCCTCTACTGTTGGTAGCCTGATGTATCTGCAAACTTGCAGTAGATCGGATATCAGCTTCGCGGTCGGAATGTTGGGCAGATATCAAAGTAATCATGGAATAGATCATTGGAAAGTTACAAAGAAAGTGATGAGGTACCTGCAAGGAACAAAGAACTACATGTTCATGTACAGAAAATCCAACCTTTTAGAAGTGATTGGATACTCGGATTCAGATTTTGCCGGATACTTTGATAGCAGAAATTTCACTTTTGGTTATCTGTTTCTGTTAGCTGAAGGAGTAATATCATGAAAAAGTACGAAACAATCTATCATTACTTTATCCACTATGAAAGCAGAATTTATAACATGTTTTGAGGCTAAAATTCATGCATTATGGCTGCGGAACTTTATTTCAGGACTTGGAGTTGTCGACACTATTACCAAGCCGCTGAAAATTTACTGTGATAATTTTGTAGCAGTATTCTTCTCTAAGAACGACAAATATTCAAAGGGTGTCAAGCATATGAAATTAAAGTATTTTGCTGTTAAGGAGGAGGTTCAGAAATAAAGAGTGTTTATTGAACATATTAATACGGATCTCATGATCACATATCCTTTAACGAAAGCTTTACAACTTAAGTCTTTTACATAGCATGTTCTCAGGACGAGACTTAATTGTATTGATGATTGATATATTTTTATACTTGTAATAATGCTCTGAGCTCATTAATGTGTTTCTGATATATATTATATTTTTAAGGGTCAAATATCACAGTAGATTAGAACTAATTACATAAAATACCCCAATTTAGGTTTGATTACATAAAGTGATATATTTTTTTATTAATTGTATGGACTTCGCAATTCAATTTAATTTTTAGTATTTAATTATTCTCGTGCTCTGAACTGTATTTCTTTCTATAGTTATGTATTAGATCTGCCGTATTGTAACTGATAACCATTTTGGAATTTACAAAAATTTTTGAACAACTTAAACTTAGAACTACAAATTGCAAAAAAATTTTGGACATTTTAAACATAAATCTAAAATTTAATTTTCGCTATAGAACATTAGAGCCAAGAGGTTATATGGCATTTTATATCTGACACACTAATAATTAGTTCCCCTCCCCCCGCCACCCCACTGATTTAGAAAACTGGATAAGAAAAAAAAAATCTCTTTTTATACGATATCTTAAACATTTCACGAATCCTTTGTTTAATTATAGATTTCTGGCGGACATATGTACTTTTTGTGATGTTGATGTTTTTCTTCTACTTCTTATTTATTTCATTTTTAATAAAGATTTTTAGAAATATTTTTGACTTACAAAACTGTTATGTTTCTAAAAATATTATATCTTTTATATAACTTATTTTCTAACGGGAAATACTCAATCGACTGGTGGCATTTTCTCTTTAATATATATTTTAACAATAATGACAAATTTAATTGATAAATCATTACTAAGATTCCTGATCATTACTATTTTAATACACATTTTTTCATTCAATTAATGATAAAAAATTTTCCCTGTCCCCGTAAATCATTATCTATGGTGGTGCAATTAAATCCATTACAAACGATTTAACAAATAGAAACATCATTTTGTTACAAATAATAATCGTTTTGTTATATAATTCAATTAGTCGATTTTATTATATCTCATATTCGTCAGTTTTTTTCCCCATCCTTGTATGTTTCTCCATATATTGTATAATCATGAACATTAGTTGCATCTTCTTAATATTTCGGTACATAATAATAATTAACAATGAGGACAATAATCAATAAATATGTTATCAACAATTATCATTATTCAATGTGATTACGATTTTTTACACGGTTGTATAATAGACTCTTTAGAGAAGGAACATATAAAATGAAAAGGAATTCGAGAGTTGGAATTACTTTGAATACACATAAATCTTTCAAATAGAAAATACTCCTCTGATATAGATATGATTGACTCCTTTTTCATCTACAAAACTTTGGTTCAGTTGGCGATTGAGAATTTTAGATTAAATGAAAGAACGGCAAGATGGAGGATAGTGACGAGAGTGAAGGGGCTGATTCTTTATAAGAGGTATATTTGCTTTTCTAATTTCTCTTTTTTTTATCTCTTTCAAAAACAAAATTAATCACTCGTAAGGTTTAACATAGTCATATAATTATGTTATTTCGATTTAATGTACAAAAAAGAGTTAGTGATAAGAATAAAATCAAATCTTTTTCCAAAAAAATAAGTATTATCTCTCTCAATATAATTTTACTTTGATTGGGTATTATTTTATGATATTTTGTGAATAATTGCTAAATTTATGATAAAAAAACAAAATATTTAAAATCTGCGGGTTGATAATAATAATAATAATAATAATAATCATTTAGTCAAATATGCTAACAAAGCGTGCAGGCCGAGCTGGGCTTAGGCCCAAGATATATCAATAGATTAAGACTTCGGGACAAATCGAAAATATATTGAGGCCTATTGATCCAAACATAGATTGAGGCCTTATGTAAAAAGTTCGAGGCCAGTTGAAATATTCTAACATGATATACAAACTACGTTTTGAGGGGTAAAGTAATTGGAAAACAAATTCAGTGTTTTTCTTATGGTTCCAAGTTCCAACTGATTACTTTGTAAGCATCAAATCATTAAATGATGAATATTTACGAACACGCTATAGCAACGCATATAATAGTTTTTTCTAACGTATATAATAGTTGGATGTATATAATTAATTTGAAAATATAAATAGAATGATCATACTTATCACTAAATTTAAAATTTGAAATGAGATTTGGTATTCAACTTCTAACCTTCATTAACATCGAACACTCATTTCCCTCAATCTAACTAAACAAAAAAAAATAAGTAGGTAAAATGATCATTGAAAACCATAGTGAAGCCCTTTTATTTTCTATTGTAAATGCTAATTATGGATCCCTTCTCAGCACACTATAATTGATTTTTCTTTTTTTTATTTTTTATTTAGACAAAGGGTAAACAACCATTAGATTAAAAGAAAAACCTTATACATAACGCGGCAGCCCACAACAGAGTTCACACCGCACACAGTCCATATATACAATACAAAACAGGTTATAGCCTAGACACAGTCCAAACCACACCACATGCAAACCAGCCCACCAGCCCAAGGCAGTAAACCACAGAGGCCAAAAGTCCCGACCTGAGCCTAAAGCCCAGGAAAAAAAGCCCACATGGAAGACAACGGGGCCAAGCCCACAAACCAAGGACCAGGAACCTAGCAAGGTATCAACCCTACTGCGGTTCAGTTAACTGAACTAAAACACTATGATTGTTTTGAAACTGAAATTTTTAATTATATAAAATTAAAAAATACTCTTAAACTAAAATTCGATTAATAGGAAATTTTAGTTTAATTTTGGTTGACTATTTAGTTAACTGAATTTAATAACAAAACAATTTAAAATTTTGATATAAATGTAAAAAATTATTATTGATATATTTTTTTAAAAAAATTAAAATTATCATTACATATATAATATAAATAAGTGATTATCTAAAACACAAAAATATTTTATTAAAATTTATTTGTTAATAATAGTTGTATTAATAATGTTATTTCTTATTATTAGGAAAAAAATAAAAAAAATATAAAATAATATTTTAATTTTGTTTGATTAACTATGGTTTTTTTAATTTTACAAATTGAATAAAAATTTTTAATTTTTTTTCAATTCAATTAACTAATAATAAAATTAATTTGATAAATTAAAAATTTAATTCGATCTAATTTAATTTTATCGGTTAATTAAAATTTTTCATTTTTTTAATACTCTCAACCGCAAAAGTGCAGCTACCTTGACTCCATCGAAAAACATGACAACAAGCCCCACAAGGCCATATAGCAACGCGACTCCAACTAAGCTGGAAGCCACCTTATTCCCCAACAAGCATGCAAGAGGCGTAAGACAACAAAACTGCCAAAGACAGAGAAGCACGACCAATGGCAGTGCGAGTCCCCATAAGAGAAGCCAAGCAACTGTACAAGGTACTCGAAACAAAGCCCTGCCACCTCCCCACCCAAGCGACGAGAAGAGGGGGAGGCGGGGAAGCCACAACTGGCAATCGAACACAAATCAAGCTGCATAGACTAACGGAATACAGATGAAAGACAGATGCCCGACAATCAAAACACACCCATAAAAGAGACTAAGAGTGCGTTTGTTTACGAATTAAAATAAAATAATATAAATTAGAAGTTAATTATTTTATTTTAATTTTTTAATAAAATATTTATAAAATAAATTAATATGAATTTATTATTATAATTTTATATCTCTCATCCTATTGATTAGTTTTATCACATCTCATAGGCTTGTATACGATAATTTATACATTTCTTAAAGTATCCTCGTAAAACTCTAGTATGACACAATCCAGCAGGCTTGCCTCCCAGCCGAAGACCGACGGTGGTTGATGGTGATAACCTTCGGCGACGAGGCGACGGACTCAGAGCAAGGACTGCAACCAGGAGGCGTCAAGCTCGGGTGAAGGCGGTGGGCTCTAGTTACGGCGGCAAGAGACCAAGGGGAGACCATACGGAGGGTGGCTTTGATGACGGCACCTCCGCCAACGGAGAAGGGTGACACCACCACCCTGCGCAGGACCACCGTCTAGGTCCCCGCTGTTTATCACCGCGAATTCCCCCCACTATCTTTGATGGTTGCCGCGCTATTGGTCCCTATCGGAGGCGAGCTCAACCTTACTCTATCACTAAACTTCTCTATGGTCGGCAATGGCATCTTCCGCTTCGATAATGATTGACACAGTTATTGTATTATTGTATTAAGAATTATATGTATTTATTAATTTTATATATTTTAAGAGAATAAAATTAATTTATAATTTAATATTATTTAAATATTATTTTTAATTTTTTTTATTTAAGTAGATTTCACTTATTATGTGATATAAAATATTGAGTAAATTACACTCATTTAAAAGAGAGAGTTCAAATAAAAGTTTTCAGAATTTATAATATTTTTACTAAATATTATAATTATTGTAAAATTTATTAAAATAAATTTTGAAAAAACAAAAAAATTAAGCACCATAATTTTTTAAAAAAGTTTTCTAATCATGTTTCTTTGATATCTTAGAATTTATCCCAAAAAAAATCTTAGAATTTATTTGTTCAAATAAATTTAGAGTTTAATTTTAAAAATATTTTTATATAAATTTAAAAATTTATAAGCACTGTTATAATATATAATGATATGTACAATAAATATTAATTTTATTGTTTAATTTTAGTGATTTCAAAAATAAATTTTAAAATTAATAATAAATATAAATTAATTATTTATAAAAACAAAAAAAGTCATTCATATGTATTGTACTGTTTTATTATATATCTTTCTAAATATGAAATAAGATAAGAACATTATATTATTTGATGATATTCAAACTCAATAGAGACTAGTAATATAATCGTAAAGTCTATATTTAAGTTAATAACTTTTTAATTATTTATTTATAAATTAATACTTTAAAAATTATACAATTAAAGTTAATGCAGTTAAAAATATTTATTAATAAATCAATACTCCACAATTTTCGTGATTTACCGTTAAGCGTTCGTATGGCACTGTCTTGACGTCGTCGTGATCTCGTACATAACAAACTTCATTAATCCATGTCATCAACCAACTCCACGGTATTAATCCCAATCAGCTTTCCACGCTTTGTGGGACTCCAGCTAGATTCTCTCTCTCTCTCTGTATCTAATTCTTCTTCTCTTTTTCCTTACATTTCCAGCTCTCTCTCTCTAATTGAATGCTGAGATTTAACAAAAATAAGAAAGAGTAAGGCAAAAAAATTTGAGATACATCCTTGTGCCATAGTAACTTGCAATCTTTAAGCATTCTAATGGCGACACAAATGAGAAGAACAAGGCTAAATAATGAAAAGTAATATTCAAAAATTTAAAAGACAAAAGAAAAAAATCAGTGCAGATTCTAACTGGATTATGGGGCTAAGCTTAGATTCTAAAAAAAAAAAAAATTACTCTAAATCTGGAAAAGGCCAAAGTTATCATCGAAGAAAACAGTAGAATTAAAGAGAAAAGAGAGTTAGAAAAGGGGAAAATAGAAGCGAAAAAGACTGGTTTTTAGAGAGAGAAAGGTAAGGAGAGACAACTGTGTTATGATTTTTAGAGAGAGACAACCAAGGAGAGCCAAAGAGAGAAGCAAAAGATTTCGGAGAAGATGAGGACGACTAGGAGTTTGAGGAAGACGAGGACGAGGAAGAAGAAGAGAGGAGGAAAGAGAACAAACTGAAGCTGGCCCTTAAGCTCGATAACAACCAAACTCCAATTTGAAACAGTAGACTGGCGTGTGCAAGTCACGTGCGCAAAAAGGGCCGCCATCTTTTTATTCTTCATCTAGGTCTTCTTCTTTTGGCCTCTTTCCTTTTTTTTTTTTTGGTTTCTTTGTATGTACAAATCTCTAAATATTTCTCTCAACAATTAAAAAAAAAAGCTTATTTTTTGTTAAATTCTTGATGTTCTTTTCTTTCGCTAGATATTGATTTGGCGGAAGGTTTAAAATTCCGTCGGCAATAAATTTGATTGATTTTGGTGGGAGAAGGGGAATTTGTTGATGTTGACCTTTGCTTGGATGAGAATTGAAGAGGTGGAGGTCTAGGTTTTTTGAAGGCTTCAACCACGCTGTCCAGTTAGTGAGAGAAAGAGGTAGATGGAGATTGGGGCAGACGGAGAGAGAGAGAGAGATTGGGGTGGAAAGAGAGAGATAATCTAGCTGGAGTCTCACGTGACAAGAAAAGCTGATCGGGATTAATAATTTTTTGAGTTTGACTTAAGAGTCTGATTAATGTTCATCCTAAACTGTCCTTCCTAATTTAGGGTGGGCCTCAGTCTATTATAAAGAAAATATTAGAAAATGAAGAAAGTATTTTTGTTCATAAGCTTTTTGGTTGCATTATTAAAACATATAATTTTATTAATATAGAATTCAGTTGCTTTTTTATAACATGTATGAAAGTTAAAACAGAAAACTTCAATGCATTGCATTACTTTAATCACTTATGAGGCAATAGATGACCATAGCCAACATTTTAAATGACTCAATAAATTGCAACTATATTTTTACGGTTTTATAAAAGGTGATCTCTTTTAAATGGGCATAAATCACTTATATTATATATTTTGAGTTCAATGTATATCAGTAACTGCTGAAAGTATAGATAATCTCAACCTCTCCTGCAACTTGGGTGTACCAAGAAGGAATGAAATGGAATGCAAAAGTTCACCTGAATACTCATTGGTTGCATTTTTTAAACAGCAAATGAAATTTCAATAGCAATACGTTGCTTGTTTATAACATGCAAGAAAATGATACAAATTTCTATCATTTTGAATGCTGCTTTATAAGTTTGGTTTGGGAGCCTGAAAGATTTTATCCTCGAATTTGTCTCGATATGTTTATAAAGAGTAACTAACTGTTACATTGTTATAACTCTACCGATAAAAAGAGTAACAAAAAAAATTGAAATATAGACTATCATTTCATTTTTTGGTACTCTTTTTTATTATGATAGTTGTAAAAAGTTGACAATTGATTGTTCTTTTTAAATATACCAAGACAAAAATTAGGTTATGAAATTTTTTTTAAAAGCTCTAAAAACTCAAAATAAAATTTAAAAATTCATAAAAAATCTCAAAATATATTGAAAAAGAATTTATAATCAAGTCTTTATTAAACTAGTAAAATCTATACTGTTTATAATATAAAATATATTATTCATATACTATAATTTTTTTATTTCATTTTTTCATTCTCTTACGAAAAGAAATTTCGAGTGATACGAATTATTCAGGTCAAGTTCAAATTTAACTTAAAATTTTTAAATTAGGTTAAACTCAAGTTATTTCGAATTAAACTATTTTCGAATCAAATTTATATCACAATTTTTGAATAGATCGGAGCTAACTCATCAGAGGGGGTGACATGTTGATACTTCTAATTATAACTTACTTTAATTTATTAAATTTGCGAAAAATCTTCTGAAAATGCGTTCATTCCTTTTCTGCCTTTGAGGTGGGTCATTCAAGTGCATTCCATGTCACGCACCTGTTTTCGATTCTACATCTATAATTGAATTTTTCATTTTTCCTATTGGGCCACGTTGACGGGGACAAGGTTGTGGGGACAACCTTGCCGGGCTACAAAACTTTTTCGTAATTTTTCACACATAAAAGGTCACCTAAACGTGTCACCAATCACCATTTGCGGATCACAGAAATTGTAAAGCGTTAACTTATTAATAAATGTTTTTATCGGTGTTGATTTTAATTAAATGCTTTTGAAAGTATTAATCTATAAATAAATAATCAAAAAAATTACTAATCCAAATATGTAATTTACTATAATATAGACTATATTATATTATATAATTTTATCTTAATATATTATACTATTTAATTTATGTATCAAATACTCCTTTTTTTTTAAGCTCAAACGACGTGGCATGCTTCGCAAGCAAGAGAACTATCTAGAGTCTCACACGAGGATCCAAGTTGCTTTTGAAGAATTTGTCTGTATAATTGATTTTGACACTAATAATATTAGTAAGTGGTTATTTTGCATTTATTTGAGCAATAAGTGATTATTTTAAATTAGATGAAAAAAATTTAAATTATATATAAAATATCTGATATATAGCATTTACACACCGTAATACCTATTAAAATAAATTATAAAAAATATGCGTGAGCATAATTTAGTATTAATGTGGGCACATATCCTTCTAACCCCACATTAAAGTATATAAAAAATATTTATCAGTAAACGCTCAATATAACAAATAAAGATAGAATATCTTAAATAATTATTGAGAAAAATTAATATATAAATTTAATTAAATAACATAATTTTATTATTAAAAAAAGGCCAAATAACGTAATCTCTAATTTTAATTGTTAATATTATCAATCATGAACGAAAGCGTAAAAAAAAAAAAAAAAAAGAACCATTTAAAGCTAATGGGTATTTAATGCATTTATCTTTATCTTTATCTTTATCTCAACAATAAATAAATAAATAATAAATAAATATTTAAATAAACAAGCCCTGACTTCACTCAACAGCAATACCAGTCGCTTCAGTGGCCGCGGCGGCAGCTCCTCCTTGTCAAAACCTAGTCTTCCTCGCCCGCGAATTCTGTAGTAATGGCGGCTGCAGCCCACCGCTATCAATGGAGCTCCTTCCTTCACAGGACGGCGGCGAGAACCGGCTTATCGCGGTGTTTCCCCAACCACCATCTTCTTTTGAGAAACTCTCGCGCTCCTGCGATAATGAATAATTTGTGTAGCAAACGGAGGCATCCGATGGATGGCAGCAGCAGCAGCAGCAGCGATTTGGAAATAATAGCTTTGGTGTTGCGGCGGCCGCGGCGTCGGCGAGGTACTTTAAGGTTGTGACTTGTTTGGCTACCTCATTATCATCATCACTGTCGCGGTCATTGTCATCGTCGTCCTCCTCCTCTTACCCGCCCCTTTTGATGCTTCCATCTACCGATCTCACCTCTAAGAGGAAGGAGGTCAATTATGGAGCTTTCTTCAGCTTGAAAGATCACAAAGCCGTCAAGCTCCAGAAATACCTCCCTGAGCAAATCATGCACGCAGACTGTAAGGGTTCCTCTAGAGGGTGGCTCGTCTACGTGAGCCGTCGTGACTGCAGTATCTATCTGGCCGATCTGTTCTCGTCTTCCTCCCCATTTTCTACAAAAATCGTCCCACTCCCTTCCATCTTCACTTTACCTCAACTCAAGGAAGTGAACCCTTGTTTTCCTCACAAAATCTTGGAGTACGAGCTTGATAGGCAAGATATAGAGAGATACCCTTCTCACATCAGCAGCCTCTTGATAAGAAGGCTTTCAATTTCTTCGTCTCCAATAGCACCTAACAACGCTGCTGCCTATAATTTAAATAGGGACTGTGTAGTTATGGTGTGTCCTCTTGCTGGTCTTGGCCTAAGCTTTTGCAGAATTGGGGATGCCATCTGGACGCCTTTGTTAGCAGGAGGGCCCAAACGGGCTGATGACATCGTCTATTCCAAAAAGGACAACGTTTTCTACAGCGTCACAATTGAAGCAGATGGCAGAAAATTTCACGCTTGGGACTTCAACAACGGAGCTGGCGGTGGTCTTCCCAAAAGGACTGATTTTGATATCGACTTCGGTGATATTGTTGAACCAGATACTACTGTTATGAAGTCCATCCTAACGTGTTCTGCACTAAATATTATCTGGTGGAGTCACCCGAAGGGGAGATCCTATACCTTGAAAGATCTTCTGTTTACTGCAGTGACCGTGGGAACTTTTTCCATGCCAATTATTTCCCTAGTCTCGAGGAAAATTTTGCCGCAACGACTGCCTTTTTTGCTGCTTACAAGCTGGATTTTGAGAAGCAAATTGCGGTACCTGTCGAGAGTTTAGGTGACACTGCTTTGTTTGTGGGTTTCAACGAGTCATTCTCTCTCCCAACTTGTAATCATCCGGAGTTGAGGCCTAATTCAATTTATTTTACTGATGACAAGTACCTGCGCATCTTTGCAGACTATTACTACTATGGGGGTGATGACATTGGTATTTACAATTTTGAGGATTACTCTCTCTCACGTATTTGTGGCCCTTCCCACTCTATGAAGATCCGACCTCCTCCAATTTGGGTTTCAATGTCAAGGCCATAATATATTCACTCTCTTGAGCTGATTTTGTAAGTCAACCGCTCTGGTCTTTTACGTGCTATCATTCTCCAAATATTTCATTTTCTTCCAAGTGCTCACTTTCGTGATTGATTGAACTTTGCCTATTTTCACATTCTACCTTTTGCACTTATATCATCTCTAAAAGTGTTGAAGTTTCCCTCCTAGCATCATCTCTAACAATAATCTTGGTCCTCATGTATGAAAAATGACATAAACTAACACTTTTAGATGATATTATAGGAAATAGATCTAATGAGTCCGAGTCCAATTGATAACAGAGGGAAAAAAACCAAAAGGATAACAATGGCATTTGGTTTTTAGCAGATCCTATACTATTGCAATTTAACAAGCAATAGATTTGAAGAAGCAAACCAATATATTTATTTTTCATATGAATGATATACCCATGACTAAATTTGATAAATAAATACTATAAATACATCTAACACTAATAAGATTTGTTATTTTAGTTGTGGGTTGCAGGACTATATTCAACATGGCATATTATAATTGATGAATAATTTTTTTTGTGTGATTTTACATTTATTATAAGATTTTTTTGTAGGAATACTGTTACCCCATTATTAAAGTAAGGACTAGAAGGTAATTAAGCTAAATCAACCAGTCTGAAGGCCATAATATATTGACTCATATGAATGACTTTTGTTAGTCAATCTCTGGTCTTAGGTGTTATTACTGCCTAAATCTTTCATTTCCTCGATTTGTTCATTTTCTTGATTGGACTCTGTGCTTATTATAACTTTAGCAATTGGATGCCAGATGTTAGCGAATATTTGCCATTATTGTTTTTCATCAGCTTTGTTTGTAATTGTTTCGTTATGTTTGCGTTGGGTTTATTGCTTGTGCCTGTTAGTTAGTCTTTGCCTTCTCACATTTCATAGGATAAAAACGCTATAGGCAATGTCTTGTAAATTTTAATTTTTAGAAGGAAAAACATTAGATGACATAAAATAAGTGTTCATAATGCAACTGTAACTCATATTTGTGCAACCGTGTTAATTTTTTGTGCAACAAAAAATTACATTATAATTTCTTGTATCACATTTTATCAGTCTTATTGCACAAATATTTATAACTGTTACATTATTGACAAATCTTCTGTTTTCTGGCCTCTGTCCTCCTAATGGATCCCTTTTTAGAATGACAATGCTCTGTTAGATCCTTCTATTTGCATTTTCTGTTTTCCTTCTATCATCATCTGTAATAATAAACATGTTGCGTTTTAATTTGTAAATTTTTTTTAGACTCCAATTTCTCAAAAATAAACATGTTCAGTGTGCAATCTGGCATTCTGCCACATTGTGTCTCTTTTGGAGCAGAAATGCATTTGGGTCCAAAAAATGCATAATGGGGAAGGTTACATTTTAAACTTCCATTGTGGGACTTCTTCTTCGTACAGTTGCTTGGCTTGTCTAGCGTATCTCGTATGGTTCGTATGGTTCGTACTTGCCTTTACCATTGTTACTTCTTTTGTTGTTTTGCTGTTCTTCAGTTGAACATCAGGTGAGTATCCTGCAAAATCAAATGACGAACAAATGAACAACTAAAATCTACAGCTTTTAGTCATAACACCATGAATCATTTTCCTCAACAATTCCATAAACAAGACAGTAGGGCCCAGATCCAGATCTGTAACCTGTTTGGTTGATATGAAAAATCCAAGGACATGATAATGCAACTGACATTACTTTCGTTTCCCAAAAAAAAATAATAATAAAGAATTATCCAATTTTTTATTTTCTTTCTCAAGATCTCCCAGCAGCCAAACACGTAAAAGAGATTAAGAAATCCACTATTCAACCAAGCATTTCTTAGATTTTTCTTGGGACCCAAATACAAGGTAACCGCAACTAAAAAGAACAAAATATATTCTAGAGAGATTCTACCTAAAAACTATTTATGGTGCGATACAAATCGTTGAATCCATGTAAAATTGTAATTCAAATTACAATTATTTTTGGGTTAATTTCAAGTTACAATTTTAATAACTATAATAACAATAATAATAACAGTAACAACTAAATTAAACACCCCTTCGAGGTTAATCCTGTGCCATGGTTGATGATTGACTAAAGAATGGACTGGACAGGAACTGGTTAGCCGGTGGGTTAGGCTTTTGGGTTTTTGTGCAGCAATTGTTTGGACCAGCTCCTATTTATTTTTGTACGACAGCTCCATGTAAGCCTTCTTCATCTTTTTAAGAAAATCCAGGCCGCAAGTAAAAAATAAGGTCCAAACATTTGATTTTTTTTTTTAAATTACATTTTTATATTTGGGTGAATCGATTTAATTTTATACACTATAGATCTAGGTCAATTGAGTCTGGCGTTCGACAATATGAGTTTTTACTGTTAACTTTAGGCATTGATCTCAGTAAAAAATCATAAAATTATAATTAATTGAACTGAATTGAAATACAATATATATATATATATATATATATATATATATATATATATATATATAAAATAAAAAACATATATTAATACAATAATTAACAGCAAAGAAATATTAAAAAGGATTATTATATATTAAATAATTGCTTATTTATTTTATATATAATGATAATTATAAATTTCTTTTAAAAAAAAGTTATATCCAAATATTTGTCTTACATTTAGATTAAATTTTTATCTTTTAAAAAGAATTTGATTGATTGAATTTTTTATTTGAGAATTATTTTTAACTTTCCATAACTAAAACTTTGGATTTGGGAATGATTTTAATTCTTTTATCTAAAAAAATTTCTGATCGTTGTTAGTTGTTGTAATTAATTATACTTGTCATCTCTATAAAAAAAAAAAAAACTTGTTATCAATTTGTTTTTTTTATTATATTAAGAAATGTATAATTTTATTTCCTCTAATTTTCTCGAAGAAAGATCTTTGATGGGAACCTATTCATAGTTGTTAAAGACTTTCTTTTTTTTTTTGAAATAGAAAAGGTTTCTCTGATTGTTTTTTTTTTTTTTAATATCTTTTGTTGTAATTTTTCTCCCACAGGCACTCAAGTTTGTCAATTTATCATGCTGCGGTTTGTGCACTTACTTGGACTCGGCTGTCTAATCGAGGGATTCTTTACGAAACCATCGGATCTCTGGCGAGTACTTGTGGATCCGGATCGTTGATTTGCTGTTTATGTCAACATTATTGCAAAACAATAAATGAAGATCACAAATTTCAGGAAGATGACATCCTAAGCCAAATTGATGCGGATAATCTATGGTTTTTGGAATCTCCTCTGCTCGTCGAGTCATCGTCGACGCCTCCACTGCCGCCGGTGGACCTCATCTCCTAATTCGGTGTTTCCATGTCAGGTACCTAGCCTAGGAAACAGAGGAAAGGGAAGAAGGAAGCGAAACAGGTAGGGAGAGAGAGAGAGAGAAGTTACATCATAGAAGTTACTAGATAAAGCTACGAAATATCATTCCTATTTGGACTGATGCCAACAATTGCCATCAAGCCCACTACGCCTCCTAACCAACACTACGTGGACTTTATCAACGTGCTCATACCTACCATACTGGCCCTGACAACTCCTTCCCCCATGAGACTATCCTTGTCCTCAAGGATAGAAGTTGAAGTCTGGAAACTGGGCTTTGAACGAAGCTGACGTCCTCCCATGTTGCTTCGTCTGGAGATAAATTCGCCCACTGCACGAGAACTTGAGATACTGGCATATTCTTCCTTTTAACCATTCTTCTTGCTAGGACTGCAGCTGGTTCAACATGGAATTGCCCATCATTACCAACCAATGGTAATTGTTGAGATACCATTTTGCCTGGCGTAGCAGCATGCTTCAGTAGAGACACGTGGAACACGAGATGGACTTCACAATTAGCTGGTAATTGAAGTTTATAAGCAACACTGCTCACCTTTTGAATGATCTGAAAGGGGCCATAATATTTGGAAGATAACTTTAGATTGGATCGCACTACCACCGTTGATTGCCGGTATGGTCGAAGCTTGAGGAATACCCAATCACCCATTGAAAATTCCCTCTCCGTGCGATTTTATCAGCAAAAAACTTCATTCTCTGTTGAGCTTTAGCCAGCTGGTCCTTGAGCAGAGAAGTCAGCACCTGTCGCTCATGAAAGAATTCTGATAAGGAAGCAGCCTCGGTCCCATCAGGAGGAACAACAGCCAACTGCGGAGGTGGAAATCCATAAAGTACTTCATAGGGAGACATGTTAATACAGCTGTGGTAAGAAGCATTGTACCACCATTCTGTTAAGGGTAACCATTTGTGCCATTGCTGCGGACGTAGGAAACACATACACCTTAAATAATTTTCCAAGCATTGATTCAACCTTTCGGATTGACCGTCCGATTGGGGATGATAAGCAGAGCTATACTTCAAGTCAGTACCTTCAAGTTTAAATAGTTCGCTCCAAAAATTGCTGACAAAGATTTTATCCCGGTTTGAGACAATAGACTGCGGGATGCCGTGCAATTTGAATATGTGATCAAAGAATAGCAAAGCAATTGTTGTAGCTGTAAACGAATGCTTGAGAGCTCAAAAGTGTGCCGATTTGGTGAATCGGTCGACCACAACCCAAATAGTTTCCCTACCTTCCGAGAGTGGCAATCCTTCAATGAAGTCCATTGCCAAGTGATGCCAAGCTTGATCCGGCAATGGCAGGGGCTCCAAAAGTCCCGGGTATGGTAGCTGCTCGCCTTTACAGCATTGACAGACTTCACACTCCTTGACCCAATCCCACACCATTTGCTTCATGTGAGGCCAAAAGAAAATTTGTTTAAGCTTGCTGTATGTAACCTGGATACGAGAATGCCCCCTAATTATGGAGTCGTGTAAGGCTCGGACCAGTTTATTCCTCAATTCCCCTTGACTACCGATATACACACGATTCTTTTTGCGCAAAATTCTTTTGAGTGAAGGAATATTTGGAGTTGCCGTCAGCCACAGCCACAATAAGTTCAGGAACAAACACATTCCCCTCGTAACTGTGCTTAATTTCTTTCATCCAAAGGGGTATTACTGCAGACACGACCAAACAATCCCCCTCCTGTTGTCGAGAGAGAGCGTCAGCCACTTTATTATATATTATCATCATACTTATGGGTTGACGTTAAATTTATTGTTATTTTCTTTGTTTAATCTAGAGGTTATCTTTGTTTTTTTCGTTTAATTTCTCTTATAAATAAGACTCACAAATCATTAAGAAGTCGAAGAAGACAGCCTTTAACCACAGTCATGAAAACTTGAAACTAGATCAAATCGTACGAGGGACATTCCAAAACATTACCAAACTGCAGCCTTGTATGATTTTCCATCATGTTTTGATGAGGTGGTTACTTGACAATATATATATATATATGTGGGGTCAACCCCAATTAAGAAAGAATAAATAAATGGAAGAAAGAGAGTGAGTGGGAGACAAAAGAGAGAGAGTGTAAGAAAAGAGAGGAAAGAGAAAGAATAAAATAAGAAGAAAAAGAAAGATAAGAAGAAAGAGGTGTGTGTCGTGCATTGAGTGTGTGAGAGGAAAAGAGAAAAAATAAAAATTGAAAAACCAGAAGAGAGAAGGAGGAGCTCGGGGAAGAAGAAGAGGAAGAAGAAAGGGAGCCATTCCAGAAGATCCAGCGGTGGATTTTGCTCCGATCGAGCCCATTTTTCAGTATGTTCATCCTGGGAACGTGCTCTACACATCCAACGGTTCAGATCTTCCATTAGTCCCTCCGGGTTCTACTGTAGTTCCACCATTTGGTGAGATTGTTCTCGTTTTCTGGTAGCATATCGTCTGTGTGATGATATTGTAGAGAATTGGTGAACCAAGAATGTGTTTCTTGATGAATTTCTAGTACGTATAGGTGAACTCTGGTTGTGTACTGGAAAGACTGTACTGTGATCCCATTACATAGTGGAAGTTTTGCTGGACTAGCGTCCCGTGGTTTTTCTCTCCATATCAGGGAGTTTTCCACGTAAAAATTCTGGTGTCTCGATATTATTATTTTTCTGCTGATTATTGCTGCTTGGTTGGTGATTGTTGGTACTGGTGAAATTAGTATCCTGTCTATTTATTAATCCGTAGGGAAAGAGGACAGATCCGGGACTGGGGCCTGTTTGGTTGCTGTGTTGATATCAGTAATTATTGTGATCATATCCTTTCCCCAACAGTGGTATCAGAGCTTTGGGTTCTGTGTTTGAGATTAATTAAATGGAAGAAGGTAGCACCAGCATGTTTAAATTGACAGCCTCCAATTATTCGATATGGAAGCCGAGGATGGAGGATATTCTCTTCTGTAGGGATTTGTATGACCCTATAGAAGGAGATAAAGCCAAGCCAACAGACAAGGATGCGAAAGAATGGGAGAGACTGAACAGAAAAACTGTCGGTATGATTCGACAATGGATTGATAACAGTGTGTTTCACCATGTGTCTCAGGAGACTAATGCGAAGGTCTTGTGGGATAAATTAGCCAGTTTGTATGAATGGAAGACAGCTCAGAATAAAGTCTTTCTTGTCAAAAGACTTGTGAATATGAGGTACCGAGATGGTAACAGTATGGCTGAGCACTTGAACAACTTCCAAGATCTGGTGAATCAGTTGACAAAAATGGGGATCTCACTAGATGATGAATTGCAAGCCTGCATTCTTCTAGGTACATTACCTGATACCTGGGAGACATTGGTGGTAGCACTTAACAATTCAGCTCCTAATGGCAAGCTCTTGATGCTTCCAGTGAAAGAGAGTTTGTTTAATGAAGAGACCAGAAGGAAAGAGCAGGGATTCACTTCTCATTCCGAGGCACTTGTTGTAGAGAGACGAGATAATCAGAGACAAGGAAGGAGTAGAACAAGAAACTCCAACAATCCTGATAACCGTGACAAGTCAAGAGGCAAGTCTAAGTCTCGGAAGTCAATGAGATGCTATTATTGTGGAAAGCTCGGACATGGCATAAAGGAGTGTAGAAAATTCAAAAGAAATCAGTCAAGAGACCGAGGTGAAGAGAAGAAAGAAGATGCAAATATAGTTGCAGCTACATCTGATGGGGATGTTTCTATTGTGGTCAGTGATGAGTGTTGCATTAATTTCACATCCCAAGATTGCACTTGGGTAATTGATTCAGCGGCTACATACCATTGCACGTCTCAGAGAGAGTTATTCACATCTTATCATGGTGGCAGTTATGGCCATGTTAAGATGGGAAATGGGGCAGAATGTCCAATTGTTGGCATTGGTAGTATATGCTTGGAAACCAACACTGGCTGCAAGTTGATCCTTACTGATGTGAGGCATATTCCAGATGTACGACTCAATTTAATATCCACCGGTGTTCTTGATGATGAGGGCTATATCAGTGAATTCCGCAGTGGCAAGTGGAAGTTGAGCCGAGGTAATCTCCTGATTGCAAAAGGGAAGAAAGACTCTTTGTACAGGACAGAGGCCAAATTGTGCAAGGGGGAGTTAAATGCAATTGGTGACTCCTCAGTTGAGTTATGGCATCAGCGGCTTGGTCACTTGAGCGAGAAGGGACTAGACATTCTCACCAAAAGGAAAGTCATTCCTTTGTCTGGTACAACCCTTAAACCTTGTACTCATTGCTTAGCAGGCAAACAACATAGAGTTGCATTTCAGCGATCTGTTTCACATAGGAGATCACATGTTCTTGATTTGGTTCATACTGATGTTTGCTCCATGGGTGATAGATCTCTTGGTGGTGCATTGTATTTTGTCACTTTTATTGATGATCATTCCAGGAAGGTGTGGACTTTTCCGCAAAAGTCCAAGGATCAGGTACTTGATGTATTCCGACACTTTCATGCTAGTGTTGAGAGAGAAACAGGGCAGAAGTTGAAAGCTGTTAGAGCAGACAACGGTGGTGAGTACCGAGGTCCATTTGAGCAGTATTGCAGAGAACATGGCATCAAACTTGAGAAGACGGTTCCCAAGACTCCACAGCAGAATGGGGTAGCAGAAAGAATGAACCGGACTATAGTTGAGAGGATCAGATGCATGCTCTCTCATGCTAAACTTCCTAAATCCTTTTGGGCTGAGGCAATGAGAACTGCAGTCGACTTAATCAACCTTTCTCCTTCAGTTCCTCTTGATGGGGAGGTACCCGAGAAGGTGTGGCAGGGGAAAGATGTTTCGTATGATCATTTGAGAGTGTTTGGCTGCAAGGCATTTGTTCACATTCCGAAAGATGAGAGGTCTAAGCTTGATGGGAAGTCAAAGCAGTGTATCTTCCTGGGTTATGGGCATGAGGAATTTGGCTACAGGCTATGGGATCCAGTGGACAAGAAAGTTGTTAGAAGCAGAGATGTGGTATTCATTGAAGATGAGTTCTCTGGGGATCCTGAAAAGGCTCAGAATGCACAGTCAGAGATCAGAGACATCATTAATGCCAAAGGAAAACAACCTTCCACTACCCGAGATGCTCAGGAGGAAGATGATGCTCCACCTGATGCATCTACACCTGGTGATCATGATGTTGAAGATGTGCAACCAGTACAGATTCCACAGGCACCAGCAGTGGCACCGCAGGAAGTGAGGAGATCTTCCAGGCCACGTGTACCTTCGATGAAGTATTCTCCTACTGAGTTTTTGTTGCTTACAGATGGGGGAGAGCCTGATAGTTATGAAGAAGCCATCTCTGGTGAGCATAAAAGAGAGTGGTTAAAAGCCATGCAAGAAGAGATGAGTTCCTTGCATGAGAATCACACATTTGACTTGGTGAAGCTGCCTAAAGGCAAGAGAGCACTCAAAAACAAATGGGTGTTCAAGCTGAAGACAGTTAAAAGTAGTTCGCAACCAAGGTACAAGGCAAGATTGGTTGTGAAGGGTTTTGAGCAAAAGAAAGGCATTGATTTTGAAGAGATCTTCTCTCCAGTGGTCAAGATGTCTTCGATCCGGGTTGTCCTCGGTTTAGCAGCCAAGCTAAATTTAGAGATTGAACAGCTCGATGTGAAGACTGCATTTCTCCATGGTGACTTAGAAGAGGAGATCTACATGGAACAACCTGAGGGCTTTCTAGCTAAGGGAAAAGAGCAGCTAGTGTGCAGGTTGAAGAAAAGTCTCTATGGGCTCAAGCAGGCACCCAGACAATGGTACAAGAAGTTTGATTCCTTCATGGAAGATCATGGCTACAGTAAGACTACTTCTGACCATTGTGTGTTTGTGAAAAGATTTCCTGATGATGATTTTATTATTCTCCTGCTGTATGTGGATGATATGTTGATTCTTGGTCGTGACACCAAGAAGATTGCTAGCTTGAAAGGAGAGTTGAGCAAGTCTTTTGCCATGAAAGATTTGGGACCGGCAAAACAGATTCTTGGTATGAGAATCATTCGGGACAGGAAGAATGAAAAGCTTTGGTTATCTCAGGAGAGATATATCGAAAAGGTCCTTAAAAAGTTCAACATGAGCAAGGCAAAACCGGTTAGTACTCCACTCGCAGGTCACTTCAAACTAAGTGTGAGACAGTGTCCTAAAAGTATTGAGGAAGAGGAAGAGATGAAAAAGATTCCTTATGCATCCGCCGTGGGTAGTCTGATGTATGCTATGGTGTGCACGAGACCGGATATTGCTCATGCAGTTGGCGTTGTTAGTCGGTTTCTTTCCAACCCCGGGAAAGAGCATTGGTCAGCTGTTAAATGGATACTCAGGTATTTCAGAGGCACCTCCAGATTCTGTTTATGTTTTGGTGATAGTGATCTTGTATTGGATGGATATACAGATGCAGATATGGCAGGTGACATTGATTCTAGGAAGTCCACTTCCGGATATTTGATGACTTTTTCAGGGGGAGCTGTGTCATGGCAATCCAAATTGCAAAAGTGTGTTGCATTGTCCACTACTGAAGCAGAGTACATAGCGGCAACAGAAGCCAGCAAAGAGCTCCTATGGTTGAAAAAGTTCCTACAGGAACTTGGTTTTGAGCAGAAGGAGTATACTCTCTATTGTGACAGTCAGAGTGCCATTCACCTTTCTAAGAACCCTGCATTTCACTCGAGATCCAAACATGTTGATGTGAGATACCATTAGATTCGAGATGCCTTGGAGATGAAGCAATTCAACCTTGAGAAGATCCATACTGACGAGAATGGTTCAGATATGATGACTAAAGCTTTGTCTACCGAGAAGTTTACTTACTGCAGGAAGACAGCAGGTATGACTCAACTCCCTATTTGGGCTTGAGGGGGAGAATTGTGGGGTCAACCCCAATTAAGAAAGAATAAATAAATGGAAGAAAGAGAGAGAGTGGGAGACAAAAGAGAGAGAGTGTAAGAAAAGAGAGGAAAGAGAAAGAATAAAATAAGAAGAAAAAGAAAGATAAGAAGAAAGAGGTGTGTGTCGTGCATTGAGTGTGTGAGAGGAAGAGAGAGAAAATAAAAATTGAAAAACCAGAAGAGAGAAGGAGGAGCTCGGGGAAGAAGAAGAGGAAGAAGAAAGGGAGCCATTCCAGAAGATCCAACGGTGGATTTTGCTCCGATCGAGCCCATTTTTCAGTATGTTCATTCTGGGAACGTGCTCTACACATCCAACGGTTCAGATCTTCCATTAGTCCCTCCGGGTTCTACTGTAGTTCCATCATTTGGTGAGATTGTTCTCGTTTTCTGGTAGCATATCGTCTGTGTGATGATATTGTAGAGAATTGGTGAACCAAGAATGTGTTTCTTGATGAATTTCTAGTACGTATAGGTGAACTCTGGTTGTGTACTGGAAAGACTGTACTGTGATCCCATTACATAGTGGAAGTTTTGCTGGACTAGCGTCCCGTGGTTTTTCCCTCCATATCGGGGAGTTTTCCACGTAAAAATTCTGGTGTCTCGATATTATTATTTTTCTGCTGATTATTGCTGCTTGGTTGGTGATTGTTGGTACTGGTGAAATTAGTATCCTGTCTATTTATTAATCCGTAAGGAAAGATGACAGATCCGGGACTGGGGCCTGTTTGGTTGCTGTGTTGATATCAGTAATTATTGTGATCATATCCTTTCCCCAACAATATATGTACACACAATCCCACAACGTATATTTGGTCAAAGAACCCAACAGGGGTGCTAATGGTACGGACGAGTGAAGGGAGTGAACAGGTATTATTTATAGATAATAATAATAATAATTGAAGCACACAACAGAAGGAGAAGGGGTAGTCTTGTAATGGCAGCTGACGCAGAATAAACCTCACTGGCACTGCTTATCATCTTCCAGACAATTGCACATGAGCCACCTCACTAAATAATGGAACCCCATCTCCCTAGATGTAACCCCAGATCAGGCCGGTTTGCTTATATTAAAATTAAAATAATGGCGGGAAAATTTTTATTAAATTTTTTTTAATTCCGTATTTGAGTTTTAGTAATTATTTCTTTGTACTTCACGTACCTTGTAACCAGAAATTTAAAGAATGACGAAAGGTTGTTAGTTGTCTTGTACTATTATCATTAAGAGCAGCACTTACTCTTTTAAACTTTAGTATTTTGGATATGAGAGTGGGTTTTTTTAAACATAAGGTATTAGCTAATTAAAGTCCAGCTTTTATGTGAAAAGGCCAATTTGGTATATGTCATAGCGAAAAGACTTTGATTAGTAATTAGTAATTAAAATTACAATTAACATACTTAATACTATTGAATAGGACATACTAATGTGGACTCTAATCTCATTGGTTCATTTGAAAGAAAGAAAATTTGCTAATATCTTAAAAAGTTAAGAAAAATAAGATTTATTAATTCTACAAAAAAAGTGCTGATACTGTAAAAAAAGATTATATGTTTGTATGAATTCAATAATTTGTAATAATATAGTAGGTACTGATGTACTAGACAGAAAATTATGATCTTGATTTATACCACTCAATAAAGAGACAATGCCAGCGAAAAATATTAAAATATTTCTATAATTGCAATACATTTTTGCTGTTGTTTATAGTTTAATTGTAAAAAAAAACTAATAAAATAAGATTAATTTTTATAATTTTTCATTTTAACAAGAAACGTGTTTATGAGAATTGAGAAGAAAAAGGATTTGCCTAAATGATTGTTTGATAAAAGTGATTACAAACGAAAATGAAGACAAAAAAAAAAAAAAAACGGTTACTTAACTCTGAAAAGTCATAGATTTATGTTTAAAATAACGATTTTGTCTCCCATAAGTGTTCTTGATCTCCTAAAATCACTAATCTAAGGATATATAAACTCGATATGTTGATACGTGACAAACGTGGTATTATATGTATCATGAATTACATAATTGTAATTATGCATTAAACAATTATAAATTTGCGGCTAATAAATGTGAAACGTGACATTTTTGTTATATTTTAAACCCAAAAGTTTCATTCTCTTCAAGACTAAAATGAAACAACCCCAAATGCTCATAAGAAAAAAGATTAGTAGATATTTTTTTTGTTGACTTGTTTGGCCACAAGATTAAGGCTGTGTTTAGTGTTCGAATAAAAATTAGGGATGAAAGAAAAGTATAATCATTACTATTTATTTTTCTTTCTCACTTTTCTTTCTCCTCACTTTCTACACTATTCCAAACAACTTTATTTTCTCTCTATTTTTTCTCTCATAAATTACTATTTACCTTTTTTTTTATCATACTTTCTTTCTTTCACATTTTTTTACCACTCCAAATAATTTTATTTTCTCTTCACTTTTTCTCTCACAAATTACTATTTACCTTTTCTTTCACTTATTTTCTTTCTCTCAACTTTCTTTATTATTCTAAACAAATTTATTTTCTCTCTACTTTCCTTCTTTTTCTCCTCCTTTCCCCTCTTTTCCTCGCACTCCAAACACACTCTAATAGATACAGAACGTGGCTTAGTATAACAAAAAAAATTACTCTTTTATGTCTTGTTAGTGACGTTTAGAGTCCTGAAAATTATTTATTTGAAAAGTAAAATTGCTTGTATTTGATATTTTTTTAGATTTGAGAAATGATTTTTTTCTTAAAAAAAAAAGATACATCAAAAGTATGTCGTTTATCGTATCTATGAGTTAAGATTGGAGTCACTTGTTGATGTCATCATTCAATATCTTCTACAAAGAAAATTCATTGTCAAAATACTACTAGATTCAAGTGAGCATTTTCATACTCAATCACAGTGTTAATAAATTTAATACCTAAAACCACACTTTAACATAAATTCTATTTTATTTAAAGGCAACCACAATAAATAAGCTTGAACGTGAGTTTAAATAGAAAGAAACATACCGAATTACTAATAAATTATAAAAGCACATGGAGTATCACCATTTATTAAAAGGATGAGTAGATATTACTCCAAATTAGTTTATTTATTGATTTTTGAAAAAATAACAAAAAAATAAAAGAGTTGGACTACATAAATATGTATAGGTAAATATATAAAATATATATAATTAATTTAATAATTTTTAATTTTTTTATATTTAATATATATTTTATAATTTAATAATTCATATTATCTCTTACTTATTACGCTCCTTAACTATACGCGGTCACTTAACTTTTTTCAAGAAAGAGACGGCAGTACATGCCACTTAGCAGTTATTACAACAAATGGCTATAATATAATGCAGAATCAATCGCGTAGGATTCTCTGTCTTTTTTGCAAGGAGACAACCCACAAAAAGGTTTAGGTGAGGTGAAGTGAAGTGAACAACATTATTTACAAATCTGTTTCCTTTTGCCAGCAAGTCAGCAACACCCCATGTTCTTGTTTCTTCTTACAGGTATCCTCACCTCACCTCAGCCCAGCACCACCATCGTCTGCTATTGTTTTTGTTCGGAAACCCCAATAAGCCTCACTGGTAAGCAAATACTTTGCTGATCATATATTCATCTTTTGAGTGGCAATCTTTCCTTTTTGTTTTTTCTCTTCTTTCTGTTTACCACAGTGTTGCCTTTTTCTGTTTCTTTATTTCTGTCCAGAGTTCTTCTTGGTTCAGATCTACATGTTAACTGGGGTTGTGATGTGCTGTGTTGTGCAGGTAGCCATTATTTTACATTTTCCATCAGTAGCTTTCATACCTTTGAAAAAGAGGATACAGGTGCTGTTATAGGGTAAATTGATGTTTCTGTCAGAAAATAGAATGCATTGATGATTGCTCAAGTTGTTGAGGCTCCAAGTTTCTGCTTAAAACTTTCAATAATCAGGCCAATTTCCTATAGTTCCTTGGAAATGAGGTGCTTCATGTGATTCAAAAGGTGGGATGTTCATGTACATGGGAAAAAGGAGGTGTCTTTAAACATTGGTTGGTTCTGGTTATTTAATTAGGACTTTGAGGGTAAAGGGCGTCCTGGTGCGGATGTAGGGAAAAAAGGAGGTGTCTTTAAACATTGGTTGGTTCTGGCTCTCTATTCTGAGCCAGATCAGTTAGGAATTTGAGGATATAGGGAAGAAAAATTGTGGTCTAGACTGTTGGGGAATATGGTGATGGAGAATGTCCAGGGAAGAGAGATCTTTTTGAATCTCGCAGTTCTGGTGGTTATATTGGCATGTGTAAGAAGTGGAGAAGCTCAATCAAGTTCATTTCTCATAAATTGTGGTTCAAATACCAGTGTGAATGTGGATGGTAGGAGATGGATTGGCGATTCGGTCCCTAATAACAATCTTACCCTCAGTTCTGCTGGTATCACTGCAAGTGGTGATCCAACCTTTGGGCCGCTTTACGGAACTTCCCGTATTTTCACTACTGACTTGAATTATACATTTGAAGGATTACAAGGGAACTATTTTGTTAGGTTCCATCTTTGTCCACTCAATTTTGACGAGTACGATGTGAACAAATCATCTTTTAGTATCATGGCCAGTGGTCTGAAATTGGTACAGGACTTGAATGTTCCAGGCGAGATTTCTCACAAGAATTTGTACTTCCAGAATGCCAACGGCAATTCAAGTTCTTTCCTTTTAATTAAAGAGTACATTCTAGCACTCGGTGCGGATGCACTTGTGATTGAGTTCGTTCCAACGAAAGGATCTTTTGGGTTTATAAATGCCATAGAGATTGTCCCTGTGGTGGGTAAGCTTGTTCCTGACTCGGTGAGTAGAGTTGGTGGAAATGGCATAAATCTAAATTTGAGCCGTCGAGCAATTGAAACTATGTATCGGTTGAATGTCGGGGGTCCTGAAATTAAACCCAGTCAGGA
This sequence comes from Carallia pectinifolia, assembly GCA_037832335.1. NCBI lineage: Eukaryota > Viridiplantae > Streptophyta > Magnoliopsida > Malpighiales > Rhizophoraceae > Carallia > Carallia pectinifolia. Next base: position 28,867,204 of record CM075452.1, read on the forward strand.
TTCAGACCTTTGGAGGACGTGGGAGGTGGATTCCAGCTACATGATCACAGCAAATGCTGGTTTTGATATCAACAACAGTTCCAATATCACATATGCATCCAGTAATGATTCCTTCGTTGCTCCTCTTCTTGTGTATGAAACAGCGAGAACTATGTCCAACACTGACGTTCCAGAAAGAAGGTTTAACATGTCATGGAAATTTGAGGTGCACCCTGATTTTGACTATTTAATCCGCTTGCATTTCTGTGAGCTGCAATACGACAAGGTAAACCAGAGGATTTTCAAGATCTACATAAACAACAGGACTGCTGCCGAGAACTTTGATATTTATTCGCGGGCTGGAGGGAAGAACAAGGCATATCATCAGGACTATGTTGACGCAATATCCGCTAGAATTGATACACTTTGGATACAACTGGGTCCTGACACTGCAGGTAGTACTTCAGGAACTGATGCTCTCTTGAATGGCCTCGAGATTTTCAAGCTGAGCAGAAATGGAAATCTTGCATATGCTGGAAGGAGAACTGCAGATTCAGTGAAAAGATCAAAATCTTGGACTCTTTGGGTGGGAATTGGAGCTGGTGTAGCTTCTTGTCTTATTTTTGCAATTATAGCTACTCTCGCATTTTGCTTCTGCAAGAACCAGAGACACGAACCAAATGTTACCAAAAACACCACTTCAACATGGCGGCCATTATTCCTTCATGGCACCACTGTAAGTAGCATTGCTAACGTAAAAGGAGGATCCCGGAATCTTAATGAACCCATGGCATCTACTAGAGTTGGCAGACGATTTTCCTTGGCAGAGATCCGTTCGGCAACAAATAATTTTGATGAAAGTTTGGTGATTGGAGTTGGAGGCTTTGGAAAAGTATACAAAGGAGAGATTGAGGATGGCACACTTGCGGCAATTAAGCGTGCAAACCCACAGTCTGAGCAAGGCCTGGCTGAATTTGAAACAGAAATCGAGATGCTTTCAAAGCTTAGGCACAAGCATCTAGTCTCCCTTATTGGTTTTTGTGAAGAACAGAATGAGATGATCTTGGTTTATGAGTATATGGCAAACGGGACTCTCAGAAATCACCTCTTTGGGAGTGATCTACCTCCATTGAGTTGGAAGCAACGATTGGAGGCATGCATTGGTGCTGCGCGGGGACTTCATTACCTTCATACAGGAGCAGATAGGGGAATCATTCACAGGGATGTCAAGACAACTAACATACTGCTCGACGAAGATTTTGTGGCAAAGATGTCTGATTTTGGATTGTCGAAGACTGGCCCTGCTTGGGACCATACACATGTTAGTACAGCAGTGAAAGGAAGCTTCGGATATCTTGATCCTGAATACTTCCGCAGGCAACAGTTGACTGAGAAGTCTGATGTTTACTCGTTCGGAGTAGTGTTGTTTGAAGTTGTCTGTGCTCGAGCTGTCATAAATCCAACTTTGCCAAAGGATCAGATCAATCTAGCAGAATGGGCAATGAGTTGGCAACGGCAAAGGTCAATTGAAACCATCATTGACCCGCATCTGAGGGGAAATTATTGCCCCGAGTCGTTGAAAAAGTTTGGGGAGATAGCAGAAAAATGTCTTGCTGATGAGGGGAGGAATAGACCTACAATGGGGGAAGTTTTATGGAATTTGGAGTATGTCTTGCAATTCCAGGAGGCTTGGATGCATACCAATGCTAAGGAAAATTCTTGCTCAAGCATTGAAGCTATGGAAGTACCGGAGACGGATGGCGGGAAACAACCTTCACATATGGATGAAGAGGCATAAATGTCAGGATGAAGGCTACTGGCAGATCAAAAACTACAACTCAGATTTGCCAGCTGATTTACTTGGATATCTGGAAAGAGCAGGAAATTGTTTCATTACAATGTCATATGGACCTAAATTCTTTTATTTTGTTCTAGAGCTTGAACTTGAACTCTGTCTTGTTATGATAACACAAACAGTGAGGAAGCATACTACAGACAACAGGGAAACTAGTTGGCTCAGTACGATGTTTGCTTTTTGGGAAGGTATTTTCACTTTTCATCATCAGTACAGGTTTGGCTCTTCCATTTTAGTAATCATATATATCACGAAATTCGTATCATGAAATATATTGACTCTTACTGTTATAAAAAGAATCAATCAACTTTTTTAACATTGTTAAACCAAAAAGAGAAAAGTATGTCATACACTTAACAGTTGAGATGTTTTATGATACAATTTTTTAGATATTTATCATTATTCCTTTCATTTTCCCATTTTAATTCTTTTTTTGTTTGCCCACTTAGGTCTTCTCCTTTTCTTTAAGCTTAATTTTAATGAGAAGAAACACTTGTGCAATAAGAGTGGGAACTGGAAAGCAACATTAATTGATTATCAAGACTGCATCTTCTACCTCCTCTCCTCTCCTTTCCTTTTATACTTGTAAATTGCTGCATCGATGAGCAGGTAGTCCCACTATACCCAACAGTAAACACTGTTCTGTTTGCAATTTGGTCTTAATAACAAAGGAGAAGAAACATTTCACTCCCAGTTCATGAATTTCTATAAGCATCACAATAAAGGTTTCAAACCACAGTACAGGAAGTTTCAGAGTAAATGATTTAGAGAATAATGGGCTTCCAGGCAAAGTTTGAATGCAGGACAGCCAATTATTTTCTCACAACTTTGGAAGGGCCTGATTAGCAGGATTTTGCAAACCAATAAATACAGAAGAACCCAAGCTTAAATCACAAGCTTGCTCAGGATGTTGCAACACAGCTGTTTTACTGCTGCATAGCCTTCGTCATCCAGCAAAACAGAGTTCAGATGTTTAAGAAGGTCTTCCCCAGTAACTTGGTCAAATTCCTGCCTTGAGCTGAACAAGAAGTATCCTCCATACTCTCAGGCTGAAAGGCAGCGTGAGTTTGATGATGCTTGCGGCTGGGGACACTGATTCCATAATCAGCAATTAAAAAAGTTAAATGTTTGTAAGATATCACCGTCAGCCACATTAAATATTGCATGGCAATACCAATCAAGCTGTTCAAGAAATTTATGAGAAAAATATAATGTAGATGAAAGCAAATCTAGGCATCATCCCATGACAAATGTAAGGTTAAAAGTAGGAAAAGCAAATGAAGGCGAGAACTATGCCAGTTGTTGTAAATTTTATATATTACCAGCCAGGATGTTGAACTCAGGTTGTATTGGGACAATCTTATAGAGGTTTACAGTCAACACATAGACCATTCAATAAAAATTTTTCTTGCCATGCTGGTCTATTTCAGACAAAAAAAGTACTGCTCATCTAGTCTAAATTCAGAGTCAGATTCATGGCCCCCCAAACAAAAAAAGGAAAAACATGATTAAATGAATCAGGAGAAGAAATCTAGACAAGTCTATAACTACTAATCACATTATGGTTATGATTTTCACATAGGAAATAATACCATTCCAGTCGCGACTCATTTTCTTGTCATTTGAGATAAGACTGGTGCAAAATGTTTCACATGATTTATATATAGCCATCTAATTAAATTTCTAATCAGGCCGGACAAAGCAATATACACAAATAAACATGAAACATGTAGCTCGCCCGAAAGTTAATTATGCTACTAGGCATAACTGTCAGGAATAAATGAAACAGGAGAAACAAGGATGCTGTTTTCTTTTATCGGATATGTTTGTTTTTGCACACTTTTAATCACTCTAATTAAAGTAGATTCTCATTGAATATAGCTGATTTTTGTGACTAGTTAGATGGCTAAGCCAACAAAGAAAATTCAAAGACAACCCAAACTCACCTATCAAAGGCTTAATAATGAAAGGGATTTAGCTTTGGGCTTAAAGGGACAACAAAATTTTCGAAGTGGAATATTATTCCTTCAACATTTTCTATTTGGATAGATACAATTTTTTTTTTTCTTTTTAAGTTGACGCATATAATATGAGAGTCGCACATACATTTTTCACCTGATTCCCAATTACCTTTGACAAGGAAAAGGCAAAGGCCAAATTCCCTACCATACGAAGTTTTGAAAAGGCAAAAGGCCAAAATGCCTTCCCTAGTAAGTTATTTACTTATTTCTCTTTGACTTTCTTCTATCATAAATGCTTGTTAGTAACTTTTGTGAAGCACAAGCAGTCAGTGGTGCGATATTATGAAAATTATATTAATTTTTTTAAAAAAATTATTAAATATCATTAAAAAAAACCTGTATGCTTTTTATATACGGCACGCCCCTTATTGCATGGTCACACAATCAAACTCGTTTTCTTTTATCGGATATGTTTGTTTTTGGTCAAACAACAGAACTTGAAGTGCAATCCTTGTAGTGGTAGTTCCAAAATCCCTCTTCATTAAAATACTAACTTCTTCTATTTGTTTCATTTGTTCGTTTGTTTTTGTGTGCTATGATTTGACAAATTTTTGTGGCTTAAGCCTCCTTTTTTGATTTGGTTAAATCATTAGCGAAGTTGACAAACTGAAAAATTAAGCCGTTTGAATTTTATATCAAGTATCTAAGATTCGTGAATGCACCAAATCGATGTGGGACTGCATCCTTAATCGGCTCAAGAGTAGAGAGAGAATTCACTATCGTTGATGCACCAATACCCTGATCATCAACATCCAAAAAACAGTTTTTTTTCCTATGAGAATTGTCATTAAATTCTATCCAAACTTTTTAACTTTACCAAAATAATTTCAAAATATTAATAAAGTGATGTGAGTCCTAATTTAATTTATAAAAATAAATAAATTGTCAGATATTATTGATAATGCTACAATGCAATTTAAGTATAATTATATAATCTTATTTAACCAAAAATTAAATATTATGAGAAAAGGAAGAAAAAATATTTGGACTTCGCAAAAGTGAATACAAAATAGCAATAAATTAGTATAGGTCATTAAATAATTAAATTTATAAAAAAATAAATAAGTTATTATATACCGTTAAATGAAATTACGTTATTATTTTAATGTAATTATGAAGTCTTTTTGGGTAATTGTTGCATATATGGCTACCAGCACTCAGACGCAAGGTGCCTGATCAGATCGAGTGTCATCAAGGCAAGAGGAGGATGGTAGCTTCGTAGTCCTGCTCACGAGAAAAATGAACCATCTTGTTGTGTTTGTTAACTCATGAATTTTCCATTTGTGCCAATAACAGAGTGACTGAAAGATAGACTTTTGCATAAGTACTATTAAAATATTGAAATTTCGAAGAGTGGGATTATTGTCATATCTAAATTGGTCCTATTAGCAGACACCAATTCTTTATGAGTTTCTCACCCAACAAATTTGGACGCACGTCCAAGCAAAATGAAGAAATGGGAACCATTATTATTGTCTTATTACCCCACCAATTTCTTTGTACGTATTTACTTTTTTTTTTTTTTGAGTGTGTTATTACATGTATTTATTTTAATTTTAGAAAATGACAGATAGAAATAAGTAAACAAACGCAGTTTCATATGTGGCACTATAATGATGCATCGTTGCATATTTTATTCTTGAGTAATGATATATAAAGTTAATAATATTTTTTAAAATTATAAATTTCAGAATGTTTTATAATATAATTTTTGTGATATATATTATTATTCTTTATTCTTTATTTTTTATTGAGATCGTATGTGACGTACAATTATAATAGTGCAACAAAAGTCCATATGTATTTTTTTTTTAAGTTCAAAAAAATAAAACAATAAAAGCAATGCATCATAATTCGGCTAAAAAAATTTGTACCGACTCAACTGTAAGTGTTTGTATGTATTTCTTGCACTTATTAAGCTGTCTCTATACATCACACTGTCTATAACGATCTATCGTTTTATATTTTTATTGTTTATGTATATGTGGCGAGTAGAATTATAGTAGTCCAATTTAAGTGTGAATATGTTTCATACATTTTTTAATGATCGATGATTATTTATTCTTATTATTTATTAGAACCACGTATATATGAAACACATAGTTATATGAAACACATAGTTATAATAGTGTAATATTAATTAATAATCGATACATATTTTTCACATTTAATAATTATTTTTTTAATTTTATTTAATTATACAAAAATTCGAATACAAAAATATATTTTAATATAAATTATCTTTACACAAAACTTAAAATATTTAATTATTCGAACCAACTCACTAAATTTCTCCTCTCCCTATCTCTAGCTTATCTTCCTAGCTTTTTCGTTAATTTTTCACCCTATTTGCTAACATTAGATATTTTTTGCTGCATATTAGCTAACATTAGGTAACTTCCCGTCTCCATCGTCTCTCTCTCTCTCTCTCTCTCTCTCTCACAGCCAAAAGCCAAAGCTCAAAGTACTCACTAATAGCCGCTTTGAAGCAAAGCAAATTCCCACTGGCCCATTTGCTTGCTCGTCTCTGCTCTTTGACATAGGTACCTCCATGAACCCTCTCTCTCTCTCTCTCTCTCTCTCTCTCGCAAGCTGGCTATCTCTGTCTGGTTCTTTTTCTTTTGGCCTTCTATTATATTGGAAGCTTTTTTTGTTTTTTGTTTTTTTTCAAGTTTTCTGTGTTATTTTAAGCACTTTATCGTAGAAACTTTGTTGGATTACGTTCAAAGTTCCAATCTTTTTCATTTTTTCATTGCATTCAGTGCAATGCAATGTGGGTTTGCTTGGTTTTGGAATTCATGGGGTCCTTTGTTTGTTTGTTTGCTTCCCCACACTCCCACTGGCTTTAATTCTGAATCAATTTTGTTGCTTCCCATGTTTTCAATATAAATATTATAATGGACTTTCCCAGTGGAGGGTTGTAAATGAATGTTGAATAAATAGATGATTTTTGTTTCTATTTGTTCTTTTGTTCATAAACAAAAGAAAAAAAAAAAAAAAAGCAGAAGGGCAAGCCGGGAAGGTTATTCTACAGTGACTTGGAGTAGAAAGGCTCGGATTGCGACCCTTTTTGTAAAAAGGAGTGAGGTCCTCAAAGGACCGGGCAGTGTAGGAGTCTCGTATATTGGGATGCCTGTTTTCTGTAGTTTTTAGAACTTAAGCTTTGAGGGTTATGATTCATGGGCTATTGATACATTAACAAAATTACAGTTTATTGTAGTTCATGAACATCTTTATTATAATTCATAATGAAGCTCGGGCCATTGGCTGGGCCTTGGCAATGATGGTAAAAAGGACAGCTTGGTTTGCTTTCAGTGTGGTTGCATTTGATATTTTTGTATTATTTTGTTGTTATTAAAGTTATTTGAAATTATGGTTTTCCTTGTTGACCTACAGGAGTGATTGGTTTTTGTTCCGGTTCAGGGTATACTGAAGACTGAATAGCATTTGCTTTGTTGTAACTCCTTCGAGTTGCTGATGGAGACTGGGGGATCCCCAGTCGTTGCTGTGAAAAAGACAAACTTTAGCCCTAAGGCTATTATATACCAAAAATTTGGAACCAGGGCCTGTTATAAGGTAGAGGAAGTGCAAGAGCCTACTCAAAATGGATGCCCTGGGTTGGCAATCCTGCAGAAGGGTCCATCTCTATATCGCTGCAGGTTGGAACTTCCAGAATTTGCTGTTGTTTCTGATACCTTTAAGAAAAAGAAGGATGCTGAGCAATCTGCTGCTGACAAGGCCCTGAAACAGGTGAGCTTCAGGTTTCTTTCCCTGGATTATTTCTGTGTAAATGCACTTAGACCATTATGCTTCTTATACCTATTACGTTCCTGAATTCAGGTCATTTACATAGTTCTTATATTGTACTTGTAATGTTTAATAAGGAAGGGCATCTTGTGCGTTCTTAAAAAATACTGGTGATTTGAGAAATTTGCTTATTTGTACTATGTGATAAGATTTGGTTGTCCTTTGGAGATAGTGATTCAAATTAATTTTCTTGTGCTCTTTTTTCAGCCCGAGTCAATTACACTTTTAACAGCAGATACAGTGTAGATTTCTTATTTTAACTGACTAATTGGAAGAATCTGTATCTTCCTATGCTCTTCAGTAATGATGTTGTTTGCTTATTTATATCTGTTGCAGCTAGGCATCCATCCTCCAGCTGATAATCCGACTGAGGCGGAACTGTGGCATGCTTTAGGTGATCGCATCGCCTATCTATTCTCAGATGAGGTTGGTGCTTTTACTTCTCTATAAATCATTGAAAGACTGTTAGATTTCTGTAGTCTTTGTATTATTATTATTACTATTATTATTATTATTATTTATCATTATTATTTACAACTAAATTGTCTCTAATTAACCACGACTCAAAAGCTTCAAAAATTGCTAAAACTGAAGGTGAGATATGCCACGTGGCAAGCATGTGTCACAGAAATGGATATTATATATAGAAAGTACATATAGATATAGATAGATATAGAAACTTGCTAAGTGAAATTTATTTCCTATTTAGAAGCAGTGATGTGTAACAACAACAGAGAGAATGAAGGAGACAGTAGAAATGGAGGGATGTCTTCCATTTTGTCTGTGAATTAATTAATACGTGTTTGCTTGTTTGGTAAGTTTTATGTTATGTTACTGTCTGCTGGAAATGAGAGGGTGAATGGATGATAACTTACGTGAAAAAGGCAACCCCTTAGTCCCGTCTTTCCTATTCCTCCCCCCACTCTCTCTCTATCTATTTCGTTCTTGCCTGCAGGAGTATCCTTTTTTTATTTTTTGGTATTCTTGCTTGCTCTTCTCTGTTTTACTCACTTAAATGTTATTCATCTGACTTTTTGTCCTATTTTATCCTTGGGTGAAAGTTCCTTTCATGTGTTCATCCTTTGAGTGGTCACCTTAGAGCAGCTTTGCGGAGAGATGGTGATCTGTGTGGATCAGTACCTGTTTTTGTCATTGCTGCCTGTGATGCAAAATTAAGTAGCATATGTAAATCGCTTAACCCTAAGGTGGAATCAAACCCTTTCCTGGCTTTGTCATTTGTGATGCAAGCTGCTGCAAGGTTACCTGAATCTGTTGTTACGCCCAAGGGACAACTTTCACTTCAGAAACAAAATCGATATCCTTCTGATATCATAGAGTCATCAGATAATCAGCCATCTCATTCCCTAGATAGCTTACGGGTCCAAGCTTTATATATTCCTTCTTCACTGGATAAGCCTATTGAAGCAGTTACTCTTGATCTTTCATCAGCTGGATATTACATGGATGTTATTGCACAAGAACTTGGTGTCCTGGATGTCGGCAGGATACTTCTGTCAAGGTATCGTAAGTTTTAATATATGCATATGCAAATCTATTTGCAAGGAAGCGGACATGTACAATTATGTGTGCTTCTTTATCTGACTACTTCATTCTTCTTCTTCAATAGGACTATTGGCAAAGCTTCCTCAGAGACAAGACTGTACTTTATTGCTCCTGATTCATGCATTTTGGACCTGCCATCAGATCTTGAAAATGAGAAATATGACATAGAAGGATCTTTTAATGCAAGGGCGACTTACGTTTGTGGTCAAAGTGTACATGGTAATGCAATTATGGCATCCATGGGATACACATGGAGGTCTAAGGACCTCTTCCATGAAGATATTTCTTTGCAATCATATTATAGGTAATTTCTGACTTTATTTACTTAATTTTATGTTGATAAGTGGTCTTCTCCAAATCCTTCCGTAGTTAATTCTCAAATCATTTCTAAAATATGTTTAAAGAATTATCTTTTGTAGAGGGGCAACTATAAACTATAAGCTACTTGTTTTAATCTCAAAATATTTATTTATTTATTTTATATCTTTTACTTTAGATTGCATCTTTTGTCTGATTTACGCATGGTTCTAGAACCACTTTTATAACCCATGGTGCTTTATAAGTAATGATATTGAAGTGGGATTAAACAGGATGCTTATAGGTAAGATACCAAGTGGAAGTTATAAGTTGTCCAGAGAAGCAATCCTTGCAGCAGAGTTGCCTACTGTGTTCACGACCAAAACAAATTGGAGAGGCTCCTTTCCAAGAGAAATCCTATGCTCATTCTGCCGTCAGCACCGGCTATCTGAACCCGTCTTCTCTTTTATAAGTGTACCTCTGAACCAATCTTGTAAGTTCTCAAGGTCACATAAGAAGTTGAAGGTAGCTGAGGCAGCTGACCAAGAGTCTGAATTTGCTAATGGAAGAGATACCGTTGCCGGTGATGGAGAATCAGTGGAATCAGCAAGCACTTTTAGATGTGCCGTAAAAATATTTTCCAAGTTTCAGGAATTGATAATGGAATGTTCCCCTAAAGAGAGTTACAAGAAGCAGAGTGATGCCACCCATAATACTTCTCTGAAAGTACTGTCATGGTTAAATGCCTTCTTTATGGACCCTGATATGCCTTTGGAGAAGCTATATCACTCCGCTAATGCACTTGACATTCAGTTTCATTCTAAAACCTTCTTTAAGGAATTCGGGCTGTGTTCATCTGTTTATAAGACAAAAGGAGCCAATCACCGTGAATCATCAAATCTCAAGATGATGGAACCTTTGAACATAGAAGGTTCAGATTCAGGTGTCTATGCATCTAGTGGATCCTTGTCATGTGTTAGTTATACTATGAATTTGGCTACAGAAAATATGAAGGAGCTGCTTGAAAGTAATGCTGAATTTGAATTTGAGTTGGGGACTGGATCTGTCATTTCTCCTCTAGAAACAGTTGTGATGCAGATGTCAGTTGGTCAGTCTGCTTTTTTCAATTTGGAGTTGCCGCAGCAAGAGTTTATTTTAGCTGCAGCTGAAGATTCCGGAAGGGTCCTTTCTTTGTTATCTTTGAGTAAGTTGCTGCCTTTATTCATGTCAATTAATGTAGTACATGGTTCTTTCATGCATCTGGTCAATTCACCCTGTAATCTGCATTTTGAATTTATGCTTTTTTATGTGTGTTGTAAACATAAGTAGGTTTTTTTTGGACAATGAAATATTAGGACTCTTGAGCGAATGGGTATCAGCAGGCGGGACTTTGTGGTTGACTCTGTTATGAGAAAATTTCTTTTGCACGGAGTGCTGAATGGGAACTAAGACCTTAATTATTGATGTTCCTATTCTCTGATTTGGAGATTTTAATTGCAAAATTTGAGCGGAGTCCAACTTGCTTGATTTAGTTGATTTCAGTTTGGAGTTTGGGTTCTGTCTTGCATTAATCTCAGTATGTCATTCTTCTTTGCCAACAACATTTTGTGGCTATCTTCTTTCATGATTTTTATGAGAGAATAACTAGGAATTATGTTTAGTTATTCTAGATGTTATTGGAATTTGACCAGGCTGGCAGTTGGTGTCAGCTAGGTCATTTTCTGTTCTGCATTCTGGCATTTTAAGTCGACCGAAATATAGGGAATTAGGGGTCTTAGGGGTTGAACTGCTGAAACATGCAGCTATATCAATGGATTAGGAGTTCACAATTGATGTGGTCTTGATCTCAAGATGTTGGGGACAGTTTATTCATTACTAATTATCAGATTAGTTAAAATTGGTGAGCTCATACTTCTGTGGATCATTGCCATATAGTCTGCAACTATGATTATTCCCATGTCGCACAAAGAATTGTTGAACAACTTATTATTGTACTTATGAGTGTGGTTTGCGAAGAAACAACATTTGATGTCATAAGACAAATTTTGTTGGGTTTATTAGTGTTGCAACTAGTAGATAACGTCTTTGAAAATGAAAAATGTTGCTTCTGGAAACAAGTAACTGATACTCAGTTTCTTTGTTAATGTTTTGTCAGATGATTGTTGCTTGAGATGCTCTGTAACCTTGTTGCGGATAACAGAACCCCCAGAAGAGAGAATGGAGCAGGCTCTTTTCAACCCACCACTTTCAAAGCAACGGGTGGAATATGCTTTGCAGCAAATAAGAAAATCTTCTGCTACTTCTTTGGTATGTCATCTAGAATTTTGCATGTTCTGGCTGTAAGCATTAAATTACCTTACTGATTTGGATTTTCTTGTTTTAAGGTCTCCTCCTTATACTTTATTCATCTGTATCTTCTCTTATTCCCTCGATATTTTCTTTTTCTTCCCAGATTGACTTTGGTTGTGGCTCTGGTAGTCTATTGGATTCTTTGTTAAATTACCCAACTTCTTTGGAAACAATTGTTGGTGTGGACATTTCACAGAAGAGTCTTAGCCGTGCTGCAAAGGTATGAACCCTTGGTTTAGCATTTGGAAAACGTTTTGTCGTTCTTGCTGCTGCAGACGTCCCCTCATTCTTGAATTTGATTTATCACTTTCAGGACCATGTAATGCAGGGTAGTTTGTTAAGTATCAAGGATATCTGTTGGCATGGTGTGAAAGCATCTCTTATTCTTCATAATGGGTTGCCTTTTAGAAAAAAAGAGTCCTTAGCTTTTCATAATCATTCACTAATTTTGGTCATGTATGCACATGGATTCCTTCCTCATTCACAACTGCCAACACATGTATTCATGCATGATTTCGGAAGATTTTAGGCGTAGCCCAAAGCAGGTATTCTTCATGGGAAACTCACAGTTATGCTTTGATTTTACATAAAGCCACAGTGCTAAACATGTAAAGGAATTCTTGGCTTGAAAGGACACATTTGAGTTGTATGCATTTCTCCCTAGTTTCATGGTCTAAATGGTTTGATGCCATATTCTCTTCATTTAATAAATGGAGGGTTATATGGAAGGAATTATTTATCCTTGTTCATGGAATTGTTGTAACTCACTGTTAGCCTTCTTCGTCTCCGTCACTACACTTTGTGGATGGTCCATATCAAGCAAATGTTCACATTGTTTTGTTGTGATGCTTGGGGGATTTAATTCAGATTGTCTGTTTGTCTCCACTGTAGTGTTTTGTTCCAACGTTTTGCTTGTTATCCATACTTCTGCCTTTGCTATGTTTATTGACTTGGTCAATTCTGCAGGTACTTCATTCAAAATTAAGCACAAAGTTAGATATGGGCATCAAACGTGCCGTTCTTTATGATGGTTCCATTACCGAATTTGACCATCGATTATGCAAATTTGATATTGGTACTTGCTTAGAGGTGATGTATTTTCTCATCTGGTGCTCTGTTGACATTCAGCCTATGTTTGGACCATGTTCAATTTTACCGAATGTTTCCTTTATTGTGCTTGTGTCATTTTGAAATTCCAAATTCAGCACTCTGAATTACACCTGTTCTCTTTGAATTGTATGCATGAATCATTGCATACAGTCAGTGCTTCCAATGGGTACGTACTGAATGTTGTCCTTTATTGTGCTTCTAATGGAGATACTGCAAAATGGTGCATGCTTTTCATTTATAGATATCGGACTACAATTTTTGAGAAGAGAAATGAATAAAACAGAATACGTCATGTTGTTTGGAAAGAACCAAACATGTGATACCTGAAGCAAAACTTGGAGTCATTTGTCAAGTAATAGAGAATTGGGACATAGAGAAGTTTGCTACAGATCTTGCAAGATGGAATACTTGAGAGCTTCCTATCCTATGGCATGTTGTGTTCATATAATTGATATGTTCAGCATGTCATTCTATAATCTTATTGGTTTCAAAATAGAATGTTTTAGAGAGTTAGCCTTTGCCTCAGCGGAGCTCTTGGCCTGACAAGTTAATATCATCCTCGATAGTGATATGAATCGAATAAGAGCCTCCTGCACTTGTCGATTGCAAATTGTTCCACAAAACTCCTCACATTTTTCATTAAATAGACTGTTTTGCTTAGTTTGGCTGTGTTAGGTGTGGTATGGTTGCAAACATTTAGGAGGCTGCTCACTTCATGCTCTAGACTAGAGTAATATGACTACAGTGGTAGAATTCTGACATCATGTCAAAGGATTTCTAGCCACCGAAGGCAACTCTTGAATTCCAATAGAAACTGGCCTGCAATGTTCGTTGCGTTTGAGATTAAACTTGATTTTTTTTCTTTTTGGCAAAAATTCTAGGTGATTGAGCACATGGAGGAGGACCAGGCCTGTCTTTTTGGCGATGTTGCATTGGGTTATTTCCGTCCAAAAATTCTTATTGTCTCCACTCCAAACTATGAATATAACGTGATCCTCCAAAAATCTAGCCTCACCAGCCAAGAAGAAGATCCAGATGAGAAAAGCCAGTCACAGGCTTGCAAGTTCCGCAACCATGACCACAAGTTTGAGTGGACGAGAGAGCAGTTCAACCACTGGGCAACCGAACTAGCCGAAAAGCACAAGTACAGTGTTGATTTCAGCGGGGTTGGCGGGTCTGCTGATGTGGAGCCAGGATTTGCTTCTCAAATTGCTGTCTTTACGAGGGAAATTCCACTAGAGGAAGATGAAGTTCTGGGAAACGAAAATAAAAAACAACATTGTGAAGTTATATGGGAGTGGAACAACAGCAATGGGTCAGAGTTTTCTGTTTAACGGTTATAGTTTATACTGATATATTCTTAAATCACAGAGAGTAGAGGTTTTAGTATAATAGTATCCATGTCTCTGTAGGTAAACACATTATCTTGCTCTTGCTTAAATTTTTAGAGGTCTCCTGATTCCTTTTCCGAATTTCCAGTGTAGGCGAGATCGAGATTCGATGTTTGGTTGCTCGCAAGGCTAGTTGATATTACCTGAATTCAAGCCTTGACTTGTGTCGATTTAAGCTTTTTTTTTTTTTCAATAAAATGAGAAAATAAGGGTGGTGTTTTACAATCTTGCAAAAAGGTATTGTAATTTTGTGTTTAAGGAGGGAATGGTTACGCCACACCTTACGTTGGACGATGAGCTGTAAGTTTAGCATTAAATTTGATCTTAGCAAGATTTGAACCCCTGATGAGGTCAGAAGACCAAATTGTTTACTAATCCAACCACGCGATGGTTCCATTTGAGCATTCTTACATGGTTCGATTTGAGCAGGTCTTGCCCTATTGTCTTTGGCCAAACAAAATGTCAAGGCTTTAGGTCAATGATTGGACTATGATCTATAAGACACCGACAAAGGGGATTTGGTGTAGCAACCCGGGCCTTTTTCATGTAAACGGAACTTTAATTTTGGCCACCATACATTAAAAGGGTTTGAGTTTTTGTTTGTCTCACTATCTAATTGATAAATTCAGTCCCATTACATGGGTAGGGAACATGAGAGATGGGAGAGTGACGTGTTACAACCGGCTATATATATATATATATATATATACTTTTTACAATTGCAACAAAACAATTTTTTTGTCTTTTTTTTTTTTCTTGCAAACTTTAGGTGACTGGGTGCAAAAAATTTGTGGTATCATCTGTCTCCCAATTTTTGTCCCGCCCTTTTCTTTAAGATATAAGAGAGTGTTGCGTGGACAATTGAAAGAGTGGATCTTTTGATTTAGGGGTTTTTAAGGTCTTGAAATCACACTATCTCTGTAATAGGTAATTGACTGTTATTCTCCTGAGATTATCAGAGTTATTCGTAATAAGATATTGGCCATAATTGAAAAGGTCCTATCAATAAAATTTGAAGTTATCCGGGATCTAGGCATGGGTATAAGTAGCAAGTCATTTTATAATTTTTTTAATTACTCGTGAGATCATAATTTTAAATTTACTAAAGTGTGTATAGCATCATATAAAAACCAATTGCATTATGAAATTTAATGAAAAAAATTCTTAAATAAATATCTTAAAAATGTTTATGGCATTAAAAACATTCGTGATTACTCCAAAAATAATCATTGTTATCTTGGCTGTATATTGCAATAATGTTAAGAGCATCTATCCTGTTTTTTGTCACTCATAAAACCAGAACTTCCAAAACAAATTAGAAGGAAAAGGACATTGACTTCTCATCAAAATTGTTAAAAAGATTTTTTTTTTCTTTCTTTTTCAAAAGTGGAGTCAATTAAGGCTAACCGAAATTTAAATTCCAACGGCTACTTATTATAAACAACGGCTAGTTCTCTTGCCTCTTCCACTCTCCCTTTCTAACCTCCATCACTTCTCTATCTCTCTCTCTCTCTCTAAATTTTCTCACTTTCCCACGCAAGATTCTCAGCAAACAAACATGATTCCAGTCGCCACCCTCGTTAAAAAAGCAGACTTCTTTCTGCTATTAGAACGACTTTCTTGAAAATTAAAGAAAAGGGTTTAAAAAATTTTGTCTCACCCTCTGCGTCAATTTCCCACAGAAGATTCTCAGTAAACAAACAGGCTTCTTAACTGCGACTCTCATCTAAAATTAGACTTCTTTCTATTGGTAAAACGACTTTCTTGATAATTCAAGAAAAGGGTTTAAAGATTGTTGCCAATGCGGTCCAACATCGAGGTACCTGTCCCGCCGAGGGCCTTCCACACGCCCCCAGCAACATGGCGATCACCGCGTTCTCCAGGGGTGATTATTCCGATGTCAGAGAGGAAAAAGGTGTCCCCCCGATGCAGACGCCACCTCTTCCATGTCATTCACAAGGTTCCTGCCGGTGATTCTCCGTACGTCAGGGCTAAACAAGTTCAGGTCTGGAGTTGCCGTCTCTTTCCTTGTTTTGATTTCGAAAAGTTTCTTTTTGATTTCCTTTTGGTAGTTTCGCCAAGTGGGTTTTATTTGTCTTGTTGGTTTTGCTTGCAAATTTTGGAACTTTTGCTTTTTCTTTTTGCTGGGTATAAATCTTGAATTAGGTCAGTTTCTTCGAATTTTTCTTTTCCGTTTCTTTTCTTAATTCAAGAATTCTGGTCAACAAAGAACAAATTAACATTTATTTCTGTTACTTTTAATTGTCTGTTTGTTTATGGCTACAATTGTGGTTTTAAAAATTGAAGTATTGCATTTGATTTAATGAGTTCTTAACATCAAGTGAAATGCCAACTCGATTCTCTGAATTCAATTCTGGTACCTTGAAATATTATTGATTTTTCTCCTTGAAATTGTTGGAGAACGAACGGAATAACGAGAAAAGATTCATCTTGCCAATCCGAGTCAAATTTGGAATTAAGGATATGTTGAATCTTTGGAGAATAGAGGTTTATAGGGTTTATGATGGAGTTTTAGTTAGCAAGGCATATAGCAGTTTACCATTGCAAATGTCAGTTTATCTCTGAAATTTTGTTGTTTGTCTACCACACTGATTCCATTCACCGAAAAAGGTATCTTTGTCAGTGTTCCGGCATTGATGTTCCACAAATTTTTGGCGTACTTTTTTGCTTATTTACCTCGTACACTTCTTATATTTCATTTCACTTTAAATGATGGCATCTCACACTCCAAGTTATGTTTCTGTCTTTCTCAATGTTCATTTAACTAATTAGGATCTCATTATTGAAGCTGAATTGAATTTACCATTCCTCAATTAGCTCGGCTCTTGTATATGGATTGTATTCTGATCTTAGTTCTTAACGGCAGTTGATAGAGAAGGACCCAAGTAGAGCTGTTTCCCTGTTCTGGGCTGCTATAAATGCTGGAGACCGAGTTGATAGTGCTCTGAAAGACATGGCACTGGTTATGAAACAGTTGAATCGAACTGATGAGGCTGTCGAGGCAATAAAATCCTTTCGCCATCTCTGTCCTTATGATTCTCAGGAATCTATCGACAATGTGCTAGTTGAACTCTACAAGGTAAACTAAAGCACTTCTCTTTCTATGTTTCTATTACATTAATTATTATTTACAGCTGACACATTATGATGTGCTATCTTAGGACGATCATTTAATGGTATAAATGTTGCCGTTTTGTAAGATTTTGATCAGACGTCTAAATGTTGATATATTGCAGTTTTTTTGGAGCATGAGAAGTGTGAAATGCAGAATTTGAAGATCATATTACCATAGTTTATTCGGAGAAAGAAGAAGTACAGAAGGAAGAAGGGATTTGATGATGTAATCTACAGACTAATAGACTTGTTTCCATAATGTAGTCATGCTTTTTGATAGGGCATAGGATGAACGTTTGTAAGTGAGAAATAGGCTAAGGTGTTTTCCCCTAAAATTTTGATCATAGCTAATTGTACTGACATACAGTTGATGGTGTACTTTGCAGCACAAGCACTTATCAGTTTTGCATAATTAAAAGATATCTCATTCGGAGTCTTTTCATTTCAGCATACTGCTAAGAGCTCGATGTTTTGCGATGGCATTAGTTTGAGTGAAATGGGACTCAGTTGGAATGGGGTCGTATGCAAATTTTCAAAATTGAGAATGCAGAGATAAGGACTGAAAATTGCCTGAATGCACCAACATTTCTGGTTAACAGTTTCTGGAAATTTAGCAATCAGTTTGAAGATAAAAATCACTAGATATAACAGGTGTCTTGGGCTATTAAATTTGGTATATGTGATTTGCCAATTAATTGTCTGTTTGTCTTAGGATCAAGAGACTATTTGCCCGAGCTGAAGCTTTTGAGTTACATTTTTCTTTTTTCTTTTGGAGGTTTTAGTTTTGGTCATTCACCTATCTACATTTTCTCAGAGTTCCGGAAGGATTGAGGAAGAGATCGAAATGCTCGAGTGCAAGCTGAAGAATATGGAAGAAGATATAACTTTTGGTAGAAAGAGGACTAAGATTGCAAGATCTCAGGGAAAGAAGATCCAAATAACTGTTGAACAAGAAAGAGCAAGGTGATTTTCCCATTTCTGTCTCATTTAACTTGTATCTAGACATTACTTGACTATACGCTTCCTATTGTGCAGGATATTGGGGAACTTGGCCTGGGCTTACTTGCAGCGTCATAATTATGGTTTAGCAGAACAAAACTGCAGGTCACTATTTTGGTTTCATAATCAAATTAGCCATGATTGATTATGTGTTTCTCAAGCTAAAGAAAAATCTTTTTGTAACCAATACGGTTATCCGCAGGAAAGCTCTGGCTTTAGAACCAAATATGAACAGGCAGTGTAACTTGGCCATCTGCCTGATGCATACGAACGGAATTTCAGAAGCGAGATCTTTGCTTCAGGCTGTGGGAACTTCATGCGGAAAGGAACAGATGGATGATTCTCATGCTAAATTGTATGAACGTGCCTGTCAGATTCTTTCTGAATTTGAGTCAATAATGGCATTAAAGTCAAGTGGCCAGAATGAAGATACCCAAAAATGCTTACCTTCAATGACCGCCATTGAGTCTAAAGAAGTTTCTAGCTTCACCAAAGAAGGTCAGAATTATGAGCCTACGTTTATAAGCTCGAGGAATTTGCTTAGTGGACAGTATGAAGACAAAGATAGCAACTTCTTTGCATCAAGTAAAGGAAGTTCGAAATACGTACCTCCCGGATTGAGATATTCAGAGTCTTCTCTGTGTTCAAAAGTTGATAAAAACTGGAGGAAAGATTCCTGCTTTCAGAGCCCAAGCAAAACGCCTGATTTTGGCAGTCGTAAGAAGAACGAACATTTGACGACCTCAACTGGGACAGCATTAGGTTTTGAAAACAACAAAACATTTACTTCTCCTGCACCGGTCCTATACACTCAACCAAGAAGATGGGAAGATATGCAAACTGTAAGATGGGGTGTTGAGAGAAGTGTAAGCTGGGGAGAGAATGTACTAACCCACACAATCAGGGATCTCAATGGAGAACTACTAGAACCAACCGATGAAATGTCAGAAGTTTCACAGAGAATGACTCAATTTAGTCTTCCTTACCCCACTGGAGATTGGAGAAGAAGATCAAGCAGAGTGGTTGCTGGACTGGAAAATCACAGAACAAGGCCTTCTTGGGGATATGATAACATCCAAGGGAACAATGCAGAAATGATGGGGCCTATCAGCTGCAACAGGAATGCTTCGGAGAATGGTGGCCATAGGAAATATGACATGTGTCCCCCAGAACAGCCCGCGGCTGTTGACAATGCAGGAATACTGGAACCTTCCAGTGAAGGTCAAGGGGATCAGAGTTCTGGCGTCACTGTTGCCAGAAATACGCAATCTGTAGGAACTGCTGCTGCGGACAAATACAAGCCAAGTAAACCTTCCAGAAAGAGTTGGGCTGATATGGTTGAAGAAGAAGAACAAGAGAAATTATTAACCAGACAAGATGGCTTTTATGAGCAGTTTTGTGGAGATGACTGTAATGATAAGAACCTGAACTCAACTCTTGTAAACTCCTGTCCAACAAGCCAGATGGAAACCATAAGCAAACAAATTAGAGCACTGGAATTTAAGGAAGGACATGGTGCTTCTAGGAACTCTGTTTCATCATCAAATAATCCAACCGCGAGGCGCTCTTTAAGTTTTGAAGCTAGTGATGGATGTAGATTCAAATGGGAAGAAGAACAGGCTGCAGGTTTTCAGGGAGATAACTCCAGATAGTCCATGAGCTTGGCATGAAAATCATATGGGGGGTGCTTTCTGATTTTGATTTGTTATTTTTCCACGCTACTTTCCAACTGCTTGAGGAGCTAATGTTAAATGAAGCCACGTCTATTTGTGATTACTTGGAATTTTGACCTGGTTTACATACTGTACGGATATAGCCCATGAACTTGAAGTGAAAATACAATTTATGTGCAGATACAGAGGTTGCTTTTTTTTTTTTTTTTTTCTGAATTTGATTTGTTGGTATCCTACAGGCTACATTATTTCCCAGCTGCTTGAGGAGCTGCTGTATTTTTTTGAACTTTGCAGTGAAGTAATATTCCAATGCAGTTTTCATTGATTTCAGAATTTAGCTTATGAATAATTTCTGGCAGTTAGCTTCTTCAAAACTTAGAGCATCAGTCCACTTCATTCTTTTTTCGTTCAGTAAAAGTAGGGACAGATCTAAAAGAAATTTTGGGGGGAAACTTTATATTTATAATTATAATAATATTATTATTAATTTATACGGTAAAATAAAAAAAATAGGTGTTGAACCAAAACTTGGGCGCACCTGCCTGGGGGCATTCTGCCCCTACCACTACGCTAGCCAACACATTTGGTTATATTTAGATGAATAATTGCTCACAAATCATAAGAAGTCAGGGGGCAACCCCTGGCCCTTCATTAGATCCATTCCTGAGTAAAAGAAATGGATTCAAGATTATTGCTTGGTATGACAATGGAGAAAGTATGAGGGACTCGCTTACTCGCAATAATAATGCCTATAGGCATAGTTTGTAGCAGAACTGGTATCAGAGCCCACAGTGTCCTAACAGGTCAAGAAGATCCTAAAGGCACGTGTGGATGAATTAAAGCCCAAATAAACAACCCACTAACAAGAAGGTAACGGAGAGGTTGCACTTAGAGAAAAACAAGGATCTTATACAAATGCTCGAGTGAACAATTCACTAAATGAGCAGCTAAGAGATTGCACCTAAATTAATGAGATAGGATCCAGAATTTGGAGGCCCATGGATCATAAATATCAAGCTTGAGACCAATGAATGACTGTAAGGGACCACAAATGTTCGGACCAGTCGAAATTTAAGCAAGTGATAATTGGGCTTAAGAAAAAAAAAAAAAAACTCAAATCCTAGTTGTGCTTGAGGGGAATGGTGGAAAGAAGGAAAAAAAAAAACTCTCACGTCGAGAGAAGAAAAAGAATTCAAGGGGCATAAAAATTAATAGAAAAATCAACTAAAATGATTTAGGTTATTTTAGTGAAAAGTAGATTCATATCAGCCCGTTATGAAACCCGATACTTCAGTTCAATGTCGAGCCCAAATACATTTAGTTTATGGAGCCCGCACATAATTTACATTAAGAACAACCCTTTAACTATCTCCATCTATTCCCACATTTAGAGCTCATTTTACTATAGTGCCTCTTTATTTAAAGGAACTAACATTTAGGAGCGTTAACTCTGGACAGAGGTATATACCTGGCCTTTCTCGGCACACGCGCAGTGCCATCAGCCAATATTGGCAAGGCGTAAATAAACCGACACGTTTATAAAAAGTTCGATAACTTCACTTGATAAAATTCGTTCGATGTTGGATATAAAAATTTATTTAATAAGTAAATCAAGTTTAGGGTCTACATGTGGAAGCTCATAAATAACTTATTTAAGAATTATTTAGGACTTATCTTAAATTTACTAAAAAGCTTGTTTGGTATGTCATTGAAATATGTTTGGGAGGCTTACTTGAGTTACGAAATAACTTTTTTGCGAAAGTAGTAATAAAATTACGCACATTTAATTCTTCATGAATCACACAAATGTGGATATCATGTGCATTGAGAAGCTCTTATATATATCATCATACATTAAAAATAAACTTTTTAAAATTATTTAATTTTATTAAATAAACATTTTTAATATTTTAATTTTATTTACAATTTTTTATCATTTTAATTATTTTTGTTAGTACTATAAAATTAAACAATATGTTCATAAAATACTTGAAATTTAACTCGATAAAAAATAAGTTTGACTGAGCTCAACTCATAAGTTAAACGAACTAAATTTGAACAAGCCAAAATTCTACTCGTCTCAGTTGGCTTGGACCTCTAAGGATAATCTCCCTTTACTAGTGCAACTGAAGCCACATAAGCTACTGTCGTTCCAACAATATAAGCAATGCGTATTGCGTGTTACAACTTATTTAAATTCATGCATCTTTTACAACGAGAGAGCATATAAGCAATGAAGATTTTAGCAAATTCGTTCGGTAATAAGATTGATGTTATTTAGCAAATTAGCGTGATTGAGATATTGGAGAAAACTAATACAAGTGATACTTATTCCAGAAAGACTGTGCACCGTAAAAACAATCAGTTCAAATAACGTATTCTTGTTATCTAGTGACGGCTCTCTTGTCCATGGTAACTTCCTTTAATGCTATCAGCTCCCTTTAGTTTTACAACATGTATTAAATCTCCTTCTGCCCTTCTGTTGGTTTTGGGATGCTATGCCGGAAGAGATAAAAATTGCAGATAAAAGGGCTAAAAGTTATTGGAACATGTGATGAGATAACAATTTGATTTCATTGTAATCTCCATGGCACTTGAGATACTGAGGTTCGAAGGGTCGAGGAAGTAAGGTGAGGAGACTTGCAAGTGGGTTTAGTGCAGGAGCGGTGGGAGTGAGGAATCCTGGAGAGAATTTTCTCTCTGAGATCGTTTGGGATGCCTGGGAGATCAGTACCTCGACCACCAGAGGCGGTGACGACGGTGGCGATATATGGATGACGGCAGCCTATATGGATGATGGAAAGGGGCATTTCAAATTATGATGGATGTAAAAATCAAATGGATAAAAATAGGGCTAATTTGAACATGAAATGGGGAATAACTGAAGAACTAGTATTTTATGTTGTTGTTTGGGTTTGGACCCGTTGTTTTAAAGAGTTCAAAATACAAGCTATAATATCTTCTCCAGCATCTGCGAGCAACCACTTCAACTGAAATACAACTTACCATGGTGTAAGATTGCAACCTGGAACATCACCTTCTTCCTCAAGATCGTGGTCTTTTAATGGAAAAAGATCCTTTCTCTTTCAATGAAAAATTAGGTAAAGTCCGTTGTAAATCAAAGAGCTCCTATATTCGACCATCTAAGAAGAACCTAAATTTCCCATCTCAATAATTTCTTTGTCTAGTTTCGATAGATATTGGTAAGAACCAGTGAGAAAAGAGATTGTTTGTTGACATAAAATTGAATAAAATTGAGAATAAAATTGTTTGTTAAGGTGACCACATAGTGTCCTAAAATTCCATCAATTAAAGATGTTATGTAAAATGCTCCTAGTTTCGATTTCGTGAAAAAGATTATTTTCAACGACTTTGTTAGCAGAACATGGTGTTGCCATTTTGCTAGTCTTGCCAAGCTTCAGAATTTGATCAAAGTTTTGTCTCCGAGTTTCAAGGTTTTACTCATAGTTAAAGCGTAAAATTGTGGAAAGCTGTTAAAATAACAACTAGTTTAATTTTAAATTTTGTAATTTGAATTTTCCGCTACATAAGAAGGTTTCAAGATCAACAAAAGATAGAGAAGTCATTTCTAGAATTAGGAACTTCTGTCCTCTTTCCGTACTCTTGCTTTTAGTGCTGTTTCGATACTTTGCTAGATAAGGAAACAAAATGTTTTGGAGTCCTAAAGCCAATGGACTCGAATCAGTGACCCTGCTTGTCATTAAGTTAAAGAAAAAATTTGGACAACATAGAAAATAGCTATGGGGCCAGCAGACATAAGCATTTTTCAAATTTTTTAGCAAAAAAAATTTGAAAAAAAAAATTCAAATCAATACATAAGATAATACAAAATATATTTAGAATAACACTAAATGTATTTATGATTTAGTTTTAAAAAAATAAATCTTTTATTATTCTTTAGAAGTTAAACTTATTATTATAACTATTTTATAACTATGTCTTATATCCTTCTAATAAGCCTCTTAAATTCAATTTCATTACTATTGGCATAAGCTTCGCTTGTACCTTCTAATTTTTAGTTTGGTATATGATATAAAGTAAAATAGTGTAAGATAAGCTAATTATACTGTATAAAATATAATAAGGTGAGATTATCATATCTTATATTATTTTATTTGATTTCATATATCGAACGCACTCATAGAGTTTGACTCGATAGGAATAGAATTGCAGAATACGGGTGTCTGGATGGCAAATGCAAAGTCAAAACCAATTGTTTTGAGAAAGAAAAAAAAGCTCCAATTTCTAGTTTTCATATACCTGCTAAGAACAATGCACGTACAACTCAAAATTTGAGTGGTCCTCTTATAATTAAAGTTTTCGTCCAGGAGTTTTGGGACATATAGCCGTTTTTGTGATAAAATTACTATCTTTCTTCTTTTCATTTGCTCTAGATCCAAAAAGCCTCCCTCAATTTTGAAGCGTGAAGAACAGAATGGTCAAGCCAGAGCATCGTTAATCAGATCATTATTTTTCACATAGTCACTTGTTAATTTGTTCTGTTATCAATAATAGTGTAATGGATCATTCTTTCTCATAATTTCACATCACTACAACACATGTAATTAGACGATAATCTTACACCATACAATCAGAAGAGTCCACTTAAATTAAAAAAACTGTTATGATAACATCCATGGGAACAATGCAGAAATGATGGGGCCTATGAGCTGCAACAGGAATGCTTCGGAAATATGACTTGGTGGCCATAGGAAATATGACTTGTGTCCCCTAGAACAGCCCGCGGCTGTTGACAATGCAGGAATACTGGAAGCTTCCAGTGAAGGTCAAGGGGATCAGAGTTCTGGCGTCACTGTTGCCAGAAATACGCAATCTGCAGGTACTGCTGCTGAGGACAAATACAAGCCGAGTAAACCTTCTAGAAAGAGTTGGGCTGATATCGTTGGAGAAGAAGAAGAAGAGAAATTATTAACTCGACAAGACGGTTTTTTGAGCAGTTTTATGGAGATGACTGCAATGATGAAAACCTGAACTCCAACTTCAGTCTCGAAAACTCCTGTCTAACAAGCGAGATAGAAACCATAAGCAAACAAATTAGAGCACTGGAATTTAAGGAAGGATATGGTGGTTCTAGGAATACTGTTTCATCATAAAATAATCCAACAGCGAGGCGCTCTTTGAGTTTTGAAGCTAGTGATGGATGTAGATTCAAATAGGAAGAAGAACAGGCTGCAGGTTTTCAGGGAGATAACTGCAGATTGTCCATGAGCTTGTTATTTTTCCATGCTACTTTCCAGCCGCTAGAGGAACTACTGTTGAATGAAAGCCGTGTATATTTGTGATTACTTGGAATTTTTACCTGGTTTACATACTGTCCAGATATAGCCCATGAACTTGAAGTGAAACTACAATTTATGTGCACATATATAGTTTTTTCTGAATTTGATTTGTTGGTATCCAACAGGCTGCATTATTTCCCAGCTGCTTGAGGAGCTGCTGTATTTTTTTGACCTGGTTTAGTAACTTTATAGTGAAGTAATATTCCAATGCAGTTTTCATTGATTTCAGAATTTAGCTCATGAATTATTTCTGACTGTTGCTTCTTCCAAACTTGAGCTAGCTGGTGTGACAATGGAGAAAGTATGAGGGACTCGCTTACTCGCCGTAGTAATGCCTGTAGGAATAGTTTTTAGCAGAACAACCACTTCATGGGGTAACCATCTCCATTCATTGCCACATATTCCAGGACAGAAGAAATGCTATAAACCAATTGACTAGAGAGCTCGGTGGCTCAATTAGATAAAGTGCTCGCTCAAAGCCTAATATCAAAAATTGTTTAATAAACGAGCCAAAGATCAAGTGTAGGCTCAACTCATTTAAACTTATGAACAATTTATTTAAAAACTGTTTAGAGTTCAATTTACAAAAGTGCCTCTTTAGTTAAAGGAACTAACATTTAACCTGCTAATATTCGGCATAGCTCAACTGGTTTACAATCCTAAGAAAACTCAACTCCATAATCAAAAAATTGTTCAATCCATCAGAATATTAGAATTGTTGAATACTAAAAAGTATGTTCTTAGATGAGTTTAATGTACCGAATAAGCCTACCGTAAAGTGTGCTTAGTACAATCTTTTTTGATAGGAACATAGGGTGACTTCAGCGCTTTTCTATTTTGTAAAAAAAAAAAAAAAAAATTGTAGTAGAAGACCCATAACCCCAAATGTCCATCGCCACTAATGCTCCAAGAGCCGAGAACCAATACGATACCAGGCCCCATTCTCCCTTCTTACCTTTGACGAAGACCTGAGGCTGAAATTCTCGTAGTCTTCCTGTAAATTTCAGCATAAAGATTCATGGCCAATTTGACTTCTTTAGCATTTCATACTCTTTTTTATCGTTATGTCATTATGTTGTTGGCTTTTTAGAAGCGTTGAACTATGGCTAGAAGCATAAACCTGGCCTTTCTTGGCACGCGCAGTGTCATCGGCAAATATTAGCCGGACGTAAATGAACTAACACGTTTACAAAAAGTTCGACGATTTAACTTGATAAAAATTAGTTATAAAAGGTCATTTAATAAACAAATCAAATTTGAACATGGATAGGGTCCATTCGAGGAAACTCAAAAATAGCTTATTTTCTTAAATTTATTAAAAAAATTTGTTTGCTATGTCATCAAAGTATATTTGGGAGGCTTATTTGAGTTACGAAATAACTTTTTGCGAAAATAATAATAAGATTGTTTTTTTGCTTCTGATACTAAATATCTCCACATGCTATTGCGTACAAGACTATTCTCCATTCATGGTATTGAGCATGTCATTAGCCCAAGAGAAAATAATAATAAAAGTGTGCACATTTAACTCTTTATGAATCGCATAAATGCAGACACCTTGTACATTGAGGTGCTCTTATATTTATTTGTTTATTTATTTATTTTTTTGGCCTCAATATGTTCTGATATTTATAATTATACATTAAAAATAAACTTTTTTAAATTATTTAATTTTATTAAATAAACATTTTTAATAATTCAATTCTATTTATGAAAAAAATTTATAAATTTAATTATTTTTGTTAGTAGTATAAAGTTAAACAATCTGTTCACAAAAACTTAAAACTCTGCTCTATAAAAAACAAGTTTGACTTGAGTCAACTCGTAAGTTAATTGAACCAAATTTGAATTAGTCAAAACTCGACTGGTCTCAGGTTGTTTAGACCCCAAGGATAATCTCCTTCACTAATGCAATTGAAGCCACCGAAACAATTGCCGTTTCAACAGAATATAAGCATGTATTGCGTTTTACAACTTATTTAAATTCATGCATCTTTTACAACGACGGAGCATATAAGCAATGAAGATTTTAGCAAATTCGTTCAGTATTAAGATTGAAGTTATTTAGCAAATTAGCATGACTGAGATATTGGAGAAAACTAACACAAGTGATGCCTATCCCACCAAGACTATACACCATAATAACAAACAGTTCAAACAATATACACCATCATCACTAATGATAAGGAGCAGTAATTGAGAAAGAAATTGTGGGAAAAAACACTCCAAACATGTGTTCTGTAGCCTTGTTATGCAGTGACGGTTCTCTTATTCATGGTAACTTATATATTGAATCACCTCCTGCTGGTCTGCTGGTTTTGGGATCATATGCTGCATAGAAATGGTTAAAAGTTGCTTCAATATCTGATGATACTTTCATTAGATAAAAAGACTACAAGAGAGACAAAAAACAAGCTAGAATATCTTCTCCAGCATTTGCAAGCAAGCACTTCAACTGAAATAAAAATTTTGGAGGTAACACGAAGGTAAAGTCCGTTGTAAATCACAGAGCTCCTGTTTAGCAATTGTAATAGGAAATTTGACCATCCAACAAGAATTAGTGTGACGACTAGATTTTCCCTCTCATCGATTCCTTTGTCTTAAATGAACATTCTTACATACTATTTTATCCACAAAGTTAGGAATTTATACAGATATTGGTGGACAACAAAAAAAAAAAAGAAATTTTTTGTTGATATAAAATTGAGAATAAAAAATTGTTAGTTGAGGTAACATATTGTCCCGAATTTCCATCAATTAAGGATGTTATGTAAAAGGCTGCTAGTTTTGTTTTGCAAAAAGATTGTTTTCAGTGACTTTGTTAGCAGAACATAAAACAGACTTTTCTGATCCATAAACGGCTCTGAATTTAGAGAGCATCAACAATGAGCAACAGTAAGCAACAGGCCAAGACACTTGTTGCCCAAAGCATTGGAGTCTTTGCCGCTTTATATTTTGTTTACTTTTTGCCTCTTCCTTCCACGTGGAACTGTTTATCAGTCATATACTCAACACTTAATTAGATCAACAGAGTTAATGTGCCCCCACATATTCTCCCTTAGAAGTGAAATTTTCACTGTTCTTAAAGTTAGTCATGAAGCAGGTTTAGTAATCGCATCAAACTGTTATTTATCTTCTATAATTGAATACTAATAGGGAATCACAGGCTGTCCAAAAATAGAACGAGTCACAAATTATCTCTGTTTTTTTTTTTTTTATTTTGGTTTTTTCAGAAGAGGGTTGAGATGAGACAAAGGAAGCCCTTTTATTTGTCTTGGCAGCCTACCATTTTCGGACAATTAATATCCTCCATCAAGTGTGCCTTAAAAAGTTGCCGATAATTACGAAAATAGCACCATAATTATCGAAAAGAGATTAAAAAAAACCCTTACCTTATAAAGAGGCCAAAACATATGTTTTGGATGAGATATCAATTTTTTTCAAGGAAAAAACTGCATCAATTTTTTCAGTTTTTGGTTAGTCTAAACTATTGTCACATACATTTTGATGCTCAATTTGTTCTCATAAATTATTTATTTATTTCAATGCACTTAGAGAATTTTAGGAGTTTTGGTTAATAGAAGGGGTAAAGGTGTCTTTTTATTATTTATGTCATGCTTGACTAACATTTGTTGATCTGAGTATGTTTTTTTTTTTTTTGTTACGTTTAAAAATATGGAGAGTGAATTATTACATGGTTCAAAATAAAATATTTTAAATATAAATTTCTGAAAAAAATGGCTAATTCAACTTCTTTAGCATTTCTTGCTCTTTTGAACCGCTGTGTCACTAAATTGTTGGCCTTTGAGTCGTGAACTTCTAATTCAAACGGTATTTACAGTACATTAGTAAGTATGAGGTTGAGGGTTCGAACTGTCAATCTCCTCAACTGTCCCCTTTCCTCCAACTGTCCCTCTTTCCTCAACCAATTGGTCTAGATCTAAGAAAGTTCAAAAAAAAAAATTTGTTGGCCTTTGAAACGTTGAACTATGGCAAGAGGTGTAAACTTGGCCTTGCTTGGCACGCACGGGCAAATATTGGACAATTTCCTTTTGGCCCGTGCAAATGAAGCCACAAAAACAATTTCTGTTTATGCATAAGCACATATTGTGTGTTACAACTTATTCACATTCATGCAACTTTTATGATGGGATAACATACCAGAAATGAGAATTCTAGCAAATTCTAAAGTCACCATCCGATAATAAGATTGAAGTTAGTATATCGAGATATTGGAGAAAACTAATCATGGAGAAGAGAACTTACATTCAGCTGTTGCAGAGATTTAACAATCAAAAAGAAAACTTAGAGATCGATTCAAAAGAAAACTTAGAGATTGATATTTATATATAAGTATATAAAGTTAAAACTGAAAAAAAATTTCAATTCTTCTTCTTTTTGGCATTGGGGGCAGTTTGGTTAATTGTAGATTTTTGAATTATTATTGTTTCAGTATTTGAGGTTAACATTTTTGTAATTTTTCTTAGTATTTGAATAGAATAAAAATTGTCCTTTTTTTACCATATAAATAATCATAGGAATGTTTGCCTCACATCTATATTTCTCAATATTGTTTTGTTTTCTCTCAACTATATATATCAATTTTAGATATTAATTTTCTTAACGAGCTATTTTTCTTCAAGGTTAGTAAATGTAATTAATTATAGCATGTTATCTATATCTTTCCTCAATTAGTTCTCCCATTGTGATTTGTTCTCAATTTTTTGGATGTCGCAGCCAATTATGCTGGAAGATCTATTTGCAATGTGCAATGTTGGCATGCACATAAAATTCAATCAAAAGGTTGAAATTAACTCAAGTTTTAAAAATAAATATGAGTGAAATTAAAAGGGATCATAGAGAATTTGAAGCTTTTTAGATGTTAGCTGGAAAGCTCTTAGACCTAATAAAAAAAATGTGGCAAAAAAGATCATCTTTTTTTCCTAAAACCGAAAACTCATTTTGGACCATAGAATTTGCTCAATATTAGCCTGATTTAGCAAACAGTTCTAGCAATTAAAAGGCACAAGATTTTTTTGGGTACATTTATCCTATAATGCCTAGCTAGTGTTCATCATGGCAACATTGTTCAAAACTTGCATCAAAGAAAGCATTAGTACTAGTACAGGAACATTACAACAATGCATGAGATATCATCCATACTGCCCCTAGACAATGCCACTTCAAGCAACTGCTCTGATGGTTCTTGAGCATTCTCCATATTTGCAATGCAATCACATGCCTCTTGATTTGAGATAACCTGCATAAACACCATAATTGTTGTTTCTGAATAAGCCGTTTTTGGAAAAACACTCTACAAAAACATCCCAGTTAGGGGGCACAGGATCTCGAACTCCCATTGCCCACCACAAGGTTAAATCTTTGCACCAAAGTTAGTTTTTTATAATTAGTTCTCACAGTCCTATCAGAGAGCATTTAATAGTACAGAGCAATCAATTGGTATTTCGACATTAGTGAGACGGTAAACTCTAAGTTTAATTTCGTCACTTGACCTTGGTGGAATTTGATATTGGAATTTCTCATATAGAATCAAACCCTTTTAGCTAGTTGAACCACGCAGGTGGTGGTACCAGATTTAGCACACTAGTCAATCAGTGTCCATCAGAATTGTGAAGATGTTGATTTTCAAAGCCTATAATCCTACATGCCAGAGGCCGTCGCATGCCAAAATGATGCATCTAGTATCTGAATCAACCTCTTCGATACTCAAATCTGGTTCTGAAGTAATATGGTCCTTGAGTTGAGGATCTGCAAATGCTCTTGTCATTGCTAACTGCCCGTCCACCTGCGGAACATTCCCTAATTAAATTACCAATTAATAGCCCTTAACAACAGCAGTTTTTATCTCAAACATGAAACATATGATGAGAATGTCAACCCAAGGCAGAATTGCATACCTAGCATTTTGGTCTCAAATCCACCTCTACTTTCAACAAGTTCTTTCTCCTTCTGCAGCTCGTGATCTGCGGAAACCTGTTTCGCCACACCATTCCGACATATGACTGCACGAGAATCACCAACATTGACAACAATCAGCTTCTGTCTGTCTACCAATATAGCCGTAACTCCTGTTGCGAACCCCACTATTCTATCCAAAATCTCTTCATCTATAGCTTTATACGCTCGTTCGTCCAGAAATCAGGCTGAGCATTGGATGGATGACAAAGTGAGCAAAAACTTCCAATCAAAAGACCCCTGCCGATGAAAAACACATAGTACAAGAAGCCAGCTATTGATACTCATACCTCACTCAATTTGTTGTCAAACAGGTGCTGCTGCAAGTATTTTGCAACATTCGGGCCAGAATGGCCATCAAAGATTGCATTATAGGCCTAACTCATGACCATTGATTTCCCTATTTTCTGCCACTACATAATCTTCTATTCCATGATCCATTTTTCCTCTCACCATATGGTAGCCATGAGAAACACTTCGACTCAAAGATTCCTCCTCTTCTTCATTACTTTTATCATCACTAGCAAGTACGGATCTAGAAAAAATTTTGGGGGGGGGGGACAAAATTTTTATGTATAGTTATAATAATAAAATTAATTTATAAGATGAAAAATGAAAGTTTATATTAATTATTTGAGTAATAAATATTACAATCATATCTTATGAGTTTTAATATTTTGAAACTATTTTTTTTATTTTTTATATAATTAAATATATTTTTTATATAAATAATAATTTAATTATTTAATTATTTATCTGTCGTGAGATTGCACAATAAATTTTTTATGATATTTATTGTAGAAAAAATATTTATTTGTGTAACTGTTGTGATCGATGAAATTAAAATAAATTTTATAAATGAATATATATTAAATTATACAACATGAAACATATATTTTGTTTTCTTTTTGAATGTCCTCAGGTGATAAGTTTCATCAAAAGATACAATATTGTTAAAAAGACTGTATGACAATAAGAAGATTTTGTTCATATAATTTTGAAAGTAAAAATATGAAATCTAAAACAAACAACTCAATACACAAAGTTCCTATATTTAACAAAATTTAGTTTTAGAAAGTGAAATTATAAATTTTGAAATTCAAAAAGATTTATTTAAAAAAAAGTTTTACTAAGAAAAGAAAAAATAAGAAAGGAAACATTCGACAAAAAAAAAAAGGAAAAGAAAGTAAAAATGCAACAATAAAACAAAACAGAAAAAATAGCACCAAACATGGGCACATTGAAGCTCGAACCATTGATTAAGGAAACAAAGGGCGCAAAGTGCCCCCTTGCCACTGGGTTAAGTAAGACGTGTAGCCTACTGTAGATAAAAAACAATTAATAAAAGAAAAGAATTCAGGGGAGCAATTGCCCCCCTGGTTATTGTCTACATCCGTCCCTGATCACTAGACAAATCATCCCAGGTTTCCTCCTAGAATCCACAACACAAATATCAGAAACTGTGCAAATAAGAGTCTCCGGGAACAGTAGAATGTGCTGAACATTCAAACAGAACAAAAGGCATTGTGATTATAGAAATCAGATTGCATCTTGCGAATTGTGGGGGAAAAAAAATCAAGTACAGGTCATGGAGTCTTCTCTTAAATCAAGACCGAGATATTTACCTCTGCCGATTCTGGAGATTCTTTCAAATATTCATCTTCCGGACCAGATTCTACATTCTGCAACAGGACAATTCCCAGATAATTGGAGTAATTGACAATACCGCAAGTATATTTTCCTTAATAAATTAAGCAAAAGCATTATGAAGAAATTGTGAATAGGTCATAGTGTAACGGTAAAGTTATTCTTTGTCCATTATGACATGAATGTCACATGTTCGAGTTGCAGAAATAACTTCCGTGTAAACACGAGGACACGAGGTAAGGTCATTGTCATACAATGTGATGCCGGAAGTAATCCTGTCAAACAACCCAAGAAATTCCAAGGAGACATTCCCAATGAAAGGGAGGACCAGGAGGATCAGAATCACTACATGGCAAGTACTATGTTCAGATGCAATCATCGTGGTGCTGCATCAAGCCTGACGGGATTGGAACACTTTCTATGTGACAAACAGACCCTAATGCGCACGCTGCTTAAAATTGTAATGTAACTGCCGAGAAAGTAGTAGAAGAAATGTACATACATTCTCTTCAAAAGAATCCACATCATCTCACAGGCTTGATCTCTTCTTCTGCTCATCAACATAAGGCATTCAAGGCGTTAATTTTGATGACCAAAACTAGTGGAGGTACACCACCAAATGACTAATTAAAAAACAGTTTAGCTGCAAGAGGAAAGGAAAAGGATCAATACCTTCCGCTCAAGCAAAGCCAATTCTTCTGCAGAACAGATTTCAGCAAGAAATTTCGAACAGATGGACCCATCTTTTCACTAAAAATTTCACTGAACGAAGTCATAACCATCACATATTTGATGCTTTCTGCCACAACTATTGGGTTATATAGTTGTATACATATCTTTACACGGTACAAAATTTTTTTCTCAGCTTCGATTGAAACTCGAACTCGTCATTAGCTCTTTAGATGACTCCACCAGTACAATTTAATACAACATTTTCAATTTCATCATCATCTATCTCTATTAACCAAAAGCCTTATATTGGCCAATAAGTTGGCAGCTACGAACATACATTTAGCTAAAGACCAGCGGAAGAAAGGGGAAAGTAGAAGAAGCAAGATTTGAATACCTTCTCTATAAAGGAATTCACCTAAGAATTCAAGCCCTTTTTCCTTTTGTGCAAGTGAAAATGGCAACTTTCAATTATGGGCTAAGATTGGGAGTCCAAATCCAAACTCTAAGTCCCGGCATTCAAAACATAAACTTCATTGACAATATAACAAAATAAAAGGGGTATCTCTTCATCTATCTTCTTTGGCTATTAAACAATTAAAATGTCACATTTTTAATTCCCATTTATGATGGTCTTACAGAATCTGTAACACAGACACTAAAAATAGAACTGTAAAACACACAACAAAAAAAATATTAAATATCATTAAATTGTGAGACACACACTAAATTGATTATGAATTCGAACTTGCGCCTAAGATTTTGTTTAATTCTTGTGTCTATCAATTTTATTTGTTACTGGTCATATTTATTATAAGGAAAATGATTATTGGATTGAGTAGGGTAGACTGAGTAGGAGACCGAATTAAATATTATGCACATCTTTTATAAATTTACATTAATATTAGTTATAAGTTTTATAAATTTTTTCATTATTTTTATTTTTTTATAATTTATAACATACAAAATCATTAAAATTTATATGTAACTAAACTCTTGTTGTGGAAGGGAAGGGGGTTGCCTTGCAATTCTCCATACAAGTCGGACCCCAAAGTAGAGGGAATAATATACGAGTGTCCACACCATTTCGAGACGCCAACGGCATGTCCACGTGGCTAGCTGATGTGCTGCCACTCGATACCGTCAAGTCAGGAGATGGCTTGCGACTAGTTGTTCCCCAAGCGGCAACTTTGTCTTCCACTTAATGAGATTTTTTTTTTTTTTTTTTTGTAAGTGAGGCTGAAAGATCAAGAAGAACAAAGTTGTTAAAATTCAGATACAAGAAATTTCAACACAGTTACACAATCAATTGTACTTACTAGAATTACGGAGTCATAACTATTTTTCCTTGCGTCGATGTTCATCAGAAAAATACTATATGGATGCACTTTTAATTTGACATATCAATGCAAGTTTGATAAACAAAAAAAATTATGATACATATTATTATTATTTTCTAATCTAACACATATTTTTATTTATAATATATGTAAAAATATTATTATTTCTTTTGGTTTTTTGGGGGGGGGGGGGTGTTGAGGGGAGAGTGTTCACCTGTATTGGGAGGTCACTATCCTGTTTGGCTTGAATGATTTTAGCATTAACTGTGGACGATTACCCCATTGTGTCGCTGGTGTGCTTCCACAAGTTACAATGGCTATGAAATTGATATTTAATGAAGACAAGGTCGAGCACAGCAGGCTTACACTTGATATCCTTCTTCAAGGACAAAGGAAATTGGAGGAGAAACCATAAGCTAGAAGCCCCACGAAAGCGACGGGCTTAATAAGAAGTTCTGAATTCTAATTATTAAAGTGTTTGTTAAGGGACTAATATTATTATATCTTAATACACATTTGAGCATTGTTGTCAAACCCGAATCGGAATGGCTGGTTCAATCGGTCGGATCAGTGACCGGTCAGAGGTCCGGTCTGGGTTGTAACTTAAATTTGCTGCGGACCGGACCGGTCAAAATTCGGTCAACGAACCGGTTCAACAGGTTGGACCGGTGAACCTGTCACGGGTTGACCGAGTTGGTCACTTTTAATAATTAAGAAAAAATTTCACACAACTTTATAAAATTTAGTTTTTGAACCTCTGACCTCCAACATGAAAGGTAAGTCTCATATCACTAAATCAACTTATAACTTGTTGTGATCTTTTTTTTTTTTTACTTATTATTTTCTCAAATGTCTAATATAATACACATACTATTTTATGTATCTTATAAATTAACACTTACTTTTTTTTTTGTAAAAATAATTATTAATTTTTTTAAATTGGTAATTCTATCTTATAATAAATTTTAAATTATATATTTTAAATTTATAAATGTAAGTATTCTAATACATACATATATATTATAATATTATATTTTATATATAAATTTTGATGTATAATATATATAAATATTTTTTTATATATTTAATATTAAATACCGATTTTACGGATTCAATTTTCGATTAAATTGGTTGAACTGATTAGACCTTGAACTACTAAATTTTCTAGTTTAATATTCGGTTCGGATTTATAATATTGAATTTGAGGCGTCAAACTTTATGAGTTTTGGACAGAAAAAAAAAAAAAAAACCGAAAAACGAATCCCAAATGAGCCTGTCGAAGGCCCATAAACGGAACCCGAAATTTGGCCTGTGACTTAGAAAATGTGGGCACCACTAAATTTGCCTCTAGTTACCCAATTATTTACATCATTTGGGAAACCAATTTTCGATACTTGTCCAATTTTACAATCAGACGGCCAAACTTCTTGTTTCTTTTAATAACCAAACAAAGAAACATTAATTATGTATAGAAACATTTTGCCCCAAAAAAAAAATTAAGTATAGAAACATACTTTTTCTTGCTGTTGGCCAATAATATATAGCTAAAAAGTATAGTTATTAATCTTAGTCTGACATTGATCCGGACAAAATATCAAGCCATAGGCATAGGTCGTTGGTTCAATCAGCGTATCACTGCTTGAACCGATGGGGTAATTGTATTACATATTGTTACAATAGTTATGTATGCATTAATTACCTACACAATTTTAAGAACTCTAACTATATGTAAACGTTTTTCTAATAATATAAATGTTAGAATTTAACATATAATCTATGTCTCCCAATAGTTTAATCTTTTAGGTGGATTGATTTTTTGACATGGTATTGGAGCTCTATAATAAAGTGGACTTGTGTTCGAATCCTACTATCATTATATTTAATTGCAAATTTTTACAATTATGATAATTTTGTCTTTCATTCATGATTTCAATTCAACAAACTCTTGTGTGAGAAACTGTGGTAAAGTTTAATATATAATTCATATTATGCATAACCACTCCCAACAACTTAAACATTTGGGGTAGATTGGTTTCTTAATAATAAAAGTAACTTACACTTATTTGTTTGATAGTTACGATAAATTATCATACAATTGAAATAATTTTCGATTGAAATTAGGATTTGTTTTGATATTTTAAATTTTTTAATTTTAAATTTAAGTGTTTTTAATCTTGGTTCACTCGGTTGACTAGGTCAATTATCTAGCTTATTTTTTAATAAAACGAAACGGTCTAAAGATTCGGTTCACTAATTCACCCATTTGATTGATTGGATTAGTTCGAATTTAATAACTATCCTAAAAAATATCACTAACAAGTCATTTTTTATTAATTAAAGTTGATGTCATCATCCCTGACATATGGCAAGCCTCTCCAGTATATTTTGTCATACAGACCAATATAACACTCACAAAACTGAAAGGAAAATTAACAGAAGAAGAGATAAACGTAAGCCAGGCACCTTAATTTAATCGCATGGAATTAAGAACAAACACACAATAGAAGACAAACCATTGTAGAATGACAAAGCAGCCAGACATCCAAATATCAAAAAAATGCGTCCAGCCATTATAAACAAACACAATCACAAACACACACACACACACACGCACACACACACCCTTTGTAATGTGTAATAATAGAGCTCTCAACACTGAAGAAGCAGCTTTTGTTTTTGGGTTGTGAATAAGCACTGCATTTCCTGTGTGTATATAGGTAGATTTGTCGAAGAAAGGTGCCGAAGCTTAAGCCAAAAGTCAAATCTGCCGTCCTGTTGACAGAATCTTTCCAATTTATTTAGCAATATTGCAAATGCTGCTGATGGGGTACAGCGAATTCGTTACATTTTGCATGCTGTTGCCATATGCTGCATGTAGACGTATGCCGACCGTAAGGTAGACAATTAATGTACAGCCTACTAAAGAAGAGCCTATAATATCGGACGGATTGCAATCTTAATTTAAGCGGACGGTTGTCTTGTTTGTTTGCATATCTCGTTTGTTGGTAAATGTTTTGGATTTGCCAAATGGAAAAGACAATATCAAACTATTTGTAATGCAATTTATTTGGGTTTCAACCACACGCTGCAAACGTCTGTTGGAAAATAAGTGATCTGGTATTCGTTATACTATTTCCGCGTTGAGGGTATGGATCGGTTATGGTTTGGGCTTTGAGATTTATTGTGCATATTTATATTCTTTTCAAGTATAACTAGTAAGATTATTATTCTGTTGTTATTATCATAAGTTCTCTTTATGTACTCTTCTCTTATCTAGTGGATTTTCTCCTCTTTATCCATAATTTTTCTTGACATTGAGATTTTTTTACGTAAATCTGTGTGTTTTTGTTGTCTTTTTTTGTTGTCTGTCACATTTATTTCCGCGACAACATATTTGAAATTTTTAATATGTACACTAAACCACGATAATTACAGTTGAGAAAATCCACAAATCTTTTGTATGTGTTGCAATGTTGTCTTTGGCACAATTTAGTGTATTTTAGCAAAATTTCAAGAGATATATCCAAATAATTTAAAATTACAATGTGTTCTTTTTATTTACCAATAAGTTTTCTTAATGATACCCAAATCTTTTTCAAAATTGAAAGTGTGGAATTTAAGTCTTTGTCGTTTACTAATTAACCAAAAAAAAGAATTTTTTTTAAATGTTAGGATAGTGCTGTAAGTTTGAATTTATGGGGTATTATTGAAAAGAAATTAAGAAATTTATTATAAGTTAAGTAGCTTTGTATGTAATTGACCTTTAATTTAAAGAAAGGGAATTTATGGTTAAAAAAATATGTGAAGATAGCGTTTCAGTGGGAAAAATACAGTAAACACGTTCTGATGTATCATAATTTGATGAAAGGACACTTGAATTCAAAAAATAAAATAGAACAACACACGAACCATTTGATGACTTGTCTCTTACATAAATAGCAGCCGGGCAATAATTCAAATACAAGCCATGTAAGTAGTGTTACCAAGTATTGTGGAAGGGTTTCTTAAATAAAATTTAAAAAAGAAAAAAAAAAAAAAAGTGTTGCGGAAGGGAAGCGGTTGCCTTGCAACTCTCCGTGCAGATCGCCAAGTCGGACTCCAAAGTGGAACAATAAGATACAGATGTCCTCACGATTTTGAGAAGCCAACAGCATGGCCACGTGGCTAGCTGATGTGCTACCACTCAATACCGCTTAAGAACCTGTTTGACGTACCTGTTTAATATTACTGTTATTAACTGCTGCTGCTAATTGTTATTACTGATTACTGATTGCTGATTACTAAAAAAATTAATGAAATATTTAATTAATTTTGTACTTGCTGTTACTGTTAAATAAATAAATGACTAATTTAGACATTTGATTTATTTTAATATATTAGATTAACAAAATTATCTTTATATTTTATAATTTTTATTTTTAAAATAAATATTTTATAAATAATATTAAGAATTTTCTCACTTAATTTTTAATTTTTTTAAAAAATATTAATGTTTACTAGATAATAAAAAAATACAATTTTTGAAGTATTTTTTAAATATCAATACTAATGAAAATTTGAAGTCAAAAAATATTTACGAATTATTAAAAAATAAAAGTGTTATATTTATATAAATATTGATGAAATTTAATAAATACTAACAAATTATATTCAAGCGGTAAGTAAAAAAACTATAAATTTATATAAATATTATTTGATGGTATTTTAGTTTATATAAATTATTATTAATATTAAAAACTGAAAAGCAACTAGCAAAAAGTAAATTTGAACTATTTTTCAATTAGATACTTTTAAGATGTCATATAAGAAAATAAGTGGAATCAAATAGCAGTTCAAAAAAATTAACCAAATATTCATTTTTCTACTTTTTGAAAATAAAATGTAAATATACCATCTTAAAAGTTAACTCAAGCACTCCCTAAGTCAGGAGATGGCTTGCAACAAGCTGTTCCTTGAACGGCAGTGGTTTTCTTTTTTTAATTATTATTACAACAAGAGTAATAGAGCTTGTAAAAATCGAACAAAATATTAAAAAATCTCAACAAAATATCACAATTAATTATTTAGAAGTAGGAGACCTGTGTTTTCTTGCATCGATATTAATTTGTAAGAGAAATACTATATGAACGTACTTTTAATTTGACAAATTGATTCACATTTAATAAAGAAAAAAAATTTTAATACATATTATTATTTATTAATAACATGAGGAGTCTGATAAAAAAATGTGTCTGGTGTGAATTTCCTATTCATGATTAAAAGGTCATCAAAATTGGAACTTAAAGTTCATCAGTGGTGCACAAGCACAAGTCATATGCGGAACCTGTCGTAAATTAAAATTTGTGGGACGATGGCGGGGTTACCTCAAGATTTGCTCATAACGAATTTATTTTAACTAAATATATACTGCAAAATTTTTACAAGCGTTAATGATTTATTTTTCTCTCTAGAAAAATATTTATTAGAAATCTTATATTCCATTAATCCCACCTTAGTTAGACCTTATTAGGCCACTCGTTCGGTAAGCCAAGGTGAAAGATTTTACGATTCCTATGCCTAATGGGATTAAGTAACTTTAGTTAGTGGGATTAATACAAGTACACACATATAAATGTATGAAGTAGCACATACCAAATATTCTCTATTATTATATAATTCTTTTTTTTGTTACATAATTATGTAATTATTATAAATTATTTATTTATTTAGTCATATACAACCTTAAATAGGTTTTTACATTCTCAAATTCACCTTACGGGTATTACTCTTGTCACTCACAAAAGTGAAAAGAAAAATAACAGAAGAAAGGAGATAAACCAAAGCCAAGCACCTTAATTTAATCGCATGGAAATAAGAATAAACACACAATAAAAGACAAGTCTGCAAGATTCCCAAGCAATACATACAAAATAGACCTCTCACACAATCCCCCTGGAAAAATAGAAAAACAAAACACACACATACACCAATTCGAATGCGCAAATTCTTTCATGCAACCGAATAATTATTACAACACAATGGCATAACCAAAAATATATATATATATATCATTTTCCAGGCTGGAACTTTGATTGCAGGTTAAGGATAGTGTTCGAGTCCAATTGGAAAGCCTTGGCAAGAATGTCAGCAGGAATATCTGGGGTAGAACCAAACACTGTATTGGCAACCAAAACGACGCCAGGATTTTGGCTGCTCAATCCTGACAAGGAAATGGCCTTGCCTTTGCCAACATTTCTCTGATAGTGAATGAGGCCAACGGGGAACACAAACACATCACCCTTGTTTAAAACCTTTGTGATCAGACGGTTCCCCGGATTAGACGTAACGAATCCAACTTCAATGGTGCCTTCAATGACGGTCAAGACCTCAGAGGCGCGGGGGTGTAAGTGAGGCGGAACTAATCCGAGTGGCGCAAAATCGAGGCGGAGGAGGGAGACCCCAAGTGTATTGAGTCCTGCTAAATTGGCAACACTCACTAGAGTCGGTGCAGACCCCAATGAATTTGATGTGTCGCCTTCTAAGTGTAGTCCCTGGAAGAAGAAATCCTCAGCTTTAACCTTGCTGGCGTCCTTGCAAGCACGGCCATTGACAAACACTGTCATGATGATGACAATGTAGCACATTAGAATCTCAAAATTTTTCTCCCTTTAACCCACCGCAACAAATAATTTAATTTTCAATACAATTAAGTAACTCCATTCAGATGAGGCCTGCAATCGCTCGATCTTATATTAAATTCTAATACGGTCCCTCACACGGAAACCTATTGGGTTGGTAGCATTTTTGATGTCATGTTAAGAAACCCTTCAATCCAAAAAGTTTATCCGTTAGATGAGGCCCAAAACTAAATTATGTATTATGCTAAAGTGATGCAGAATGGTTATACCTCCACTATTGGCATCAGCCACACAGAAATCCTGAAGTGGACTAGGTTCAGAGGCCAAACCATTGTAGAATGACAAAGCAGCCAGACATCCAAATATCAAAAAAATGCGTCCAGCCATTATAAACAAACACAATCACAAACACACACACACACACACCCTTTGTAATGTGTAATAATAGAGCTCTCAACACTGAAGAAGCAGCTTTTGTTTTTGGGTTGTGAATAAGCACTGCATTTCCTGTGTGTATATATAGGTAGATTTGTCGAAGAAAGGTGCCAAAGGTTAAGCCAAAAGTCAAACATGCCGTCCTGTTGACAGAATCTTTCCAATTTATTTAGCAATACTGCAAATGCTGCTGATGGGGTACAGCGAATTCGTTACATTTTGCATGCTGTTGCCATATGCTGCATGTAGACGTATGTCGACTGTAAGGTAGACTATTAATGTATAGCCTACTAACGAAGAGCCTATAATATGGGACAGATTGCAATCTTAATTTAAGTGGACGGTTGTCTTGTTTGTTTGTATATCTTGTTTGTTGGTATATGTTTTGTATTTGCCAAATGGAAAAGACGATAGCAAACTATTTGTAACGCAATTTACTTCAGCATCAACCTTGCAGTGTAGAAGTCTTGTGCATTGGGGCACCCCCTTGTTGTGCTGTTGGATGCCTGTTTGGGGAATTTTTTTTTTTCTGATGGTGTGTCATCTGCAATGCATTGCATTGAGATCTAAGCATTGTATGGAAAGACATTTCGTTTCATCTTTGGCACAATTTAGATTGTTTAAGCAAAATTTCAAGTGATATATCCAGGTGAAAAATAATTCAAAATTACAATGTGTCTTTTTTATTTACTAATGAGTTTTCTCAATGATATTTGAATCTTTTTAAAAATTAAAAGTCTCTAATTTAAATCTTAATCCTTTACTAATCAGCCAAAAAAAAGAATTTTTTTTTAAATGTTAGGATAGTACTGTAGGTTTGAATTTATAGGGTACCATTGAAAGAAATTAAGACATTTATTATCAGTTTAGTAGCTGTGTATATAATTAAACTTTAATTTAAAGAAAGGGAATTTATGGTTAAAAAGAGAAAATTATACGAAGATAGCATTTTAGTGGGAAAAATGCAATAGACACGCTATAATGTATAGTAATCTAGTGAAAAAATTATTGAATTCAAAAAATAAAAAATAAAAGAAAAAAACACATGAGCGGTTGGATATACAACATACTTTCAAGCACCTTTCACTGCATTTTTACATAATCAATCTCTTTTTTAGTGTACAAAATATGTAAGAATTGTTATCCTTTACAATTTTTTTGTGGTAGACGAAGCTTCATGTTTCTGTATGTTAGGACAGGGAACTGAACAAAAAATGAAGCAATAATATATATTTTGTGCTAGTACTGGGTCATCATAATCCAATTCTGAACAAAAAGAAGCGCCAATAAATATTGTGCTAGTACCACTAGACTTGGTCATAGTCCGATTCTGAACAACTCAGCTTTTGGTCATAATGTTATGAAAGAAGCGAATATTCGGAAGGTGCCCTCAAAGTGTTTTTCAACACAAACATTTGGCATAATAGAGCAGACAAAAACTGATATGACTCAAATGATTCAATTTAATTTATATGAAATTTGACGAAATTCAACTCACATTGATTGAATAGATCAAATAGCAACAATCCGTAACCCAAAACACTCAGAAAACAAAAATGACTCAGAAACCTGAATAACTTCAGCTCTTGCTGGGGCCGCCAGATAGAGTGTGATCTGATGTTCTATTAGCATACCCCAGTAAGATATCCTAGCTACTTATGAAGGGAATGCACTAGAAACACCATATATTTCCTAAATACAATTCAGCCTGCCCATGCCATCCTATTGAAGGAGTAAAAAAAATTTTTAGCTCAGTTGATGAGGACTGTTTGATTAGTAGCTAAATGGAGTTAATGGATAATGGACATAATTAAGTTGGTGCCTAGCTAGTAGGCTATATAGCCGGCTATCATGTTTAGTGGAAGCAGTATTTGGATGTCCCATTCATATCTTGACCAAGGGACTTAAATTAGCAGCTCAAACTAAGAGGTGGAGCCTCGAATGCAAAAGCATATTTGCAATATTTTCTTATTTCCCAAAAGAAAAATGTTTATATACTTGGCATCATTTATTCTTTTTGAGTTAAAGAAATAAAAAAGTAGAAGTGACACCTCACAAATGTGTTAAAAAATTATACTTGTCATATTACACTGTGGACTGAATTATTATAATGAATTCATGGAAATTCAAATTCCATGGTATCAGCATCATTAACCACATGGTATTTATTATTTTTATTTTTTATTTCTTTTTTGGTCCTATGGTAACAATATGGTCTGTTGATAGAGCTGTTGGATGTTGATAATCACTAGACCCAATGACCTCTCAAGCCTGCCTCCTACGGGCCCATCTCGAGTTCTTGACTCCACAGCCAGCTATGGACCTAGGTCCGTAGGTTGATTCGCTTTAAGATTAGCCCAAACTGTCCTCTCGGTAAGCAACTCCCCATGTACGCTCAATCACAGGTCTCGTCCTTTTACTATTAGTTACTTAAAATGTTTTGTTGAAATTTCTTAATTTTGTGTATAATTATTAGGGGTTATTTGATTTATAATCTGAAATTAGAATCAGAATAAAAATCGTAATCGAGTAGAATCGGAAATGGAATCACTTATTTTAGAATATATTTGATTTACTCTGTGATCGGAATCAAAATCTTTTATAAACGTTTGATTTACTATGCAATCGAAATCAATATTA
Source organism: Carallia pectinifolia (assembly GCA_037832335.1). Taxonomy (NCBI): domain Eukaryota; kingdom Viridiplantae; phylum Streptophyta; class Magnoliopsida; order Malpighiales; family Rhizophoraceae; genus Carallia; species Carallia pectinifolia. The sequence goes on from CM075452.1 coordinate 28,912,028, forward strand.
AATCTACGAAAATATTTATATCACGCTAAAAATAAAATAAATATTATTAAAATTATAAATTATAAATATTAAATTGAAAATTATGAAATATAAAAAATATTATAATGTAATGTCAAATTAAAAATATTAAATTATCATAAAAATAAAATTAAAAATTATGATAAAAACTCATAATAATAATAATAATAATAATAATAATAAATGTTATAACAAAAATAGTGTTGTATAAATAATAAAATAATTGATTATCAATAAATCAATAACAATTATAACTATAAAAAATTATTATAGTTTATAATTTAATTATTATCATAAGTTTAGAAATATTTAGTCTTATCGTATTATAAAATTATTTATTATTATTATTATTATTAAAAAGAGGAAAAAATATAATATCAAAATAAAAAAAATTATCCACAATTTCAATAATAAATTTTTTAATAAGAAAGTAAAAAAAAATAAGACAAATGGAAAAGAGAAAGACCAACGACGAAAGTAATTTTTTTTTTTAATTTTAAACAAAACATGAGAAAGAATGAGAAAATGAGGTAGTTAGAGGTAGTTAAAAGAGGAATGAGAATCATTAATGCATTGAATATAGGAATCAAGATTCCTTCAATGTGGGGAATCTCATTCCCTATTTTAAAAGAATGAAAACTAACTTTTTATTAAATAAACAATAAAAATAAAAAATAAATAATTGATCTACTCCTGGATGTCTCAATCTTCTTTTCTTAGTCCTACAACCTCCCTTATAACCCAAAAAAAAAAAAAAAAAACTCTCAATTACAAGCTTATAAGCCGAATAGCTTTTCTCGTTAGCACTGAAATAGCTTGCGCCACCATTATAACCGCTTCTCTTGGCTCAAATTACTTATCACCATTAAAATTCACTACATTGGTTTCTCCCTAAGCATGTAAAAAATGTTCTGATAGCTTGGTGGCAAGTTGTCAAGTTTCCACACTTGCAACTCAAATCCGAATCTTCTTATTAATATTTTCTCTAATAAAAAATTAAGTGTTCTCTTCAACTTAGAAAGATGAAGCATATTCACAATTGTCGTTATCTTTTGTAGCGAGACTCACCAACTTCAATTAAATTTTGAACTAAGATTTTGTCGTGTTACTATAATAGATTAAAGAATCTCAATTAAAGTTCCATTTATGGGACTCAAATCTTTTAGTCGTGAAACTGACTACAAATTGATTAATAAAACAAGTATTTTTGGACTCAAACTCTGATTTAATTTATTTGGCAATTACCATAAGAGTCTAATATAAAATCAAAAATTTTCCGTTTTCTATACGAGTGTGTGCTTGTGAGAGAGAGAGAGGTTTGGTGGTAAATCACAAAAACATCACTATGGTTTCTCCCTTTTTTTTTTTTTTGTCTGCACTTTAATCTTTACATCAACTTTATATTAACTTTTTTCATCGAGTGAAAAATCAAATATTTTGAAATTTCAAAAAAAAAACCAAATTGATTAATAAAACAAATTAAAATATCTTTTTTTTTTTTAACAAGTGAAAGGTATAACATAATCTAGGACCTATTAGAAAATAAACAATAAATTAACCAAAAAAGAAAAACAAGAAAGAGAACAAAGAGAATGAATTTACATTTCAAAGTCAGAGATTAGATGAGTATTTATGGGAAGGTTATACAATAAAGAAAAAGTAAATCAGGTTATTGTGAATAAGATGCACAATCAAATTCAAGCCATTAATTTGGTTATATCTTAAGAATTTTAAAATCATAAATAAATTGAGAAACTTAACAAAACATAAAACATCTCAAACCTCAAAGATCTTTTTTTTTAATTTATTAAAATCTCTATTGCTAATGTAAGCATAGGTTATATAACCTAATTTTCTACCATACAATACAGCTGTATTTCTATATGGTAAGGGAGGAAATTACAGAGAATCTATTCTAGGAATTTTAAAATCATAAATAAATTGAGAAACTTAACAAAACATAAAACATCTCAAACCTCAAAGATCTTTTTTTTTTAATTTATTAAAATCTCTATTGCTAATGTAAGCATAGGTTATATAACCTAATTTTCCACCATACAATACAGCTGTATTTCTATATGGTAAGGGAGGAAATTACAGAGAATCTATTCTAGGAATTTTAAAATCATAAATAAATTGAGAAACTTAACAAAACATAAAACATCTCAAACCTCAAAGATCTTTTTTTTTAATTTATTAAAATCTCTATTGCTAATGTAAGCATAGGTTATATAACCTAATTTTCCACCATACAATACAGCTGTATTTCTATATGGTAAGGGAGGAAATTACAGAGAATCTATTCTAGATAGCATAATCTAGCAAGTCCAGAAAAGATATAGCAACATACAATACGAATGCTAAATCCCTACAAATTAATTCTATCTATGGCAAAAAAAATCTGAAGATTATGCTAAATCCTTGTGGATCTTTAACACCAAAAGTAATTATTAGCCTTTCATTTATCACTGGCGAGCCATTCCTTCACTCTGGTGGCACATTTGGCTCATCAAGTTTGGCTTGTCCAAGCAACTGAAAGCAAAAGTGCACAGAACAAATGACTCCCAGTAAGTAACATAAGATATCAGATGTAAAGTTACAAGTAGTTGAGAGAGAGAGAGAGAGAGAGAGAGAGAGAGAGAGACCTCAAGATATGGCTCAATTTTGGCCTTGAGATTGGCATATTCTGATTTCAGCCGTTGGAAGGCTGCCTTGGCACTGCAACGTTCATATATACATATATTTGCATTGATTATCAATTATTGCACAGATGTAGATCCATGGATAAAATAGATTATATTAGAAGCATCATAAAGAAAAAGGGTGCTATAATTAAAAACAAGGAAGACATGTTAAGAAAGCATGATGGGGTTAAGCATTCTATCAAATAGTTCGTAAGTACTAGAGTTGTTTATAAAATTGAAGATTTTGAATTTGCGTCTATTCGAAACTAACTAACTAAAATAAAATTTTGATCTTTAAATTGTTTTCAGGTCCATAAATCATATAAATGACAGTCTAAACCTAGCTGCGAAAATCTACATGCCAAAAAAATTGCTCCCAATATTAACATAATACTACAATATTTGAAGAAAAATTTCAGAAAAAAATAATAATAACGATATCACCTTTCTATGTTCCCTTCTTGACAGTATGCTAGCATCTGATTCACTTCTTTATTGATTTTGGCAGCGCCAATACTACAAGGTGCAAACACATCTATTATTTAGATTATATAAAATACATAAATTAGAAATAATATCCAAATCATGATTTTAGCAAAAAATTATGATGAGGAATCTCATTTCCTGTGACTAAAAACCAGAGCAGTATGATTTTTTTTTTAAAACAAATTCGATTTCCTAACTGCTTTTTTTATGATGGATTTTAGGTCCTTAATTATATAATTGAAATAATTCTTTCAACTCGTTAACCTTATAACCCTTTCTTCAAATTAAAATATAAGATCTCAAAGTTGAAATTCTAATTTTTAATCAATGTAATGTCTTCTGAGATACTTTACTTTCTTTTTTTTTTTCGTTAATGTACCTTCCGCTGCTGCCCTTCAGTCGATAAAGCATCTTTTCAAGCACAAAAGCATTACCCGGGGTTTGCTGCCTGTACAAATAGTACACATTGAAATTTAATTTGAGCAACAGCTGTAGTTACAATAACTCCACAATGGGTGTCAGCAATTAATTAATTGATTAATTAAACAAAGGTTTAAGTTTAAGCAATTACACTTACAATGACTCCTCCATAGAAGTTATGTATTTTGTTGAATCCCCGAAAAACAAACCGAACACATTCTCCACAAAATCGGGATTATCCTCATTTTCAAGATCCTCAACCTCAACAAATTTATCGTCAAGAATTCTCTGCATTTTATTGTTAGTAGGAAATTAATATTGAAAAAAAAAAAGAATATAAAAGGCATAATATTCATTTTTCTCATGGGGTAATTAATTAAGATAAAATTATGATCAGTTGTTGTAGATGAACAAAACTGTAAAATAAAACAAAAACAAAAACAAAAATATGTTGGCATCAAGTTCTTTTGTAAGAGAATTATTTCCAATAGAATAAAACAAGATAGCTCTCTCCATGTTGAAAATTTTTCTTTTTCGGATTGAGTAACTGAGAAGTCGAATCCATTTTGTTACTGAAAGAAATGATTCACACACTACAAACAGATCACTTAAACGAAACAAGAAACTATAGCCAAGGAATGGGATAATGATTTTTTGGCTCTAAACGTTTCAATTTCTTTCAAAGTAGTCCTAAATAGTTTAACCATTTAAATTTACTCCTAAACTTTATCATTCCATTTTAATTAAGTCTAATCTAGGACGGAATACAGTCATTCTGTCGCATATTCCATTTTTGATTGGCCATATTACATTATTAATTGGACTTAACTAAAATGAAATGACAACATTGAAAACTAATTTGTAATAGACAAAACATTTAAGATTGTCTTAAAAAAAACTAAAACGTTTAGGACGAAAAATATCATAATCCCGCCAAGGAATGAATATCTAAGTTCTACATAGACTTCTTTGAATAGCTTAAAATAATATGTAGGTTAACCAAGCTTGAATGGCATCTTTAGAAGAAGAAGAAGAAGAAGAAGTAGAAGAGATGTATATATACCTCGTCAAAGAATGACTGCCTCATGATGGCAATTTGTTGGCTCAAGGAATTGTTGTTTTCCATTGATCACAGTAAAAATAGGAAGTCACCGCAAAATTGCTAGGATTTTGCAGATTTGTGCACTAGAAAATGGAGGGCTGCATGAGATTATATACAGTTACAAAAGTAAGCAAGAATCAACACATGTAATATGCAATAATAAATAGCTCAGAAAAAGCTGGATTACACCTTCTAATTAAACAGGTGACATTATTGGTGACAAAATTGGTAACAAAGATCTACTTTTTTTTTTGTAACTGGCATGCAGTATTTTACAAAGATAACTTAATTGTATTCGCGTATTAACTATAAAAATTAGTCTACATTTTTTTTTTTTTGTAAAATTGTCGATGTTAATCAGAGAAGATTTCAAGCAACAGCATTTTCAGATTCTTGTGTTTTGAAGGATTTGCTTTTCCCTTTTTAAGCAGATATGCCAAATTTTACATCTTTTTGTAGATTGCAAAATTCATGTCTAGATACGCCGCACAGTTAATTTGTTGAAAAACTTTCATAGAAAAGCAACTTTAGATTTATTGTAATTTGTGCCGCGTACGGGTGCATAACCACACTTTCACTTAATACCAATCGAAATGATAAACTGCTCATCTCGCCATTACAACAACTGTAATGCAAGGATGCACAGACACTCCTATTTTAAAGAAGTGTTCGTGTCGGACACTTCTCGGACACGGACACGCCTCGGACACGGCACGGACACGTGTCCGACACGCCAAAAAATGTCCGCCAAAAAAAATTAAAAAAAAAAAAAATCGGACACGGCTCGGACTCGCTGAGGACACGCGGAGACGGCTAACAAAAAGAAAAGTAAAAAAATGAAAAGGGATGAGTTTGTCTTTTTTTTTTTTTTAAATTTAAATGAAGGATAGTAGGAATTGGGAAAGATTTGAATTTTTTTTAAAGTTATCGTTTTTTATTAATATTTATTATTTAATATGTATTGTGAGATTTAAAATATATATTTTATAAGATTTATTTTAATAAAAATTAAATTTATATATGTTATATTTTAAGTTATAATTTATATTTTGTTTTAAATAATAATATTTACTTATATATATACATACGTGTCTATGCCGTGTCCGTGTCCTAATTTTTATAAAATTGACGTGTCGCCGTATCCGTGTCCTACATGTCCGTGTCGCCGTGTCTGTGTCGGTGCAACCTAGCTGTAATGTCTCGCACAAAAACATGTTCAATAAAAAAAAAAACTACCTAGCTATTTTATTAAAAAATAATTTAATAGCTTCAGTTAAATAATTTTAAAATAAAAAAATTAATATCAATCATTAAATATTAAAATTCATAAAAACATCGAAAAAAAACAAATTATTAAAATCGTTGAATGAAACTACATAATCACTTATTACTATTTATTTAAACTTACTTAATCTTACTTTTTACTAAAATGCCTCGACTGCGTGCATCACCGCACTTCCACTTAAATTATCGCGACGTCGAATGGCTGGTCTTCTCGAGTAATTTGTGCTGCATTTGCACGCATAACGGCACTTTCACTTAACACTAATCGAAATGACAAACAAGAATTATAATGTCTCTCCCAAAAATAAAGCTCAGTCTAAGGTCAGCTCAGTTAATAAAATTTTCAATGCCTACTTAAAAAATTTAGAATTTCAATCTTACTAGCGATCTTTAATTTCAATCTTACTAACGATCTTTACAACCTGTAGCTTTCCATGACTCAAGACAACCTCCTTTCACCTAAAAATCTTTTTTGACTTGAAAAAACAAAAACAAAAACAAGCTCAAACTACCAAGCTATTTTCGTTATAATGGCTCGTGATGACAAATGGCTCATCTTATCGTGACAAGTACTAACTAAATTCTTTGCTTCGCTGTACAAATTTAATACGACAGTTGCAAGCTACAACTACTGAGCACAGCTGCCATTTGACAACACTTACAGAGCATTCTAACAAGAATCGGCTGTGATCTCACAGGATACCGGCCTCTCAGAAGATCCACATCAATCACACAGAAATCTGATATGAATGAGTTACATTTCATATCATATGTCCATCTACTAAATACAAACACGAAGCATCATCATTCAAATTTAAAACAACAGCAAATTCACGAAAACCCCATCTCTAATACAAGGACTCAATTCATAACACGTCAAATTCGGTTTGACCCATCGACAACAGAAACATAATCACTCACATGAGAGCCAACAAGATACAAACTTCAAGCAGAAAATTTCAAGCCGCCTCAGGCAGCAGTTTCCTCTTCTTCCTCCTCAAAATCCTCATCATCGGCCGTTGCATCCTGGTACTGCTGGTACTCGGCCACCAAATCATTCATGTTACTCTCAGCCTCAGTAAATTCCATCTCATCCATACCTTCACCGGTGTACCAATGCAAGAAAGCCTTGCGCCTGAACATGGCTGTGAATTGTTCACTGACTCGCCTGAACATCTCCTGGATGGATGTTGAGTTACCCACAAAAGTAGATGCCATCTTGAGTCCCTTGGGTGGGATGTCGCAAACGCTGGACTTAACATTATTAGGAATCCACTCAACGAAGTATGAGGAGTTCTTGTTTTGGACATTTATCATTTGTTCATCAACCTCTTTGGTGCTCATCTTACCACGGAACATGGCTGAAGCAGTCAGATAGCGACCGTGACGTGGGTCAGCAGCACACATCATATTCTTGGCATCCCACATCTGTTGGGTGAGTTCAGGCACAGTCAATGCACGGTATTGCTGGGAACCTCTTGAAGTCAATGGCGCAAACCCAACCATGAAGAAATGTAGACGAGGAAATGGGATAAGGTTGACTGCAAGCTTTCGAAGGTCAGAGTTCAGTTGTCCAGGGAAGCGGAGGCAGCAAGTGACACCGCTCATGGTAGCAGAGATGAGGTGGTTAAGATCACCAACTGCAACACAAAGAACAATGGTCAGATTATGAATCTTCCTTATTTACAGCAAATGTACTCGTATGACATTAAAACTAAATTTTATATTAAGCGAAGTGAAATATATTGTATCAATAGAAGAAAGATGCGAATCTTGAAGACAGTGCATGAAGACGACTTGTCATTCATCATCTTTACTTATGGGGACATAAATGACATTTTAGCTGTCGCTGCAGGGAGGAGGGCGTTTGAGAGAGAGAGAGAGGGAGACAGAGAACAGTAAAAAGAAACCGGCAGAGAGAAAATAAACAAAAACCTACTACCAATTAGCGAAGACACTCATAAGCAACTCCTATTTTAACCACCAATGAGAATGACTTGTGAGCAACCAAACCACATACTTGGCCAACTTTCAGAGCAAGATACGATGCAGAAAAGTAAATTATACATAACAAGTGCCACGTTTTTTCAAATCAGAATTTTAGCTTTCAAGAGACATTAGAGGGTTAAATAAATAAATAAGAGAAATATGCTACAAGATGACAGCATCTTCAGATTTAGCTCCATCCAATTAAACTAATGCAGGATCGCAGATATTGAGAGTTTGCTTACAAGTGGGAGTGGCAAGCTTGAGAGTACGGAAGCAAATATCATACAAAGCCTCATTGTCCAAAACCATGCATTCATCTGCATTCTCCACGAGCTGATGGACAGAAAGAGTAGCATTGTATGGCTCCACGACTGTGTCAGATACCTTAGGAGAAGGAAAGACAGAAAATGTCAACATCATACGATCAGGATACTCCTCCCTGATCTTCGAAATAAGAAGAGTTCCCATGCCAGAACCAGTCCCTCCACCCAATGAATGGCAAACTTGGAATCCTGTGAAAAAAAAGACAGTGACTCATTTTGAAACAGAAAGTATCAATCAATAAGCCCAGAGGCCCAGAAACAGGGTATATGTGCTGCCTACCAATAACGAAAAAAATTAAAGCACGAATGAAAACTTAAAGCAAACTTAATCAACATAATATTAAAAAAGGGAATCAGAAAACTGAAAATAATAAAAATAATAGAAGAAAGATTCAATGCTCAAGTGTAAACTGCAGCTCAACAAACAAATCACTAATATATGAGAGACTGGCTTATGCCGATGTAGTTATCACGCAATAAACAAGAGTACAGTGGCCTAATCTTAAATTCAAAAATAACACGCATAAAATTAAGAAATCACACCAGTCATACTAACAAAACAAATACTAGACATAACAAAATCCATGATCAGATCTGAACATGAATGCCAAAATAAATCAAAATCCGCAAAAAGAATTAAAAAGATGGCTGATCCCATTTCCTCAATGACCGACATCCTGACAAGACAACCAACCTCATTTCGGAAACAAATCTGAAGCAAAAATAAATTTCGAATAAACCCAACTGCACATTCAGCTTCCATAGAAAACAAAATTAAAGACATTCAAAAAATTAAGCAAACAATAATTTCTGGAACATTTCAAATCACAGACAAGAACATCACAAAAAAGAAAAAAAACTAAATCAATCCAGCACACACACAAATAAAACATACCACGAATCGAATCGACCCCAAAATCACGACAACAATTATGAAAAAAAAAAAACACAAAACCCCATCAAAAAACAAGAAAGACACCAACCAAACAAGACCCACAAAAGATTCATCAAGATATAACCAAGAAAACCAAAACCCATATACAAAAATACCCATAATGCTAATACCATGTTTGGTACCAGGACGTAATGAAATGTGAAATGAAAAAGAACCCACTTTTACTTTTATTTTTATTTTTATTTATCTAATGATAATAAAAAAGACTACCCTGCAAGCAATCACAGTTCTCGGCCTCCTTGCGGACGACGTCGAGGACGGCGTCGATCAATTCGGCGCCTTCAGTGTAATGGCCCTTAGCCCAGTTGTTGCCGGCGCCGGACTGGCCGAAAACGAAGTTGTCAGGGCGGAAAATCTGGCCGAAAGGGCCAGATCTGACGGAGTCCATGGTGCCAGGCTCCAGATCCATGAGGACGGCGCGTGGGACGTAGCGTCCGCCGCTGGCCTCGTTGTAGTAGACATTGATACGCTCCAGCTGGAGTTCGGAGTCGCCGCTGTACTTTCCGGTGTGGTCGATGCCGTGCTCGTCGCAGATCACTTCCCAGAATTTGGCTCCGATCTGGTTCCCGCACTGTCCTCCCTGAATGTGCAGAATTTCTCTCATTTTCTCGGGAAAGTTTTGGTTTTTTTTTTTTTTTGTTGGGTTAAATTTTCTCTCTTTTCTTTTTTTTTTTTCTTTTTTTCTCTCTTCTGTTTTCTCGGGAAAATGAGGGAAAGATTTTTTCTGCTCACAGACTGGATGGGATATTTGATTTTGTGGATTGGTTAGGACATGAGAGGAATGCCGTTGGTTGTAATAATTAATTATTTCATGTTGAGCTGTCAGCGGTTGGATGGGCTTTCCATTTTTTTCCTTCTTTAAAAAAAAAATCAAATTTTCAATTATTAGGCAAAAAGAATTTATGAATGTGGGGTCATCGATTTAATAACAATTATATATATATATATATATTTATTTATTTATTTATTTTTAAAATAATTATACGGTTAATTTTAAAAAGTTTAATATTTTATTTTTTAAAATTTAATTATTTATATTATTTATATTTTATTTTATTTAAGAATATTCAAATTAATAAAGGGTTATTATAAAAAAAAATAATATTATCTTTACATTTTTTTTATAAATCGAACACTACTTTTAAAAATTAATAAATCTAATACAATTTAATTATTTCTTATAAATCTACCACATTTCAATTATTTTCTAATAAATCTAACACTATCAGTTAAAAATAATCAGTTAAAAGTAACTGAATTTCTTAGTATACAAATATGACACATTTATATTTAAATTTAGTACAGTTTAAAACTCCCTAATGTCATATGTGTATATGTGCATACTGGAGATTCGATTATTTTTAACTGACAGTGTGTTAAATTTATTAAAAAATAATTGAACGTCAAAATTTAGTATAATTTAAAACGCTTAAATGTTAAATGTGCATGTGTGCATATTAAAGATTCAATTATTTTTAATTGACAGTATATTAGATTTATTAAAAATAATTAAATTATATTAAATTTATTAATGGTTAAAAATTATGTTAAATTTATAATAAAATAATTAAATTGTATTAAATTTATTAATTTTAAAAATAATATTAAATTTATAAATAAATATAAAAATAGTATTATTTTTTAATAATAACCCATTAATAAAAGCACTTTGAAGACATCACAGAGCGTGATTTTTGAGAAGAAGAAATTGGTTAAGTCTTCTGGTTGTTTTGATTGATTGGGTTCTCGTACTTTTGGGATTTTGATTGGTGGAGTGCGAGGTGACTAGTTGGTTGGCGGGTTTCGGAAGAAAATAGCTTTTTGCGGTTTGCTAGATACTTTTGTTGTACTTTGCCTCGTGATTGGAATTATTTTTAAAAAATTAATATAACAATTTCTTTATTAAAAAAAATTTGATTTGAATTAAAGACTTTTTTTTTTTCCCAAAGGCCAATTATTTGTTATGCAAATAATAACTTTTTAAAACGTACCTAATTACAAATATATTATAAAATTTTAAATTTATTAACATAAAAATTAGATTTGAAGAAAATTCTCTTAGATTTCACAATATTTTAAAGATGATTTTTTTTAAATAAAGTTGAATGAGAATATTTAACAAATGAATCTTAATTTTAATTCATTAATATAATTATTATATATGTTATGTATTTAAAAAAAAATTAATGCCAATTTAAATTTGAAGCTGTGACCTGGACAGGATGATGATGAGTTGGCATTAGGGGTCTTTGAGGTCAGGACTAAGATTGCTAAGCGAAAAACTGTAGTGCTAACTGTAACTCAGTGGAATTATCATGTGAAAATTTTATGTGAAAATTTTATTAATAGGGTGTGTACGTTGATGTAACATAATTTATAAGAAATTTATTAAATTTTAAAAAATATTAAATATAAGTTGTTGAATAAATTATATATATTTTTACGTATTTTCATTTATAAGAAATCTATTAAATTTTAAAAAATATTAAATATAAGTTATTGAATAAATTATATATATTTTTACGTATTTTCAATTATGTTACAAGCCGAGCACAATTGAAAAATCTTTCCAAATAAGGATAGTCACGTGGATGGATTGTAGATGGTATTGCCTGCCAGGAGTGGCTTAGATAAGGTAAAATACTAAAATTGGATTATGTCGAGCCTGCAAGACGATAATGTCTAATTATTATTGCAAGGACTTGTTTAATGTCTCATTGCTTTTGTCTCAGTCCCTTTAATGTGTGTCGAAATCTACATATGTATGTGCAATTAAAATCCCTATCATAATTCAGCTGCTTAGTTCAAGTAGTTTATAGATCTTGAATTAATTGAAAAGGTCAACTATTCGACTCATATATTTCCCATCTTCTCCCTTCTTTATATGAAAATTACCTTCTAGTGAAAAAAAAAAAAAAAAGTCATCATATAAAGTATTTTTATGAGAGTAAACAATTATGATATTAATATAAAATTCAGAACTTGTGTTTGTGATAAAAAAAAAAAATTATGTAACACTCTAACTTAATCTTACCCTATGTTACATTTGTTTTTTGAAAAATAAAGTGTACTTCTACAACACGCAAAAACGAAAATGGCATTTGCATATACATGTTGGATAAAAGACGTGGCAATTCAATGGAAGTCAACATGTGTTCTGTATTAACAACCTAAATTTAAATTTTTTGCAAGCACAACTCTCGCTCGATAAAAAAGTTGGTTACTCGCTAAGGTTGAAAAATATTAAGTTTTCTGTGAATTTTAAGACTTAACAATCGCGATAATTTCTAACGATAGAACAGCATTCAGCCTCAATTAATGCTTAAATAATGAGTCATTTTTTATGAAATTAGTTAAATGAAAACGCAATAATCAAATAATGTCGATTATAACCTACAGATACGATAATCAATATACTTACGATAAACTTTTTTTTTCTTATTCAAAAAAACAAAATGTTAGACAAAGGCTTGTGTGTATAATTTGAGTCCTCATTCTTATTATTGTGACGTTTCCACGCGTATTGGCTGTCGCTAACTTTTTCGCTCTCAATATGGATATGGCTAGTAATTTGTTTTGCGGACGATTTTGTCGATAACACGCATAAAAATAGAGTTCTAAAGACTCGATCTAATGAAACTAAAACCTTTCATTTTTCCACTGTTTTTTGTGTTTTGTTTACCAAAAAGTTTATCATTGTTAGATATATATGTCTGCGAGAGTAGACCCAACTGTTAAAACTGTTAAGAATTTAATTTTTTATATATTTTATCTTAAATTCAAATTTTATTAACAATTATAAAAATCTTTTGTAAATAGAAGAGATACAAATTTTACTATAAATTTTTAATAACTTTTACCCACTCTCTAACACTAAAATGATTGACATCCTTTCTACTCTTAGATTTTTTTTTTTTAACACAAAAAAAAATCGTCAGATATGAAGGGTCCACCAAGTTTCCCGCCGAATCTCTCCTGTCCTCCTTTATTATTATTATTTTTTTCTGAAAATCTTAATATTGAGAAATTTGTTGAACTCTAACTAATTCAATTTGAATTGGGTAAACTCATTAAAAGAAGTAAAACTCTCATAGCGTCTATTTTCTCTATACACAAAACTTGAACTCAAAATCTTATTTAAGAAAAATCAAGTTTCTCGTCACTTAAATCAACAGACATTAATGATTTATTAATTATTAGTAAGTGCTACTGACATTCCATGTCGCGCTTTTCATTGCTGCTTATCTCGGCAGCCAAATCTTTCCACAAACAACGCTCCTTGTTCAACAAGAAAATTTTATATGGCGAACAAATTAGGTGATTTTGAAACCAATTAAAACTATACCATTCAACCATATGTAATTTACAAGTATTTATAGTTCAGTATAACTGTATCGAACCATCGTAAACCTATCCAAATTGAAACTTTTGGTTAGTAATAAAAAGTGAATGTTGTGATGCATGAAAAATACAGGCTCACAAAAGAGTATTATATGCCAATTTCATCATCGTTGAAAATATATTTGTAGTCGTTGTATGTGCAATACGGCTAATGATAAAAAAAATATTGTTTGTTTTAATTTTTAGTGAACATCTTAATAATTAGAATTAACACTTTTATTTTGTAGATTTCATATTTTAATTTTTGCTCAAGTTTTAATATTGAGAATAGAAGGTGTTGAATAATTTGAATAGGGGATGACTATTTCAACGTATAACTTATGATCTAACGAGTCTCATAATGAAAAAAAAATATTCATTCCATTTTTTTAGCAAATATTAAGCATTTAAGTTTAATTCCATGGAGTTTATAATCATAGTTTTGTCGAAAATCTAAACTGGTCCCCTCGATTTTCTTGTTATTTGAATTTCATTGCAATATCAATGTTTTTCTACTCGCATGTGAAGCATTTAATGATAAATGTTTTGAGAACATATAAATTGCAGGAAATAAAAAATTATCTTTTTTTTATTGAGCAAAATTAAAAAAAATTATCCTGCTGCGAAGAACATTTTTAGAAAAAAAAAATTTCCCCTCGTTGTACAAATTTATTACTCCTTATCGAAATAATTTGAAACTCAAATAATATAAATATGGTATGGCTGGAAATAGAATTTAATACTATCCGAAACTCGAATACCTCAAATCAATAAAACTCGAACACCGCAACAAACCGAGGAAATCTTCACCTAAACTAACTTCTGGTTTTTAAATTTTTCATTAAAGAATTTATTTTGTTCTTTTTTGTTATTTGATTTACTTTCGTTTATGAATAACAATTATCTTTTCTAAAATGTGAACTAGCATATCAATTTGTTTGAATAAATCTATCGAATACCAATTATTCAATTTGAAATTTGTTTTAAATAACCAAATTTGTAACATTATTTCTTCTTTTTCTCATTGTAGAAATCCTCAAAAGGTTTAAATTTTAGCTCATTATCGGTTTCAAAGACATGAGCAACAAAAATGAAAAAAAGAAAATCTATTCATAGACAAAAATAAAGGAACAAATGAGCTCTAATTCACTGATATCATAGTCTAATTCCAGTACTGACTGTATCAAATTTGAGTTATAATCAAAGTTATAAAATTATTTTGAGAATCAATTAATTAAAAAAAAAAACCTAACTTGAAGGTAAATGAATCTAATAATCAATTTTGTAAAGATTGCAAAGAGACCTTTTTTAACCCATTTATCAACAACCAGTAATATTTAAAAATTTTAATCAAATATTAAGAACTCATTTGACAATGTTGTCAATTTTTTGTTACTGTTTTTTTTTTTATTTTTTTATTTTTACTGTTTATTATTTTTTGTGCTTATTACTGTCAAATTTTTTTTACAAGAATAAAAAAGTAAATAGAAAAAGGATAGTGAAAGAAATAGTAAAAAGAGTATTAATAGAGAGAAAAAAAGAGGAGAGAGAGAGGCGATAGAGAGAAAATAACTAGAAAGAATGATAGAAAGAGAAAAAAAAAGAGAAAGAGGGTACAGAGAGGATGAGTAGAGAGAATGACAAAAAGAGAAAAAAGAGAGAGGATAGAGAAAGAATGAGTAGAGAGAATGGTAGAGAGAGAAAAATGAGAGAGAGAGGGAGTAGAAAGAGAATGAGTAGAGAGATTGATAAAACGAGAAAAAGGAAAGATAGTGTGGGTAGAAAAAAAATGAGTTGAGAGAATGATAAAAAAAGAAAAAGGAGAGAGAGAGGTAGAGAAAGAATGATGAGAGAGAATGACAGAACTAGACAAAGAAGAAGAGTGTGGCTTGAGAGAGAAAATGGAGAGAGAGAGGGTAGAGAGAATGAGTAGAAAGAATGATAGAATATGAAAAAGGAGAGAATGTGAGTAGAGAGATAATGATAGAGATGAAAAAATAAGAGAGAGAGAGTAGAGACAAAATGAGTATAGTAAATGATTGAGGGAAACAAAGGAAAGAGAAAGTAGGTAGAGGGAGAATGAGTATAGAGAATAGTAGAAAGAGAGAAAAAGGATAGAGAAAGAGAGGATAGAGAGAATGAGTAGAGAGAATGGTAGAGGTAGAAAAAAGAGATAAAAAGAGAGGATAGAGAGAATAGGTACAGAGAATGGTAGAGATAGAAAAAGAAGAGAGAGAAGATTGAGAGAGAAAGCGTAAAGAGAAAAAAATAGAAAGCGATAGAGAGAGATATGGTGAAGAGAGTAGATAGAGAGTGAAAATATTGCGAGAAAAAGAATAAAAAAGAAAGTGAAAAACAAGTGGAGAAAGTATCTTCTATTGTTTTTTTTTTTTTGAAAATTATTTTTAATTTTTCAACAAAAAATAGAACACAAAAACAATATCTAACATATTTTTTAATATTTTATAAAAAATAAATAAAAAATAGAAAATATAATCTTGAGGGGCCTAAAATTCTCACTTTTCCCAAAAAAAAAAAAAACACAGCAACAACACCTTTAAAATTCAAAACCGCTTCCCAGGTTTTTTTCTTTTTTTTTTTTTTTAGCCCTCTGCATTCCATTTCTTTCTCGAAGAAAGCCGAAGCAGTCAGAGACCAAAAACCAAAACCCAAAAGCCCCAGTGCATGCCCAAAACCCCCCTCTGCTCTCTCAGCCGTTAGCTCCATTCTTCTTTCTTGCTGTCTAACTTCCTGCCTTTGCGTGGGTTAGGCCTATAATCTCAGGTTCGAATTCTCTTAAATACATTTTATTTTCTTCGATAATGTGTCATGCTAACAATTTCCCGAATTTACTTAGAAACTAGGAAGGGATTTTCGTCAATAAAAAAAAAGTTGCTGCCTTTTCTTGTTTGCTTGTAAAAGTCACATGCTTTCGCCCCTTGTTATGTGTTTTTTTGCTACAATGATATCAAGTTTTAATCTTTTCTGAAAATTCATCGGTAGAATTGTTCTGGGTGTGCATAAACATAGCAATAGCGATGACTCTTAAGTTTATTATTATTATTGTGTTTTTTTTTTTTTGGGTTAATTGACTCCCACTACGAACTCGAGAATTCTAGTATTGTGGTATCAAGTTTTAATCTTCTCTGATAAATTATCCGTAGATTTGTTCTGGATATGCATAAACATAGCAATAACGATGACTCTTAAGTTTATTCTTATTATTGTATTTTTCTTTTTCTTTGCTTAATTGACTCCAATCACGACTACACACATATTATTGTGTTTACATTGCTGAATTGCCAATTCCAGGAAGTTGTTGGCATTTTTGGGGCGTGCTTTGTTGAGGAGTGCCAATAACAGAGAGAAGTTGGGGGTCGGAAAATAAAGGATGAAAGAGGAGAAGTGGAAGAGGAAAGAACTGAGTGCACTGGTACTTTATGCCATTGCGTTCTATTGTTTCATCATCCATCGCTCCCTCCAACTCTCCAGCGGTATTCTTTCTAACTCTCAGTCTCACCTTTACAGTCCTTGAATTTGAATTGATTGAATTTTTTTACCTTAAATTGTTAAATATGTGACTGACAACAGATTATGAATCAAAGCTCCGTGGTTTGCACCCTGGATGGCTTTTTCCCCCGCGTCTCAATGTAAGTTTGTTGTATTCCTCCTTGGAATTGTATTGGTGTCATTGCTTTTGAGATGGGTCTTTTATCTTCTCTCTCTTCATATTGATTTTTAGGATGTCTCTGATGCCCAGTGGAGTAATTTTCGCGGAAATCTACCCATTCTTACCTTGGTTTTTGGAATTTTTGCCTTGGTGGCCAATACATTAAGGGCCCTTTTTAGTTTAAGAGCCAAGGGGATGTCCATTGTTTGGCTTTTGATTTCTTTGGCCTACCTTTCGTATCTTCATGGCGCTTGGTATGTTTCCCATATCTTCAAGTAGTGCTCAAACAGTGCTTTGTTTCTTATCTGTTTTATTGCTGTTACCCTAACGTCCATCTTTGGACTTGCAGCACAATTTTTATCCTCTCCATTGCTTCTGTTAATTACCTCCTTGTGAAGGTAAGCTCGCTTTTAAGAATTTGGACCATTACACCAAATTGTCATTAGCTTCACTAAGGAAAGCATGTTATTGGGTTACACTCTTGCACTTTGCAAACAATGATTCTTCCATTGCTGCTTACTTTATTGGAGTAGACTATAAAAGTTTGCGAGCTGCCTTTATTTCCTTATATCAACTTGATTCACTAAGTTTATTTACAATTCAACAAACACATATGTCCCAATGATTCGACTTTATAGCATTCATCTCCAAAATGATTATGGTACTGTATTTTCATTACTATTTCTAATTTATCCCCACATTTTACCAGATTCATATTTTCGCAGATATTTGCACCAACAAATTACTTCTCACTTGTGCTTTGGGCATTCAACATATTTTTTCTTATATGTAATCGTGTTTATGAAGGGTATTCCTTCTCCATATTTGGGTAAGTTCTGGAACCTTATACCTTTATTCATTGTTTAAGTGGTTTGATTATGTGTTCGACGCAAGACATAAAGGCATAAAATTATTTTTTGTTTTTTTGGTCTGTTGTTTAGGCAACAGTGGGCATATTTGGATAACTTCCGAGGCAACTTTAGGTGGCACATTTGCTTTAATTTTGGTATTTATTTTCTTTCTTGTATGAAGTTTCAATCATATTATTTGGCGATTAATATGCAAGTTGGAAAGGAAATATTGTGGTTTTGTTGTTGAATGTGACAAAATTACTTTGTTTTCCATAGTCATTTTGCGAATGATAAGCTTTGGATACGACTACCACTGGACACAGCAAGTGCCTCATTTTGATCAAGATGTAAGTTTGCAGAGCCAAGATTTCTTTATGTTCTACTGAGGTTTTGCTTTCATCCTACTTTTACATCTAATGAAAGACAGAATAATGATTTACCCGTCTGTTTTAGTTTCTTTTCATGCACCTTACGACATTTTATTTACAGACTGAACCTGGTTCTTAAGTTAATGCAAATACGTGCATTGAGAGCAGATACCATGCATTCCAATTTTCTTACCCAAACTGAAGCTAGTTTTGATGTTATTGCACTTGCTGATTATCCCAGAAACACATTCAGCGGTGCCAAACTTGTAGGTCAGGGAAAGCATGCTACCATTTTCTACAGGTTAGTCATTTTTTGGCACGTACTGAACTACTATTGTAGATGTGGTCCATCAATTTGCTACTATGTATGAACTCTTCTTTGAGTCTCTCCCCTCCCCACCCTTTCCCCCCGGATGCCAATGATTATGGTTTGCATTATGCAGGAAAGGACTGTTCACAATGATTTCTTCTCCTTTAGCATATACCTTTCTTATTTGGTATATGCCCCGCTTTACATTGCTGGGCCAATCATAAGCTTCAATGCATTTGCCTCACAGGTTTAGACTCTAATTTTTCTCCATTTCTTTTCCCCAATTGTTTGTTGGGAATATTGACGTGGTCCTTCTGGCTCAGACTTTCTTCCATTGAATATTCCTGGATAATAGACAAGAATTTTTCTGAGCTAGAGAAACTTGAATGGTGCTTTCTCGTCTAGGCTAGTGTTTCAGACATTTTAGATTGTCGTTGGAATAAAATAAATGTGGAAGAACTTGGAATAATTCCAGTTTGTGCTGGATTTCATCTTTGCTTCCCGTTAATGATCTAGTAATTATTAGTTTTCGCTGGGGCATTCTTGGTTAATGTTATGCTCCAATGTCCTTGCAGCTGGATGTGCCTCAGAAGAATTATGGATTAACCGATGTTTCTTTGTATGGGCTTCGCTGGATATTCAGCTTCTTTCTGATGGAACTTTTAACACATCTATGTCGTTACAATGCCTTCGTAATCAGGTCAATGTTTCAGAAATTTTTGATTTCTTGCCAGCTTGTTTGATTGTAGACTAATTACTTTGTAATTACTTGATTTCAGTGGCCTATGGAGATTGTTGTCTCCTCTGGACATATTCATAGTTGGATACGGGGTAAGATGATATCTTCCTTGTTATAGCCTTCCTATATTTGTACTCTAACATAATAATTTGCCCATGTACAAAGGAAAGCTGTGCATTTTAATTTCGTGAAAAGAATTCCGAACAAGTCATGAAGCAGATAACATCTTGGTGCCCTAAGTTCTATGGTAATAATAGAGTTGTGTAGGGGAGCAGATTGAGCTTTTTGCATGCTATGGATGCTTAGATGGTTTAGAAGGCTGGCTAGTCAAATTGAAAATATCTTAGATGAACGCAACGAATAAGCTCAAGTAAAAGCATGCCTCAAATAAGCCAGCAAGAAAAAGTAAAAGAAATTGGAGAATCAGATGTGCTGTCTTTACTTGAAACTGACATCCTGCCTCATTGGTGTTATTACACAGTGTATGTGCCCCATATTAAGCTCCTGCCCATAAGCTTAATGAAGCAAACTTCTCTTGTTAGTCACTAAATGAGAGCTTTTCACAGCAGGACACTGACTTTTATTGTGATTACAAGTTCCGTAGCCTTAAATGCACAAATTTCTTGCAATAATGTGATTTTATTCCTTTGTCGTGCTCTACAGGTCCTAAACTTCATGTGGCTAAAGTTTTTCCTTATTTGGCGTTATTTTCGGTTCTGGTCCCTGGTATGCATGTCATGTCCGGATCTGTCATGTTTTAGCACTTTAGTTCTAACTTGTAGCTTTAGTTTATTGTTTATCCTGACACCTCATGAGATTAACTTTTGAATAGCATGTCATTTTAGATTTGCGGCATTGAAGCCCCCGAGAATATGCCCAGGTGTATTAACAATTGCTACAACATGGAAAGCTTTTGGAAAAATTGGCATGCTTCTTACAATAAATGGCTTGTGAGGTGCAGCTTTCAAACTTTTTACTTTCATCTTAAAGCTATTTTTTTGAACTTTACCTGTGCTTCATAGTTCACAATGATTTAGGTACATGTATATTCCTCTTGGGGGGTCCCAGAGAAAGTTACTCAGCATATGGGTTATATTCACATTCGTTGCAATCTGGCATGATCTAGAGTGGTATTCCTGGCTTTTGCAAAAATTTCTTTCTAGTCACATGTTTGATCTTTGAAGATTGCACAAAAATATCTCTTTATCTGACAGCATATTCATACTGGTGTCAGGAAACTTCTTTCATGGGCATGGTTAACATGTCTATTTTTTGCCCCAGAGATGGTGATGAAATCAGCTGCAAATGCATTCAAGGTGGCTAACTGATTAACCTGCTGATAATATGTACATAAATAATGTTTTAACTTACGTTTTACCCCCAGCTAGAACCTTGTTTGCAGTCTTAGCCTTTGTCATTCTAGCAAAGAAGATACCCTGCAACTGCAAGAGCCCAACACTTCATCTGAAATAGCAGGCTAATAGATGGAAACCTTTATGTGTTGGTTGTGCGCCTAGGGATTTAATTCTAGCACTTGCTTAGTGATATGCTTTGATTAGTACCTAGTCTGCAATGTGGTGGGCCAATAGCAAAATTGAATGCAACTGACAGCTTGAAGCAAGATTCATGTTGAATATTCTGTAGTGAGGCTTTAACTGAACTACATTTTGCCTATAACCTCAGGCCTATGACTATATTGTGCATGACTGAAGGCATTAATGTATTACTATTGTTTGGAACGACCTAATTGATGGTTAGCCTAGCCCAAGTTTACCTTAAGTATTTGTTATAACCCTTCTAAGTGTTTCTCATCTGAAAAGCTGAACTTGCTCTTTAGATTAATGAAATTTTATGCGCACTATTGAAAACTGGTCAATCTCAGCTCCTATCCCTCTGCAATCATCTATCCAACAGAATAAGTTCAGGGAAATGCTTTTATACCACAGTTTGTGGAGGGATAAAACTAGTGTTTGAGTGCTGCATAATTCCATGTTTGCTTTGTCTGTTTCTTCAAGTCGTACAATGAACAAACATTACCAGTTATAGTTTCCAAAATGCTGAATTAATGTACAAAATTTGGATACCTGTTGTTTGAGTTGTAACTGCAGAATTATCAATAAGTTTTTCAATTTTATGCAAGTTTTGCTGAGTTTGTATTTTTCATGTTTGTTATGATTGTAAGATCCTGAATCTTGTGACATTGCTTTGCCTGCAGGTGGAAAGTGCTTTTGGTGTATTTCTGTTTAGAGAGCTTAGGGCAGTTGCTGGTGCTATCACTATCACATGTCTGATGGTCTGTCCTTCACTATATTGTTGTGACAAAAAAGTTGCTCTAATTTTTTCCTAATCGGTTGCATTTAATTTCTGAGTAAACATTTTGTTTTCTGAGGGCATTCCCCATATTTTTCGTGCTTTGGTATCTTTCGTGTATTTTTGTGGTTTTCTTCCCCCATTTTCTTGAGTGTTTGTGGGGAACCATATTTGATAGTTGCTTAAAGACCAAGAATCATTACTGTATTAACATATCAAGATATCTAAGAGGCTCCTGAAGTTTAAGGAATGAAGACAAGAGAAGCCAGGTTGTACGGAGATGATACACCATCTCTTCTTACTATTCATGCAAGTTTGCTATGTAGTGTGTGGCAAACAAAAGTTGTAATGGTGAGACTGTGTACAAATGTCATTAGTGAGCGATAACTACAACGAAAAAGATTATGATTTTGAATTTTATTGTGAAAACACTGGATCGTATCACCACATAGTTTCTTATTCTGTCCTTCTGTCTCCCTGTACTGAATTTCATGCACAGTGACTTACGGGCTTCCCATTATTCAGGCTGCAAATCTTGTTGGCTACGTTATCGGACCCTCTGGCATTAATTGGTCGATTTCGCGATTTCTTTCTAGAGAAGGTACAATGCCTGGTGATTTCATAAACCTCATTTTCCGAGTTTAGAGACATGCACGTTTGCTGATATTGTGTCGGGTCTTGCAGGATTACCAGTATTGTTTGGTATGATTTGGACATTTTACCTGGGGACGAAGGTAAGCCAACTTCTCAAGCCTATTTCCTACCCTTGACCATAAGATGTGGAGTATAATTTCTGTGGTGATTTAGAATCTCGTGGGACATTCATCTTGTGTTTAGTCCTTTACGTAACTGTTTTGCAGCTTATGTTCCACATCGATGATTGCAAGAAAAGGAAGCAGTGAATCGAGCGCCCATGAATTTTCTTTATTTTTGCCCGGCCTACTTAGCTGAGTGTGACTCATCAAGCTCGTGCGTTTTTCATTGAAGTGAGAACATGTAACATAACCTTACCACAGATTCAGCTAGCCCCTTTTTTTTGGTTGCGAATGGAGGGGAATTCGTGGGTCATTTTTAGGTACCATGGTATACTTAGTACTCTTGACGGATAGAGACCCCAAGTGTTTGCTTTAATATCAAAACCGGCTGCTGGTGGCCAGCTTGGTTGATTTAGCTATCCTTTAGTTGAGTGCCTGAAGGAACTTGTTTATTGCTTTGGGATCATATAGAAAAAAGGTTTAAACTTGGGTGTGTTAGCGCTCGCGCTGGCGCACACGCAAGACTGCAACTTTTCCAGTTGCATGATGAGCGGTCCTGAAATAGCCAAACAGGCAAAGAATGTTGAAGGCTGCAACATAAGGAGAAGTGAGATGGATTGGGAAAAAAAAGGTGAAAAGAAAAGGGCCAAATGAAAAAAGACACTTTAATAAAAGCAAAACAAATGATGTTTTCAATGTGGGTACTTTTGTCAAGAAGAAATGGACTTAATGCTAATTTGTCTAAGCGCACCGTTATGTGGACGCGGAAAAGAAGACGCAGAATAGACGAAATTTTTTTTTGTGCAATCAGTTGATTTATTTGTGAAATCAAATACTTAATTTTTGTAACAAAAAAATAGATAAAAATATACTTTTAAATTTCGCTGTAATAATTTATCATCTTGTTACACAAATAAATTTGCTGTTTATACAAAAATTTTTCCCAATCTCTTTTTTGTCAACCATATCTCGTCCACTAATCTTTACTCTTTGTCTAAAAATGGACACAAAATAACTGAAACTAATTTGATTAAAAAAAAACCTTACCTCAGGTGCCCTCTAGTGCTTGTTTCATGACTCATGGGGTCCATCTCCGCCAATTTGTTATGCCTGTATTTTCTAATCTCTTCAAGCAGAGCAATGATGCCACATGGGTCCCTGCCTTGCATGCACATGAGATTAGTGGGTGCATTTGAGATTCATCGTTTGTATTTTAACATATTTTTTTTTCTTAGTGCACAAAATGTAAAGTTATGGGTAACATTTTTATAATTTCGTCAGAAAATATTACGATTTTGTACTTATGGAACGTAGAGTAACTAGATAATTAAAGCATTTCTTATTTCATATTGTGAATCATAAATTTAACTTCATAACTTGATTCACAAAAGATTCAATATTGAGATTTCTTATCCGAAATCGAATCCATTAAGCAAGTTAAACGACATAAGTAGTGGTTACGTGTGTTTTAATCTAACAAAACAATAATATCTAGAAAGGAACAGTACCAATAATAGAAACCCCATAATTTAATAAAGGGTTTTATTAGCAGATGCGGGTGAATAGGTGTGAGACAAATATGCTTTTGGTCTATAGTGGAGCTAAACAAGTTCTGTCATGCCAAATGCCTAGTTCTAAATATCTAGTGCTGCAAATAATGATATTCTTCTGTACTACAAAAAGTGAAAATTTTTCTAAATAGAAAGGCTCCAAGCCTTGTCCTCGAACTGCAAAAAAAATAAATGGAAAGAAACAAAAGCAATGAGAGAGGCTCCAAAGCTTGGACAGTTTTGAATCAAAAGCAAAGGTTTTCTTCCGAAAAAGGGAACAAAAAGACCAAAACTCGGTCGAGCAGCATGAGGAGCATGTGATTCTCATTACTTTGGCTTTCAACATTACCACTTTTGTCTTGAGTGATATCACAGTAAAAAGAGGACCCACTGAAGTGGGTCCACAAGCCATTTTGGACCCTTTCTCCTTTCATTGTCCTCACTCACTCTCATAGTGACTTTCCGAAAGTACCCACTTGGAAGTTTCAACTTTCAAGAATGAAGCACACTGGGTTGTTCCAAAAAAAACAAAAGAAAAAGAATGAAGCACTGGGGATGTCTGTTTTCCACCTACCCCACTCTTGCCTTCTTCTCCTCAATCAGAGGGTTTCCACTGTGATTTGGTTGAGTTGATTAGTACAAAGATTCCCCGATTGGCGTGAACATTTTTGTTTCCTATTTTTTTTAATTTTTTAAAGAAAATATAACGTAGTGTTATTTAAATAACCATAAATTAATATAAATTATTTTTATTGAATGATTAAATTTTAAAGTAAAAAATAAATAAATTATTAAATTTCGTTGAATATATGACTACTTTCTTATTATTTAAAATTAAATTACGTAATTAAACTCTTTTTTTATTGCTTTTAAATATAATTTTGTTAATGATGCCTAAGACCTATGATTTGTGTGTATATGAAAGATGTGTACATAATTATGCCCTTTAGAAACGCTACATACAACAATTAAAGAGTTTACATGTTTATTTTAGAAATTCTAAGTTTGAAAACGAGTTTTATGAAAGTTGAGAGAGTTTTTTTTCATTTGTGTAATTTACGATGTAATTGGCCTTTTAATTAGAAAAAAAAATTAACCGAAAATTAGTAGATTGTATGATCAATTGTACACTAACTTAATCTAAAAATTACGGAAACATTCTTATTTCGGACCGTACACAACTTCTTACATAACCACTAATTCGTTTCTTAAGACAATTGCACGCATTGCTAAGGTTGGAAAGAAAAGAAAAATAATGAAAATATTATAAGTTCTGTATACAAATGATCAACCACTTAATTTCTATCGTTCGTGTAAATTAACGGTAGTTTATCAAAATCACAGTTTCACTAGTGGTCAACTATTACCAATGAATAAAAACACTTGGAATAAATTTTGTGGAAGTTACCACCGCATGTGTAGTTGTGATGGTAAAGAGGTTAGCTTCCTTATAAGAGATTAGAGGTTTACGCATCTATCAAATCAAGTGGTTAGACAAAATTTACGATAATTTTAGAAGTTACGAACTATTTACCTCGTGCAGTTATTTAAAATAATTTTTTAATGAGTCTATAAAATGGGGCACCAACTTATCCATTTTTTCCAAAAAAACATAAAAGAGAGTAGAAGTTAGTGACTGAGAAAAAATCCACAATCTTT
Organism: Carallia pectinifolia; assembly: GCA_037832335.1. NCBI lineage: Eukaryota > Viridiplantae > Streptophyta > Magnoliopsida > Malpighiales > Rhizophoraceae > Carallia > Carallia pectinifolia. The sequence continues at coordinate 28,937,881 of CM075452.1, forward strand.
TTTCTAATCAGATAGGGCGATGGGACCAAGATATAAGAAACTCAGCATCTTTCATTAATGGGAACAAAGAATCATTGCATTTTCCACCACTGGGGACGGCCACTGTTTGTTGTTACCGACAATTATGCGCACTTTCTTTACAAACTCCTTTCATTGTGTGATGTAGATGTCTTATCTTTTATAATATTAAAATTAATGGAGATGGGAACTTAATACTGGACATTATGTATTATATATGTGTGCCTTTCCCAGCCTAATATATAAATGGTCCATTATTTTTTTTTCTCTTTTCTTTTTTTATGACAAGAAGGACTTGTAGCAGCACACTCTAATATCAGGTAATGGCGAATCCAATAGCTTGAGAAGGACTTCGCAGGTTATTCCGAGATTGGGGGAAATTTATCTCATCTTAAATTTAAGATGTATTTAATATTTACGCTTCACATACCAAAGTTTTTGGAGTTATAAGAAATAGAACAATAATTGCGAGCGGTAGCACAAAAAACACTCTCTGTTAACTTGCCGTAAGTAAAAAGTTTGTTTACTGTTGAGAGAGGAATGTGAGATAAATGAAAGTGAAGATAATGAATATTGAAAAAAAAAATTTTCTATCAATTTGTATTTGGTAGAATTTAATGAGAAGAAAGTAAAAAACTAAAAACATTTTGTTTACGAATGACCAGAAAATAGTAAGAAAGAACATAATATTTTTCGTAATACTAACTATACTAATAGAAAAATAAAAAGAAAAGTATAAATGTAATTTCATAGCCCAAAAAAAAAAAAAGGAAAGAGGGTGGAATGACCCGAAAACGTCTTGATGTTAAGGCCGGACATGATATTCACAAAGTGCAGTTTGTTGTGAGTCATAATAATAATAATAATAATAATAATAATATTATTATTATTATTATTATTATTATTTATGTGACGATGCATGTGTAAAGAACAAAGCTGAGTATTAAGATATATAGATTTTCAAAAAAGTACAAAATTGTGCTTTATATTACAAACAACCATTAATTTTGGCCACATATCAAAATTAAAAAGATTGATAGTTTTCCTTTTCTCATGATGAAAACACATTCCATATCATTGCGTTGTTAAAAGCCAAAAGAAAACTAAACTCAAAGGTTTGCAGCCAGATGACTTGTCTAGAAGATTTGTATCAAAATGTAATAAATTTTTAATTTTATGTAATTGTATTGATAAAATATAAAATAATAAAAAAATACTTTTCATCACTTCATTTTATTGTTATACAAAATTACACAAAATTGATAATTTGTTAAATTGTAATATCTCGTCGGGACAAATCCTCTGAACAAGTACTCCGGGTCAAAAACTTTTCCGAAACTTGAAATTAGCAAATGAAAATAATATCAATTCAATTCTGTTTAGCATGTGCAGAAAAAATGAACACAATTGAATATAAGACCAATCTTATTCAATTTTAATCGTTTATTAGTACACCGATTCTAAAAAAAAAATACCATTTATTATTATATCCACGTCAATTTTTATTTATTTTTTTGAGGCTAATTAATTTTAATTGCGACTCAAAATCTCTTCCAACCATTTTACTTGCAATTAAACTATAATTAATTTTCATAAATTTGTAATTTAGATGATAATAATAATAGAATACTGTTATATTTTTAGGATAAAAAATGGCTGAAAAAATGTTCGAATACAACCATTTGCATTTAATATATAACTGTCTACATTTTAAGTGTAACTAAGTATGAGAAAAAACATATTAATTTTTAGTTACATTTGAAATTAAGACTGTTGCACATTGAATTCAAACAATTGCATTCAATCTCTTTTTTAGATCTATTTCTTTCTAGAAATCTAATTTTTTTGTCTAAAATCGTCCAGTATCCATTTCAATGAACGGACTAATCTGAACCGATTCGAATAGAATCTCAAAGGGTGACAAAGGTCTCTCAGTAAGTATTTAACGTTACTGCATTCTTAGTTATTAAAATTTGAGATCTCTAATTAAGCGAAAAATTTAAATTTTTTTTGATAATAGTATACCAACAAAATAAAAATTAAAATTAAGAAATCTTTTTAATTGTTGCTCTTCGCTCAAACTAATTTGTTTAAGTCTAAAATATTTAAAGAGGAAACTAATTGGTTCAGTTTTTATTTTTTCCGTCTCGGTAAAATTTTGAAAAAAAGCGAAAAAGAAAACAAAACAAAACCGTAAAAAAAAAAAAGGGAAAAAACCAACCAGACAGCAGACAACGCGTGAAGCGCCACAGCGTGGTTCCATCCTTTTTTTTTCCTTTTAGTTTTCCTGTGTAACCAAACATTGTTGTCGGCCGTGTCCAAATTATGACATGTTCGTTGTTTTTCGTTTGAAGTATTCCGACTTCTCCGGTAATGATCCCTTCTTAGAGTTCGGAGCCACGGAGGAGGGAGAATCGGAGGGATCTTGAAACCCAAGAAAGAAAGAAAGAAAGAAAGAAAGAAAGACATGCCTTTGCCATGGAAGAAGAAGCCATCAAGATTCTCCCGAATTGTGGCGGATCTTCAGTCGCCCAACAACCGCGGAAGAAGCTCTCTGGTGGTGGAGACCGGCTTCCCCACTTCCCTCGTCGACCTCTTTGTCAAGAATCGTGATAAGTTCAAGAAACCCTTTAATAAGAACAGCAAGCATAAGCGCTGCAGGCAAGGGAAAGGTTGTCCTGCGAATGAGGAGGAGGATGAGGATGATGAGGAGCTTTTGATCTCCGATCCCGTGCTTTTGTCCAATTCCAGAGACTTGGGTTGTAATCTTTCCGATGCTGTTTTGTCCCCGAGACGGCCACCCCAGAAGAATTTGGAAGAGCGTAGGGAAACTTTTGGTGGGTTTGGATTGGTTGGTGACGATGAGGCTAAAAGTTGTCATCTTGATGATGATGACAGTAGTCATGGCGGTGAAAAGAAGGTTCTTCAGGAGGAGGAGGATTGTGTGAATGTCAGTAAGGGCAAGAGAGCTGTTGTGTTGGTGTTATTATTGAAGGTGTTGATGTTAATGCTGGTGGTTTTGGCTTGCAGCACCAAGAAGCTTGCGGTTGGTATTACAATGTCTGCTTTCGTGCTTATTTCTCTTGAGCATGTTGCTGAACATGTTTTGTCTTTCGTCAAACCGTGCTCGAATGCAAGATTAGTCATAGAATCTTGGAATCAAAGGGTATTTCCCTTCTTCAAAATTAGAAACAGGGGTGTGCCAGTCCCCAAAGAGGTGAAAAATTGTGAAATTTGGGAAAAGGAATTGATTTTTCGTGTAGAAGATGATTTCTTGGTTGTTGATTCTTCTGATTTGGTTGGACCCCAGATTGAGTTGGGCTCTCGCGTTGAGGAAATTCAAGTTTTGGAGTTAAAACTCGATGGGGTCGCGATGGTTGAAAAGAATCAGTGTATGGAGGCGAATTTAGATGCGGGGACTAAGACGAAAGTTGGCGGCATAAAAGAAGATAAAAGTGATGTTGTGATAGGTGAAAAAGAGTGCAGTCGACTAGCTAAAATGAGAAGTAAGATGATTAAGAAATTGGTGCCAAAGAAGTTGCGGGGCAGAAAAAGAGGGAGAAGGAAAGGGGAAAGTGAACCACATTCAACTAGTGAAGCAGGCAGTTGTTCGGGAGAAGACAAATCTGAATTGTTGGAAGAGGAAGAAATTGTTGGCCAACAAGGTTTAAAAGATGCAGGCAAACAATTAACTGACATATTAGTATTAGAAGGAGGAGGTAAAGAAAAGGATAGTGGAAAAACAAAGGAAGCCGTCCAACATGATGGCAGAGGTTTACCGGGTATGGATAAGATCATCCCAGGTGAAGAGCAAGTTGAGAGAAGGATGGATATTCAAAGAAAGCGCAATTCAAGTCTTCTAATTCTCTTCATTATAATTCTTGCTGCACTTGCTCGTGGTCGGATTCTAGCACTTGTGCTTACAGTTGCATCGTGCTTCATGTTTAGGATCATTACCTGGCATAAGAGGTGCAAACAAGTCTGTGAATAGGTCCCTACCTCAATCTCAAGCCTGGGATCTTGGTTGGTGTTTGTTCAAAGAAGGTGGTCTTATCTCAAAGGCTGTAGTTTTTCCAACAAGGTGTTGTACCTTGAACTGTAAATCCATAGACACGAAATCAAAAAAAATGCATATACTTTTGTTGGTTGACGTCCAATCAGTTGTCCTATTGTATTAATATCTTCATTTTGTTTTTGTTTAAGTTTTATGAAGTCTATAATTTTAGTCATTTCTTCAATTGGTAGACACAATGGTATATTTGCCTCGAGTGCTATACTGAAGAAACTTTAGATATATTGGCAAATTTTTTTGGCACATCTCATCTTTGCTTGTTACCAGAGCTCTTATTATCTAATTTGCTCTTGCTAACTTGTTTTTACTGACTGTTTATTTCCCTGTTAGTGACTTGTTGCTGTGATCTTGTGACAAGTAGGGCATGAATAAAGGACCGAGCAGGATATAGTTAAAGCCATTTGTTACGTTGTTGGCAGATTTAACTGGGGTTTTTTCCACAGGAATCTAGATACTACTTTCAAAAATCCCGCTTCTGATCGAATCATATATGGTGCAATAGGCTATATGACCTTTTTTTTTTAATCCAGTTGGAGCGGGTTGGTTGTTCGATTGTTACATCCGCTAGCAATATACTAGCATGAGATATACAATCATGTTTAAAGATCCATGGAAAGAGTGCCATGTTTCTTTGTTTTATGGGATGCTTCCACAATTCCTATTATTTTTTCAGTAGTCCACTGGCATTCTAAATGAAGAAGTTAGATAACAGGATATGATTTTTTTTTTTTTTTTTTGGGTGTCTGAGAGCTCACTTCACCAGTGCATCTGTAATTTGCCCTTTAATGTCTGGTTCCAAGTATTTAGTGCAATCATCTAGCAAAGGTTTATGAACTACATATCTTTACTTTTTGTTTTTTTTTTTGAGGAAACTACATATCTTCACTTAGAGAACAACAATTGTGTGAATACTTTTGTGTACAGAGCCATCTCAGTTGGACCTGTCACACCATGAATTGTGATTCTGTATTGTCCTTAATATATCCCGTGCCAGATTTTGGTGAGATATTTCTTTATGCAATTTGTATTTCAGTATTGTTTTTGAGTTTCAATCCTTTACTTGGAAGAATTAGGGAGAATAAAGTACTGCTGTCATAAGCCTGGAACCATGTTTCCCTGCGGCTGCATCATCTCACTGGTAGTTATGACACAGAATTCAGTTGTTGTTAGTGAGTACCATCGTCATGCAACAGCTCAGCTTGAGACTGAGGTCACCTCCTGATAACTCAGCTTCTGCAGACTTTCAAATTCTCAATTAGAGTGTACCCTCTGCTGGTTGATCCAATTGTCTTGTGAATGACAGGTAACAGAGTAGTTAGTCATTATCGGTTCATGATTTTTGTGCAGCATCACAGCTTGTTTCAGGATCCTTCACTGGAATTTTGCTTTTTCCTTGGCTTTGGCCCAAGTTGCTAACTTTGGCTAATAGATACATAGACTAATACAGAATATAATACAATAATACTTCTCATTCATACATAGAGAGTAGCACAGAAGTATGCACTAACCATTTTGAGGGTCAACGATGTACGATATGCTGACTCAGGAGTGGTTTTAGGCAGTGATTTTGCAATTAGGAAGCAAACCTCCTAGATTCTGCCAGGGGAAACAATTTCTGAATATCTTTGATTTGATTGGCCTTATTGTATTGTTAATACTTGGTTTAGAGTTTTTCTAATCTGAACCTCAATGATCCATGTTATTCATGTGTAGCTTTGGTGTTGCCTCCCATGCAACTGTGATGTAAGGGTACCATATAAGGCAGAGGACCTCTCTATTTCATAGAGCTTGCCACCGTGCTGGAAGTTAAATGACAATTGCTTCGTGATGGCAATTGGCATCGGCTAAGGAAGATCATCTGTCAGGTTTACTTCAGGAATTAACATCACTGCATTGTTAAATGTGTTTCACGGGTCCAGACAAGTTTTCTAGATATATTTGTTTGTGGTAGAATCATGTCTTAGGAACAGTCTACATTGTGATGCTGAAAACTGTATGTATGTTAATAGAATCTCCCATTTGAATCGATCGTACACTGCTCTCTTTCTGTCAGAAGGGAATACAAGAATTAAAGCGACACAATTTAGATATCAACGGTCAGAAATGGTTGCATGGTTTCTGATTAAAAGTTTGTTTCCTTTGTTGTCATCTGTATACGGAGGTTGTTTCTTTCAGAGAAATTTCATGGAAACACCTCGGAGGCCATCAAGAGCTGCTACTACGATGCAGATAATGTGGCAGCGGCAGGCAGGCGGCAAAATGAGAACTGCAAAAAGGATTTGATGGACAGAAGGGGATTGCAAGAAGAGTTGCCATAAATAGCTGCAATGGAGCTCTGCTGCTGGAGGGTTTTAGCTGTAAGCATCCTTATTGCTCAAGCATGCCACCAAGGCCCACAACCGAAGCCTTAAAGACGCATGTGGTGGACACTGGAGAATACCAATTATCCGATGTCAATCCAGCTTGCCAGGTTCATAAATGTTAACAACCGGAAAACCATCCTTCCAGTAGGGCTTGTCACTGTGATGCTGACATAGACTTTGTTTGGCTATGGGAACCGAAGAACAAGCCTTTAGTGTAACTTGGTAGGTATAGCTATCATCACTTATTAATATAGTTGTTAGATAAGGACTGCTTTGATTTTTCGGGGGGCTTGTAGATTAACCTGGAATATAAGGCAGTCTTAGTGGGGGCCACAGCAGGTTCCCCTGAAAGGGATTCCTCTTCATCGAAACGCCAAAAAAAAAAAAAAAAAAAAAAATTGCAGCTTTAGTAAGTCTATTGTTCTTGATCCTCCATAAGATCTGGAGCTGAAGGACTACCCCCTCCTGTTGTGTAACCAAAGGTCGATCCTTTTTTTTCCCCATAATGGACATTATATTTAGCTTGAAAGTATTCAGATAAAAAAAAAAAAAGAGGAAATAATTCCATAAACTCCTCCTTCCTTTTTATTTATTTATATGTTTTTTTTTTCTTTTTATTTTCTTGGCGCGACCTGCTCCAGGTATTTATTTGTATGTTTAACATGTCGGATTACAATTGTATCAAATAATCATATATAATTAGCCCATTGGAATATGGAAGGCAATCGGCTGTAATTATCGGCCATTTTCTTCAGACTCCAATGCTCATTTCTTTTCCTTTTTTTCCATTTTTTATGCTCATTTTTTAGTTGAGTTCTGATTTCCCTTGTTTAGTGTTACACATGGAAAATCTTTTAGCATACTTTACGTGAAGGAAACGCATGTGCAGATTTTATGGCTGATTCGGGACATCTTTAGATAGTTTATTATAGGTTTGGGATTCACCTCCATTTGAGATTAATCCTTTGCTCCGAGCAGATATCATTGGAGTGGCTTCTCCCAGAGGAGGTCATGTTACGTAAAAGCTAGGTAATGTTACGTAAAGTCCTTCTCTTCTAAAGAAGAGTTGCTACTTTGACTGCATGTATGCTGAAGTCGACCTTCATTAAATTTATGATTGAGACTTTATTATTGTTGTTGTTATCACATGTACGTTTTACATGAAGAAATTACTGAGATTTTTTTTCTCTTGTATTGAGTTTTAAGTTGACTTTTCTATATTTTCACGGTGGTTTATGCGGAGGCGATAGTGTCCGATGATGACGGTGGCAGTGGCAGTAGCAGTAGCAGTAGTTAGTGGTGGCAGTGGGGCAAAGGCCGCCGGCCGTGATAGCTGATCGACAGTAGCAGTGACTAGTGGAAGCAGTGGTTGGAGAAAAATGGGAGAGATAAGATCGATGAAATGAAATTAGGCTATCATAATGAAATAACAATATCTTATCAACTGATTCAAATAAAACATACAAGATATGATGAGGTATACATATTTTAAGTATTAAATTTATATATTTTTTTTATTTGAATTCTAAACTTTTTTAATATTTTATTTGAATTTTAAACTTTTTGATTTCTTACAAAATCAGTGAATATGTTGACGAAAAATTGTTAATTTATTAAAAAATAATTTTGAATTAATAAAAAATTATTTGAAAAAAACTTAGATATATAAATTGAATGTATTTTAATTAAAAAATATATTTTTTATCTATTTAATTCATATATTTATTAATTAAAAAATATTTAATATATATATTTTGTTATTAAAAAAATATTTAATTCGTTTATTTAACATTTTTTTAACAATTTAAATTAGTTTAAACTCATTTATTAACATATTGATTACTTTTTATAAATAAAAGGATTTATTTGATAAAAAATTAAAAAAAATTAGAATTTAAATGAAATTTTAAACAAAAAATTAGAATTTAAATATAGAAAATATAAAAATTTAGAATTTAAAAGATACATATCCCAAGATATGATGGAATAACACTTATATATCTTATATCATAATGTCTTCTTTTATATATTAAAATTTAAACACATCATAATTTTCTGCACTTTGGGATATTCAAATGGGCTCTGTTAAAAGGTCAGAGAAAATTTGGTTAGAGTCAGACCAGAGTTACGTCACTGTGGAATTTACATAAACAGAAAAAGTAATTGATATTTTGAATTTCAAAATTTTTCTACATAGTGTATAGTATGTGTCCCAAGTATGAAAAAATATGCAATAATCTCCACAAAAATATGCAACAAGGCTTAACAAAAAAGTAATACAGGGATAATATACGCGAAATATGGTAAAAATATGTAACAAGATGAACAAAAAAAAGTGTAACAATTATAATATTAAACTAATTTAACACGTCTGTGTACACTTATACTTTTTTAATATCAATTTGCACGCATTTAACATAGCGAAATATTAGGCAGGAATCACCAAAAGAGTAGTTTAGTAGTTATGTAGCGTTAGTGCTTTGAAAAAAATATCTTTTTTTTTTTGTCAGCTTGTCTGTGAGTAGTGTGGTATTAATTTTAAGTTCGTTAACATTGTAATTGATTTAAGGAGTCAAGTTTAGATTTAATAATACTTGAGTAGTTGATTTGTCCTTTGCAAAGTAATTAAATGAGATATAATAATAATACAAACGCTAACTTCAATTCATAGGTACTATGATTAATATACCTGCGAATATATTTTTTTGCTCAAAAAAAATATTAGGCCAAAATATTTAAGTAACAACAAAATTTTAAGAACATTGAATGATTAAAATTTTTTAAAAAAAATTTATTATATACCCTAGAAAGAACTGCCTAACTATTTTATTACAATTTAAAATTAAATTATCTAATAAAATTATTTCTCACATTCTTTCTAAAGTTTGTTGGACTTAATTGATATTATGGCAATTCTTTTTTTTTAATATAAAAAAAATATTACAGATATATCAGTTATTAAATTTTTGAGTTGAAACTGAAATAATTTTTATGTATATATTTTATTCAACCCAATTCATAGGAATAAAGCCTCTACTTAAATATTGATGGATTCAACTGAGCCTCTTTTAAAACAACTATGACAATTATTGAGTCTAAAATTAATATCGTATAGTATAATAAACCTGACAATTGAAGAAGAATATTATCCATAAATACACTCATTAAAATTGAAACTTAAATCATCAAAAAAAAAAAAAATACTATTAAATTATCATCACGTCAACCCCGTAACACTCTGGCAATAGACTTTGCGTGACTTAGTGCGAGCCTTGTAAGTTTCACCATCAACAAAGCCGGGTCAAAACATCCTTTGGCCTTGAACCTTGAGTTTGACCGCAGTTATGCTTACAATAGACGCCAAAAACTGCGTCACTGAGTATTGAAATTTGGTTCTTCGGTAATGCTCGTTGTAGTTTAATGATAATTTAATATTTTAAAGATAAATAATAAAATTAAATTTATATTTATTTTAGTACTCAAATATACGTTAACTATTTAAATGCTTCGCAATGCCTTCAAAACAGGTGAAATATTCCTTAATAGGAATCGAGAGGCACCATCACGCATTCTTCCTTTATCGTCCAAAAAAAATTGGCTCCTCTTCCTTCACCATTTGCCACCATGTGAGAGGAAATATTGAATGAAGAGTCTCAATATATGTGATCCCATCTTAGTTAGTTGTTACGCAACAGAGTTGGCCTTTCCAACCATGCAAAAAGCAATGGGCGCTGACAGGTAGCGGCACCAACCAAGCAGCACATGGTAATGCATGCAAATTGCAACCCCCCACAGAAAAACGCATTCAGATTCCATATAGATTGAGCAAGCCATTCTTGAAGAGTTAAGGCAGTGTAGCTTAGAAGGCACCAGTGAAACAAAAAAAAAAAATCAGCAATTTTGATTACTCACTTTTTAAAAAATAAACAAAAGGAAAAATACCAACCAATTATTTTTTTATGTTTATAGCTTCGTGTGACTCTTTAAAGTTAAGTTAAATAATTTTTTCCATTCCTACAATGGACGTTACAGTGGATGTCTATGACTATGAATCTATGATTCTACTATCAATCACTTGGTCTGATGATGATGAAATAGTTCGACATTTGGTTTCAATTACGTGCGATTAAACTCTCATTATCAAGTAGACCAAACTAAAAATATAGAAAACATCACACAAAATTTTTTTTTTTGAGCAACACACAAAACCAATTAATGTACTTAACAGATATATTAAATATTATGACATTTTGTTTGGTATTTGAGGACTAAATTCGTTCTCACATAACTCGGAGAATGACTTTGAGTACCATTTTGATCAAATATCGATCAGTTGTTGTAATAAATTATAATTTTGAACTTTGGAGACAGTTTAGTGGGACCCACTTAATATTTAGGCCAATGGAAATGTTATAAGGATTTTATCGGTGGCAATTAATTTTTATTTTTAATTTTTTACGATCATTATGCATTGCATGTATTAATTGGTCATAAAAAAAATAAAAATTAAATATTTTATAAATATATTATTAAGAAAAGATACGTATTAATTTTTAAATAATAATTAAAAAAAAAGAAAGAAAGATATGATCATCCACAACAACTCTGAATGTCATAAATGTCATTCCTCAAAGGGGTCAGACCCGAATCCAAACAAATTATTGTTTCAAAAAGAGCAAAAAGAATCCAAACAAACGAAACCGGGTAGGAGGAGCGTCGAAGAAGGAGACATTAATCTGACCAAATTATTCACCTCCTCAGAGATTTGGCCAAACTGAGGAAGCTGAGCTGGAGACGTAAAGCCCCAGTCTGGCAACATGTCTAAAATTAAATCAACGGTCCAGATTTTTCCCCACAGGTCATCCAAGCTATTTATGCACGACATCAGCCTCTGCCTCTGCCTCTGTCAATACACAGAAACAGAAACAGAAAACAAAACGCCGCAACTCTGGTCCGGTTGTGGTGTTTTTTTCCTTTTTTTTTCCTCGTTTACAGAGAAAAGAGGAGAAACCCAGAAATTAAATCTTAAAAAAAAGGAAAAAGACCTCATCTTTGAGTAGATCCGACCCGTATTGCTTCTGGGTCAGTTCCTTTCTTTCTGCTGCTTTATCTATTTTTTTTTCTGGTTTTTTTTTTCTTGGTTTCGTTTGTAGATCTGGGTTTTGTTTCTTTTTGGTTATTTTGCTTGAGGGAACCTTGGGTTTTGAGTGGCTTTGTTTCTTTGTTTCTGGTTTAGACAATGTGGGCTTTGATTCTTCTGTTTGGTGGCTGAGAAAATCTGTTTTCTTTTTTTTTGGGTAACTTCACAACTTTTGAATGGTTTTGTGGGGATTCCATTGTTAGTTTATCATCTTATCATCTCAGGTTCAATATTTTTTCTGCATTGTCTGTTTTCTGCCTTTGTTTGATGAGAAACGCGTAGGAATAGGGGCAGAAATGTGAGAAGACTTATGGATAATCGTAAAAGAAAATTTTTGGAAATTTACAAATATGTTTGATTCGTAAAAGTTAATTTTTTTTTTAATTAACTTGAGGTGTTGTTTTTAGAAAAAAAAATTGCGTCTCAAGACTCGCAACATTCAAAAAGTGCTCATTTTTTGGTTTCGTGTGGGACCAATGTAGTCTGTTGTTATTTTCCCTTCTGATGGGCTTAAATGGTGGACAGCCCAAGTTTATAGGTCCACACATAGTTGTTGATAGAGACTGCTTGGAAACTTAGGCTATAAGTAAGTCTCCTGTATGGTGGAAATCTGCAACTTTTATCTACATGCCAGAAGAAAATTCAAGAATTCTAGGTTTGACCATTTTTGTTTGAGGTATCTCCATAACTTAATATGATTGAAGACATAGAGTAATGGACCCATAAACCTGAATGAAAATTTTGCCATTTAGTACTTTTTGATGGAACGGAAGAATGAACACTTCCTTGTTATGTTCACTAGATTTTATATATCTGTTGTCTAATATTACCTTATCTTTTTTTTTTTTTTTTAATTCGTGCCTGCGGTTATCGGACAGGGAATCAAGATGGTTGCACAGGGATTCACTGTTGATCTGAATAAGCCCCTTGTATTCCAGGTGAAGTTGCATTGCCTGTGTGTGTAAAAGAATTTAGGTTAGATGATTATTGTAAGGTATAATGGTATGATTTATATTTGAACTCGCATTTCTGTTGATGTTGTGATATGTACTTTCCTTGTGTGTTGTCTTTAGCAATCCATGCTGTGTGAATTTTTCCAGCAAAGGTACAATGAAGGATGATCTACATGGAAATGCCTTTGGATGTCAATTTTCTCTTTGTTCTTTTTTGCGCATTGCATTGCAACTATGAATTGTTTGATTATTCTCAGCCTTCTTTTTTGGTCGATCCCAATCTTTGGCTTATGTAGGATGTTGCTTTTTGTATCTGTTTACCCCACTTTTATGGCGAGACTATTTGTTCTTACCTTTTTTGTTCTCTCCACTTTACTCTCTAGAACCTTTCTTTATCTTCTCTGTTTCTTTTTTATTCCTTTATTATTATTATTTTTTTCATTGAAGCTTCTTAATGTGATTTATTGTTTCTGCTTCATTTGTTGGCCTTGAATTTTGTTCATAATTTCCTATGATATATACTGTTGTTTTTTCATAGTAACCTTCATATTGTTATTGTTATTCCATAAGTTTTTATTCTATAAGTTTTAGCTTCTTGGGATTTCTCTATTACAGGTTGGTCATCTTGGAGAAGCTTATGAGGAATGGATCCACCAGCCTATCATAAGCAAGGAAGGGCCTCGTTTCTTTCAAAATGATGTTTTGGAGGTAGCTTTTCTTCTAAGTGGAAACTTCTGATCTGGCTGATTCTTCATAATTCAGCTGCACGTCCATGTGTTTGTTAGGAATTATTTTTGTATGGGAGGAATTATATTTGTTGATAATATTTGGCCAAATTTTTTGAGATGCTGACCCTTCCCTTGGAACAGTTCTTGACCCGCACAGTCTGGTGGGCAATTCCAACTATTTGGCTCCCAGTTGTATGCTGGTGTATATCAATGTCTCTCAGAATGGGACGCACAATTCCTGAGGTAGTTTTAATGGTTGGTATTGGCATTTACATATGGACTTTGCTGGAGTACTGTTTGCACCGCTTTGTTTTCCACATCAAAACGAAGACCTATTGGTGCGTTTCTGCTCTCTCTCTCTCTGCCCTCCCCCCACTCCCAATCCTCTTTTTTGTCTTTGTTTATGCATGCCACGTGCATATATTATTGGTGCACCTTTCTCAATTTTTATTTGCAATTTCTTCTAATTAAACCTCAACATGATAACTTTTTGTTTTCTTGCTTCAGGTGGAACACTGTACATTATCTCCTTCATGGCTGCCATCATAAGCACCCCATGGATGGTCTGAGGCTTGTTTTTCCCCCAGCTCCAGCAGCTATTCTGTGTGTAGTTGTATGTTAAATTTACCTTCCTCCATGACGTCCTGTTAGCTAGTTAACGAAAGTCCATGCATACTATTATCACTTTTTATGTTCCATCAGCTGTTCCAACTGCATTTGTTGATTAGTTATAACTTTTAGAATGATACTGTTAGATCATACGACCGTTTAATCATTTTTACCTGTAGACGACTCTGTAAGCACAAGTTTGTCGCTGTGATGAGATGGGTCAGTGTTAATTATGGCATGAAACTGTAAAAGTGGGGGGTGTCAGTGTACATGGCAGTTGCTGAACTAAGCTGTCGTGTCAGAGGCTTTGTATCATAGAATGGCTGAGACGAACTGATGCGGCTTTGGACACACATTAACCTGCGTGTGAAGTCTGATAAAGCCCTTGGTGGTTGTTGGCAGATGATAATTTTCATAGTGCGTGATGGATGAGTTGAGAGTTTTATTGTGATTGATTAGTTTCCAGAAGAATAAAAAGATGATGCATTTAGAAAATTGGGAAATCCACCTGTATGGCACAGCTTTTGCAGACATAAGCATTTCTTTAGCCAAGTCCAGGGATGGAATCTTACCTTGTCTTTGGTCATGCTCATTATAAATGCGCGTTGAGTCAACAGTGTAGGCAATAGTTAGTAATTCTCTTTAACTGAGAATAGCCATTGACCTACAGCTTTGTTTTCCTTATTTTCCAGTTCTGGAACTTGGTAAAGCTTATTGCGACTCCGTCTACCACTCCGGCACTGTTTGGAGGTGGTTTGCTCGGTTATGTGATGTATGACTGCACTCATTACTACCTGCACCACGGTCAGCCTAAAAGTGATGTGCCCAAAGGTCTCAAGGTAAGAATCTTTTACCAACTCTGGCTCATCAGTCTTTTATTTGTGGAATAAGTTTTTCGAGTCTCACATTCGTTCTTAGGCAGTCTGGGTGCTGGAGCATTAAATTCCACGATGACTTGTTCTTGGAGAGTCTCTAATCTGATGACAAACCAGGCTTCCGTAGTTGATATAGTATCAAATAGGATAAATGTTTCATCCATGGAAAATGTCTTTTAATGCCTTTTTTTCCCCTCAGGCCAATTTGTGGGTTGGTTTCCTGTTAACTCATTTCTCTGTCCTTGCTCATCAACGATACTGGTTGCACTTGATTTTGCAGAAATATCACATGAATCACCACTTCCGGGTCCAAGACAAAGGCTTTGGAATAACATCATCCTTTTGGGATAAGGTGTTTAGAACACTTCCTCCTTCAACCAAAGTGGACAACAAAAGTAGATAATTCAATTGGGAAGCATAGACAATGGCATTATTTTTTTTTTCTTTTTTTCGGAGGGGGGGGGGGGGGATGCTTAAGGTCCATAGATCTTCATTTGTAAGCATTCTTTCTTCTTCTACTTTCTATTGGGTAGTATGTTATGCACTTTCCCAACTTTTGCTGTGCCCTTTTCTGATGAGAAGTTCTGTACAAAATTAAGTTTGAATGCTGAATATTGGGTTGCCAAGGAAAGGCTTTACATGTCTATATTGATTTATTTAATTCCATGAATACATTGTCAGTTAAGATTCTTCATATTCTACTCAGCTTTTTCCCCTATATGCTTTGCAAGCAGTAAATTGGTAGCAGTAAAGGGTATCCCTTATATCATAGTAATTAAATTAAACGAGCCAGGTCATCGACCCGGTGAGAAGGTTGGTAGCAAAACTGTTTTCACGACTTGAACTTGTAACTTACAGGTCATAATAAAATGAATTTATTGTTGTAAGAAAACTCGCTCTTATTAGTTTTAATTTTGAAATTGTGATAAATCAAAGTAATTATTAAAATATCAGGCCACTTTGGCAATTGATTTATACACTAATTCTGCATAATTTTTTCAGATTAAAACTTGGAGCTATTCTGTAGTTGGTTCAGTTAATTAACTCTAAAGATTTTGTTTTGTTTTGTTTTTTCCAGTGTACGTAGTCTAATAAATTTGTGTGTATTGCAAATATCCACCACAGATTTTCTTTCTAGTTTGGCGATATGAAGAAGAGTGGATGGTCTAAACAATACATTGGTTCTTTTTTTTATCTCCGAGAAAATTGGAAAAAACTTTCTTTTTTAACTTTTTCTTTTCCAAGAAAATGGAAAAGCAGGGCACTACATAGTGCCGTGGAGGATCACATAAGGGAGATACCAAGTTATGGAACTCAAATTCACTCTCTAGTGCCATCATAACAATATATTTAATCTTACTGTTTTACTCGGTTTGAATTTAAATTTGTAATTCCTTAAATTGTATAAAATATTACTGGTTTAAAACTATTAAAAGCTTCCATCAACCAAGCACTGATACTATCTTTTTTTTTTTCTCCTAAAAATAGGAGAGCAAGAGTGGTGTCTCGCTAATTTTGTCAGAGAGTATTAGGTCTTCTTCACAATGATATTGACAACCCAGATAGTTATGATATAACTTATCCTGGGGGGACGCTTAGATTTAGTCCTACCGCACATTTTAACGTACTTGAACCCAAGACCTCACGATCGGTACGTTCGGTGCGTTACCATTACACCACAATACGCGTTGGTAATAATACTGTCTTTTTTTTTTTTTATCAGCTAGCCTGGTGACCAATAGTGCCTCATTAGGAATCAAGGAAGGAGAGATAAGCTCTTAGGCAAAAATTCGAACTTCCACCTATCCGGTTGGAGCATGCTTGGGCAAAACCCAAAGCTCATGATACTGTCTTTCTTTTTTTTTTCCCCCTTTGTTCATCCAAGGATGTTGATGGTGTTACCGACCTCAGGCATGGTCAATGTCATGCCATCCAGCCAAGAAGAGGACGGTTGATACCGTCTTTCTTAAGTTTAGAGTTGGGATAACAAAATCGTAGGATGTTAGGCCCATGTCCCTTGGGCGTAGGCCTTAGTACTAGCGGCTGAGCTAATCAACCAGCGGCTTTGTTAGGCTCCCACTCTTATATTCTAGGGCCAGCCCATGGCCCCGCAAGGCCCAATACTGACCTTTTATTTTCATTTGTAAAAAAATAAAATAAATAATATCAAAATTAAATTAAAAATAAGAAAATAATTTTAAAAAATAAAATTAAAAAAAAGTACAAGGAAGGAGGCGGTAGAGGGGAAGATAGGGATTAACTAGGGTTTTAGCCGTTTATTCATTTCTGTTCTGGTAGTGAATATGCCGCAATTCCACCGGAGGACCGCCGATTAGCAACCTTAAACGGTTTCCCTTTCGATGCGATTGTGTTTTGTGTAGCCATGGCTGCCGCCGACGTTCCGGTGAACCAGCAGCCGACGCCGTCGCCGCCGCCGCCGCTTCTCAATCCATGCTGCGCTGTGGTACGCTCAATAACTAAATATCCATTCATTTCTCCTTCTCTTTCTTATTATTATTATTGTTGTTCTTATCTGAAGTTTTTTTTTTTTGAATTATTATTATTATTTTTTTGTTTTTTTTGGTTAAGTGGAAAGAGAAGTACGCAAAGTTGCTGGAGAGGCGAAACGCGTTGAAGCAAGCGATAAATGTTCTGACTGAACAAGTCGACAAGGTCCACGCTGAAAATCTCTCTCTCAAGAAAGGTATGATTTTCATTCTTCTATTTCTGTTTTCTTTTTTTTTTGTTTGTTTGTTTATTGAAATACATCTTTTTGTTTTTTGTTGAATGACGTTGATATATATGTTTTTTTTTTGAAAGAATCACACTGTTGTGATTTGTTGCGATGTGTTTTGGTTCTTGTTTTCGTGATTATCATGTCGATTGACTCAATTCCTTTGCAATGTTAAAAAGTCGTGAATGTTAATATTTTGAATGTTTTTGCTAGTTGGTAAAAAGATAATCCAAAGTTGAGATTTATTAAAAATGAGCAATGGGGAGTCGGGCGTGCGTGTTTGTAGTTGTAATGGTGTATAAATTTTTTGTGTCTTTTGTACATTTTGCAGCATGTGATGAAGAGCGGGAACGTGTGAAGACTGAGACTGAGGAGAAGGAGAAAGAATTGGAGGTCAGAGTTGCTTTGGAGAATGAGATTTCTGCTTTGAGGGCTGAGATTTCCTCCATCAGGCTAAATGGAAATGCAGATGCGGGAGATAAAACTGGGGAACTAAAAGTTCTTCGAGATGAAGTTTCTGAAGGGAAAATGGAAATTAATCGGTTAAAGAAGCTACTTGAGGGGGAGAAAATAAGGGCTGATTCTGAACAGAAGATTGCTGAAAAAGAAAAGAAAAGTGCTGCCGAGGCATCGAAACAGGTTAAAGAATTAAAAACTAGGGCTGAAAAAGAGAGGAAACTAGCTGACACTGAGAGAAAGAAGGTCAATGAATATCGAATTAAGTTGGAGGCCTTGAAGAAAGAATCTGATGAAGCAAAGTCACAGTTGATTATCCAGTCCGTAAAATTTGAGGAAACAATTAAAAGATTAGAGGCTGAAAAGCATAAACTGACCAAAGAGAGGAAATGTGCTGATTCGGAGAAGGCTAAGTTGGAGGAGCTGTGGAAGCTTGCAGAAGCGAATGCAAAAAAGGCCATGGAAGATATATCTCATGTTGAATCCCTTTCTCGGCAGTTGGAAGATGCTCGAAGAACAATTGAAGAAATGCAAAGAGCTGATGAAGGGAGGAAGAGTGGTAATATTGAGGCAAAAAAGCCCGAGGAATATCAACTTCAGTTGGGGCAACTGAAGAGAGAAATAGATGAAGCAAATTCAAAGCTGGCTTTTCAGACTGTGAAGTTTGAAAAGGCAAAGAGAAAGCTAGAAGCAGAAAAACGTAAAGTGGCTAAAGAGAGAAAACGAGCTGATTCAGAGATCGCCAGAGCAAGGGAGCTTGAGAGGCTTGTGGAAGCGAATCAGAAGAAGGCCATGGAAGAAGACTCTCGTGCTGAGAGTCTTTCTGGTCAGTTGGAAGGCACTTTGCGAACAATTGAGGATTCACATAAGGTTGACGAAGAAAGCAAGCATGCTAATATCAAAGAGAAGAAGGCTGATGATGATTGGCTTCAGTTGGAAGCAGTGAAGAAAGAAGCTGAGGAAACAAAATCAAAGTTAGCTATGGAGACTTTGAAGCTTGAGGAGTTAACCAGAAAATTTGAAGAAGAAAAAAATAAGATGACCAGAGAGAGAGAATGCACTGATATAGAGATGGCCAAATCAGACAAACAAAGACATCTTCTAGAGAGGAAGTTAATGGAAGAAAAATCTCATGCGGAATGTCTTCGTAGGCAGTTGGAGGATGCTCAGCAAAGAACAGAGAAACTGCAGAAGGAGATGCATATGTTCATGTCATCTATAAACTTGAGTGAGGCTCCTTGTGATCACCTCAGTTGTAATCCAAATGTTGAAGCTGCAAAAATTAGGTACCAACTTTGGTTGGAGTCTCTCAAGAAAGATGCAGATCATTTATGCTTGGCTTTGGATTTTTTGAAATCTGATGTGGTGACCAACTATGTTGACTTTGATAGCCAAAAAGTGAAACAAAGTGCAGAAATGGGGATGGTTAAGGCAGAAGAGCAAAGAAAGCTTGTAGAGATGTATATGAAGATGGCAATGGAAGAAAGATCTCATACTTATCAGCTTTCTCGTCAGCTTGAAGATTATAGAAAAAAGGTTGAGTTATTGGGCAAAGAAATACAGAAGCTTTTGCCCTTCGGGAAAGGATTCCAGTCTCCTGACAGTTTAACAGACAAAGATCTGAAGAGTCAAAGAACAAAAATGAAACATTTGGAGAAACAACTGAAACTTGAAAAAATAAGATTGAAGACCGCTAAAGAAAAGGCAAAGTTGGAGAAAGCCCGTCAAACTATCCTACAACAAGAACTGAGCCGCTTGAAGCTGGATTTTGATCAAATCTCATGTCGTTTGGATGTAGTGGATAAATTTTTTTCACTAAAATCTGAAGGTACAAAGCATGTGAGAAAGGTTAGTTTCCAGATTATTTCCAGAACTTATGATTTGGAAGTATGTAATTGTTTTGATGGTGGCCATTAGATGTTTGGTATTTATTATGTTTTTTTTAGTGTTGATTTTTCTTTTTTCGCGTGTCTTCACGCATCATCAGCAAAAGGATCTAGCTAGTAGGGCAAAAATTTTCTTATTGGTACTTTTTAATGCAGGGACAATTTCAGAATTGCGGTCCAATTATATAATTTTAATTGTCAGCGTATACTCTGCCTTCTAATGGCTGCCATATTTCATATTGTTTACATAGTCAAACACTTCATTTGCATGTGTATTTTCTGACTATTGATGCCAATTGTGTCATTTTAAACTGGGAATATTTTGGCTTGCAGTATTAATGCTAATTTTAATTTTCTTTTTGGGTGCTGCAACATACAGGATGTTGATTTTCCGACCAAGAAATGGCGGAAGATGAAGAGAAAAATCTCTCAGGTAGAGTCATTTCAGGCTTATCCACAGACTGAAAGCGAACCTTTGAGGCCATGGTGCGCAGCAGTTACCTCCTCTTCCCCTCTTGGGCAAATTATTGATTGCACTGCTCCTTTGCTGCCTGTGTGTGGAGGGAACCATATGGAAATGACCTCAGGTATTCATTCTGAATCGGAGCCTCTGCTTGGAGGCTCTAAACAAAAATTGTTTCAGCGTTCTGCAATAAATTCCAGTTCGGCATCTTTTTCTGATGGTCAGTTGGTCGGCTCACAGGGAAGAGATGCTATTGCTACTGCGCCAGGGAATTTGATGGAAGATAATTTCAATGTGCACCCAACACTGTCCAGCATGTCTGCCGAAGTTACCAAATTACAGCCCAATGAAAATCTTGGTGTGGTGGCTGAAAATAGTGTTAGAAGTCCTCATAGCACTGATACTAAACAACTTAATGAACGTGGTAAGAAAAGGAGGATATGTGATGCAATTGAATCTATTGAATATTTGCACTTAGAGGGTAAAAAGTTGCATCTACAGATGGAAACAAATCTCACAATCTTAAATGAGATGTTAAATAAACAAATAGATAAACCACTGGAGGAAATAATGACAGTGGAGCCTAATGTGCAAGGTCATTCTTCTGGTAAGCATGATAGGCATCACAAGAAAAGAAAGTTATTCCATGAAGAGAAAGTAATTATGCAGTCTCACATTGACAAGCTACAAAACACTGAAGGTGTTTGGAATGACATCCAGGACGATGCAAATGCATGCAGACATACTTCTTTGTGTGCCGATCATCAGTTGGGAATCCATCCGGCATGTAAAGAAGGTTTAAGCAGTTCTTCTGGACGTGAAGTTGATAGTTTAGCAGTCATAGAAGAAATCACTAATAAGGATTATTTGAAATTTCTGGAGTTGGATGATCCCACTGATGAGGAATGTTTCAGGAGAGCAATGGAAATGCCTGTGTCCCCTGGCCTTCCTGACATTGGAATTTCGACCACTGAAGTATTTGATAGGGGTGAGATAGAACCCCTAGTTGGAGGAATTTTCCAGAGAGGATCGCTAATTGAAAAGGAAGTTCCTGTGCCTCTTCATTGCTTTGATGTTATTGACGTGGAAATTATGTCCAATAATGGGAAACATGGTTCTCTTGGAACTTCCTGCAATGACTTACCTTATGGGGATGATGGTTCTCTCAGTCATTTTAACATTAGAGGCAACAGAGATGAGTCTTGTGGTGCTAAGGGAGTCGAAATAATATTGGATAGTCAGACCTCACATTCTGTGGGTGATGGCAAGATGTCTAATTTGCCTGATCCTGGAGTTGAGGGTGAATGTGGACCTGCACATGGCAATATTCCCATGTACTTTGTTCTGTTTTCTGATATAAATGATGCTGGAAGCATTTCTAGAATAATTTATGCCACAAAAATTTTTATGGCTTTCTCCTCTTTGGATAGTCAACTAGTATCTAAGCTGCAAAAGATCTTGCTTGGTCTTAAAATGCAAGATAAAATTTTAACCAGGTAAGCTACTGGTTTCTTATGAAGGCTTGTTTTATTGAGTGTTGCTATTCGGGAGATTTATGAAAAATCTGTGTTTGTTATTTGTGCTAATACTCTTTTTTTTTCAGTTCTTAATTTACAAATTAAGAAGTTTATATGTTTTCCTTGCCGATTAGATGATAAAAATGGGCTATTTGTTTATTTCTTGTCTGTTTTATGTTGGCTTTTTCAGAGAGAAGGCTTGTGCTATTTTCACCACATTGCTGCTGAGCTTTTCGGCATTTACTTCGGGAAAATCTGATAGTCTCTGCGGTAGTGATTTTGTCACCTGCATAGATTCATTCGCTGCACACATAAATGCAGGTACTTTTCTCCGGTACATTGTTCATTCTGGGTTGTGTAGTTCCATAAAAGCTTAAATAATTGTGTTTTTTTTTGGGGTCCATTAGGAGGCCCGTTGGGTCATGAGCTACACGATTGGGGGAGCTCTCCCTTTTTATAAACCCCTCCCCTCCTATCTCAAGATTTGAATCCAAGACCTCTGGATCAGAAGTCTTGAGCTCTAACCACTGGGGTGTCTCCTAAGGGACAATAATTGTGTTTGTTGAACCTGACGTTTCCATTTTTTTGTAATGCAGTGATGTCTGTCGGTGAGGGAGGAAACTTATTTGCTGAAGTCTGTTGTTTGGATGAACTGGTAGGCCTTATTGAGGATTTTTTGATGAACCGGAGGGTTCTGGTTTATATTGATGCATCCTCGGGGGGATTGACAGATCATGAGTCAAGGATAGAAGTTCTTCTGGATGGTGCTAAAATAAATCTATCATCCAAAGCAGCTTCAGATGGCCAGTTACTGGCAGGGAGTATCATATTAGCGTCAATATGTGTAGCAATAGGCCACTTTGATGTTATTTGTGAGGCTTCTTACAACCTTTTGCGGACTTGGAGATGTAACCCTGTTTTGTTGGCTATTCTTCACGTTTTTGCTTACCTGGGTGGGAATAAGTTTTTGTCCCTGCATGCAAACAGCTTGATGATGACCGTGCTGAAATCAATAGTTCTGTTTCTTGAAGGGACGAGCATGCCATTGGCTTCAACTTCTACTTGTTCATTTGCTGCATGTTTGGGTGCTAAATGCCCCTTTATGGAGGATGCATTATCTGTAGATGACACTACATCTATACTTTTGGAAAGTTTTCAGAATTATGCTGTTTCAGGAACCATGCATCAACAACAAATGGAATCCCCTCATTTGTCAAATTCAACTATCCTGTGCCCTAAGTTAAAACCTGTGAAGGGTTATCAAAAAGGTCATTGTGTACTTGATTTGAACTGTGATGCATCCTGTTGCTTAAAGAAGTGTGTGATAGCTGTCACTGATTCAACATCTGCTGGCAATGGGAGTCTATGCGACCTAAGTGATTTGTTGTCATTGTTGGAGCTGCTTGCTTGCAACATGGTATGTTCTCAACCTATCTTGATTAAACTGCAACTATAACATTTTTTTTCCCTTAATTCTCTTGTTGTCAAATTGATAACCTATGGTGTTGTGGTCTAGCTTGATTTTACTGCCTTGTAAGCAGTTCTTATATTTTGATTAAGTTCCGGTGTCCTACAATATTAGAACCAATTTTAACATCAGTGTCCACACTAGTATATTGCAAATTTGTTTTTACCATCTAAATAAAAAGAAATTGTATGAATTACAAAGAGTTTCTATGTTTGTCATTATTTGAATTTTGTGCCTGATGGTTCACCCTAGAGGCTGATTTCTTATAGCTCTATTGTTGCGCATTTCTAACTAGCTTTGAGATCTACATGGAGAGGAAAATAACCTTATATCAAAGGGCCTATAAGCCATTAATTAAAACTGGTAATATTTATTTCGTTGTTGGAATCTATCAAAATTGCTTCATAAGCAAGAAGCTCAAGTTATAAACAACATTTTGAAACACAAAGTAGGTTATTGGCTACATATAGGAGTGATTTTGGCATTTTGCTCAGTTATTGTTTACCTTTTCTCCTTTTTCCTTCCTTTCCTTGTAATCTATTGCATGCTTCATTTTTTTTTTTTTCCAAAAACAATTTGCAGAACTGGGAATGGACGCATGACAAAGTCATTACTGAGCTGTTCAAACTGTTGGAAAGCCATAGACAAGAAAACTTTGCTATGGCTGTTGTTGTTCTCCTTGGTCAACTTGGGAGGTATGTTTGGCATGATTAAATCTTTGTTGAATATTCCTTTCCTAGTTGGAGAGAAGGGAAAACTGTTTGAATTTTAGATGAAACCAACAAGACCTATATGTGAAATCATAAGAAAAATGAGAGATAGACAGCTAAATTCTTAAAATATTAGCATTTGTTGCTGAGATAGTATTCATTTTATTGTGCTGCAAAATTCAGGCTTGGAGTTGCTGCTTGTGGTTATGATGATGAAAGAGTAGAAAGCGTCAGATGTAAAATATCTAGCTTCCTTTGGCAGGACACTAATATCAGGGCTGCCCTTCCTGTTCAAATTGCGATTGTCAATGCCTTGCTGGGGCTTCTGTCTGTCAATTTTGAAAACCTTATGCAGTGTAATTTGCAGTTCTCAGCAAGTGCCAGTCAATCTGTTTACAGAAATCTTATAAGAGACTGGTTTTCTTCGCTAAGCAAGGAGCAACAGGCCTTGTCATCAAGCCTCTTGCAATCCGCTGGTGTACATACAAGTGAGATGATTTCATTGTTGCCGAGCTGACTATGGGATTCGAGTCGGGGTACTCTGAAGAGGAAGATTACCAACAGCTTGTAGTCATTGCTCATTGTATGATTCGACTGGGAAACAGAGGTTGGAAATTTTGTAGGCTTTGGTTTGGGTAGGGGAGGATATTAATGTGTGAAGAGGGAGCTTTCTAAGTTTTTAAATGCCAGGGCAAGTTTTAAAATGGGAAGGGGTTTGAGCGAATCTTCAGATGTAGCCACTTGTAACCCTCTTTCTATGGCTTATGATATGTTTGCCCCAGCAGATTCACGGGGGCTTGAATCACATTCTGTAGTTACATTTTGTCTTTGGCTCAAACGTCCAAGCTGATTTTCGGGTACCTGGTAAAAGAATGGAAGAAGTGATTGTTGTTTATTATTCCTGTGTAGAAGAAATTTCTCATCCTTTTTATTAAGAAATGCTAAATGTACTTTTTAACGGGACTTGTCTGCTTTTGTTTTGCTACATTGTTTTAGTCATGGTGGACTTCCTCACGGAGGTAAGTGTGCCTGGTTTGATGGTGCAAAATAATCATTCTATCATTTATTGTTTTCTCTGTCATGGCAAATTCATCCACGTAAGTGCTGAAAATGCTGCTGCAAGGCCATAGTTCAATGATAATGGAAAATAACATCTCTTACAGGCCCAAGATACAACTCACGCTACTGGAGGCTCTTTTGGATGGGAAATTTATGGAGAAGTTTTGAAGGGTGTCTGTCCCGTTGTAGGAATTTGGAGGACTGTTCCTAATGATCATCTTCTTGATTGTTGGAAATTTGCATGACAGTTCCTTTATTCATTAGTGTGCATTTGGTTGTCAAGTTTACCAAATTTTTCTCCAGATGGTAAGTTCTAAGTTGCTTTTTTCCATCAGTGAGATAAGCAATGGATGGGGCTTCTCTGAAGAATGAAGGTATGACTTTGATGGCTGGCTACCTTTGTTGGAGAGTCATGTTCTAGCAAGCGAGCAGCAAATCCAAGGTAATAAAAAATATGCACTTTTTTGGATTTAAAAAACAAGGCTGTAGAAGAAATTTATGCTGCAGTTGGCTGACCTGAGGGATCTCGCAAAAAGAATGCAGATATGTAAGAGAAACAGGTTCTAGTATGCCCATTGACTTCCATCATTTTTCCATGAAAAATAATGTCATCCACTTTGTGTCTAAACTTTGTGGGTTCCATAGTATCTGCATTTCCATTGTACGTCGACCATTCAGTCGGTCCAACATGTAGGCTTGTAGGCAGGTAGATTGGTAGAATGACATCTTTGTTAGTTTTAGAGAGAGGACTAATCGAGAACAGCAATTGTAATATGTTGCGGTTTCAGTCCGCGAAATCTATCTACTGGGCAATGGCTTAAAACCTTGCTTCAAGAGTGGAGGCCCCTTGTTCACTTTCCTTCAGCTTTGAAGTTTGAGAACGGTTTGGGGGCAGGAAATACTGTGTTGATTCCTAAAGAGATTGCCAGGATTAACCGTGGTTTTAACTTGGATCAGTCTCTTGAAGTTGCCTTTTGAGTATTTTATACCCCAATCTCTGGTCTACGACTAGCTTGTGTTGCCAATGTTTGTGGTTCCCCAAGTCAAAATACCTATAGTTTACGTAGGCAGCCCTTGGGTATTTGGAAACGCAAGGCTTCAGATACCTGTAAAGCATCCTTATTGAAAATGATAGTTGGACGCAGGTGGGTGGAAATTTGATGTCAATCTCTATTTCGTGGAAATTTGATGCGGTGGATGATGATAAATGGGGTAAGGGATAGAAAAGAAAGGCCTTCACATTCATGGGCTGCACTTTGAACTCTTACCTGTAAATCCAACCTAGTTACTGCGGATAATGGTGGCATGAATTTCAGGCTCATCAAATGGTGTAAAAATGGGAAGTGGGTTGCATGTATTTTTCGTTAATTGACTCCGACTCAGCCAGATCCGTTACACTTTAGGTCATTAGTTTTTCCCTTTTTGTTATTTTTCGTAAAATCTTCCTGAAAAACAGAAAAATTGTCTTAACAGTGAACGCTGTCCAATTCTAATACAATATTCGTTAAGCTTTAATTCCATCGTAACATGCAATGTTGCGTTGATGCTTACAATTAGAGGACGCAACCGTTAACATCGTCTTTGGCAGGTGAGTGAAGGTGAGCAAAGTTCCATATCTTTCTTTGTTTTGTTTTTCGTTTTTCGTACGCATCGTTGTTTGTTGTCGCACAAAACAAGAATGAAATTGCATGTATATGCGTTACACTCGGATAATCTAGTGAGTTAATTTGGCAGTTCTGGTATGATTTTTAGTACGTGGCCGACTATTCCATTCTTGTAAATACCATTTGCTGTCTTTTTTTGTTTTTTGGTCCTTTTCCTGCGCCTTGAGGAAGATCAGTAATCGGCTACAATCAATACATGTATGAAATACAGATGCGAGCTTGAACTTAATAAAAGAGCAATTTTCAGAGGATAGAAACCAACAACACAATTAGCTTGGCATTATTTTTTACCTAAACTATAAAGCAACAAGCCCTCACACTACTTTTTACTTAAAACTGTAAGACATTTCTAATAAAAAAAAAAACTATAAAGTATTAGATTAAAAGTCTTTGTCACTTTATATTTTGTTTGTTTTGTCCTAACAAATGCTTTATTTTCAACACTCCCTCGTAAGTGTAAGTGGGTTTTGCTCTTTTCTTGATTTGTATAAGAAATTATTACATCTTATCTCTTGGAGTGCTGAGCTTCATTATTCTTCCTTTTGTCATGTTTAGACTCCTCCTCTTAAGCTTCCTTTTGGCCTTCTATTTGAAACTCTATCCTCGTTCAATGAGTTATCACTGCTCTTTTAGACTTTCTTTAGGTGTAACTTTCTTATTATGGAGTGCTCTATAGGTCCTCATTGTTTACTTGATTGATCCCAGCCGAACTGCAATTGGAAATCGTATCCTCAGCTCTGATAATACTGTTAGAAATTGTGGATGTGGAATACGCGGGTTCAGACCTAAAAATAAAGAGTAATTTTTAAAGTATAAAAGCAAGTAACGCAATAAATCTCGATACTATTTTTTACCTAAAATTTTAAGACATTAGGCTAACAATCTTTACCGCTTTATGTTGTTTTTACTCCCACCTATGACACATTTGACCTCCAACAACGTACAGGTTAGTGTGGCTCCATTGTTTGTCCTCACTCAATTTTCCTTTTCCTGCCTCCATCCTTTTCTTTGTCCACCGTTGCCATGCCTTGTATCTTGCCCCTTACAGCAATATTATATAATCTCCATGGTGAAGCTAAGCATGAGACAATATTTGCAAACTCCAAGTTTGTTTTCTCAAAATTACTACCAACAATGAGGCAATCCTGCCTTATGGGCTTGCTTGTTATTCAAATTCTTCATCTTTCTTGTCAGTTAAGGGCAGAGTCATCAGACACAGTATATCAAGCATTCCTTCAATGCCTACAAAGCAACACAAACACATCAGAACAAACAACAAAGATAGTCTATGCTCAATCCAATGCCTCCTATTCATCTGTTCTACAAGCCTACATCAGAAATGCACGTTTCAACTATTCCTCAACTCCAAAGCCCCTGTCATTGTCACTCCAATGCAAGAATCCCATGTTCAGGCTGCTGTTCTCTGCTCCAAGAGAACGGGGTTTCACATCAGAATCCGTAGTGGTGGGCACGACTTTGAGGGCTTGTCTTACATCTCTGATACACCATTTTTCAACGTGGACATGTTTAACATGAGGTCTATAGAAATTGATGTAAATAGTGAAACTGCTTGGGTCCAGGCTGGCGCTATACTTGGTGAGCTATACTACAGGATTTGGGAGAAGACCAAACTGCATGGGTTTCCGGCTGGAGCCTGTCCTACAGTTGGTGTCGGTGGTCATTTCAGTGGTGGCGGTTATGGAAATTTGTTTAGAAAATATGGGTTATCAGTAGATAACATAGTTGATGCCAAGTTGGTTGATGTTAATGGCATGATTCTAGATAGGAAAGCAATGGGGGAGGATCTCTTCTGGGCGATCCGTGGAGGAGGAGGAGCAAGCTTTTTGAGAAAGTCACCGTTTTTGGAGTGCAAAGGACTCTCGAAAAGAATGCTACTGCTATGGTTTACCAGTGGCAATTTGTTGCTCCGGCGACGAGCAATGAACTTTTCATGTGCATACGAGTGAAGGCAGCAAATTCCAATAGTACTATTATAGCATCACTGACAGGTATGTATTTACGAGATGCTGATAGCCTTGTCTCTTTACTAGACAAGGAATTCCCTGAATTGAGATTGAAGAAAAATGATTGTCAGGAGATTAGCTGGATTCATTCAGTGCTTTTTTGGGCTAGCTATGGCAATGGAACTTCCCCAGATGTTCTGCCTCTTCGCAAATTTCCCGCTCCTGCAAAATTTGGAAAACGGAAATCAGATTTCGTGGAAATTCCCATCTCTAAAGCTGGATTGGAGCGGATATGGAAGAAGATGATTGAGTTGGGAAATGTTGGATTACTGCTGATTCCATATGGCGGCAAAATGAGTGAAATTCCTGGTTGGGAAACTCCATTTCCGCACCGAGCTGGAAATCTGTTTATGATAGAGTATTCAGTGAAC
This sequence comes from Carallia pectinifolia, assembly GCA_037832335.1. Lineage (NCBI taxonomy): Eukaryota > Viridiplantae > Streptophyta > Magnoliopsida > Malpighiales > Rhizophoraceae > Carallia > Carallia pectinifolia. Next base: position 28,966,991 of record CM075452.1, read on the forward strand.
TGGGCAGAAAAAGGAAGTGAAGCTGAAAGGAAATACATGACTGAAATAAGGATGCTTTACAATTACATGATCCCATTTGTGTCCAAGAATCCCAGGAGGGCATACCTGAACTACAGGGATCTGGACATTGGTATGATTCATGGAAGTAAAAGTAGCTATGTAAAGGGAAAGGATTATGGGTACAAATATTTCTATAGGAACTTTGAAAGATTGGTGAAAGTGAAGAGCCAAGTTGATCCACACAATTTCTTCAGGAATGAGCAGGGTATTCCTACCCTCCAAAGCAGGCATTAGCAAAAACATTTGTCACTGATCGATTGGCTCTAGCTGCAATCTTTAGCTCTAGATACGACTTGACTGACAAAGTCAGAACTTGTTGACAAGTATTAGCCAAAGGTTTCAAACCTTTTTGCTCTCTAATGTTTCTTTTTGAATTCCGTTTAATAGATCCTTGATCCAGTAGTAAATTTTGAACCTCATGAATTTTACCAATAATCTCGACAAGAACACAAACCATCCTTGAAGTGGTGGAACCGGGTAGCATCTCTGACAACTATTTCTCTTTCCACAAGCTTGGAGATGAACTTGATAGCAGTGTGGCAGTCATTACAGACTCTGAGGTTCTTCATAATCCTCAATGTGGTGTGTTCTGGTGTGCTTATTAGTCCAAATGCAATGGCAAGTTTCTCACTATGATATCTGAGAAGCTGATCCTTCGCCTCTATTTCAAGGTCATGCAATACAGATCCATGGTCAGGAACAAAACCCATCTTTTTTATCTCCTTCCAGATTTCATCCATCATCTTATAAATTTCATCTTTCTGTGGATGAAGTCCGTCTTCAGCTCCAAAGAAATGGACTCTGCTCTGGATCTGAATCCAACTCAATCCTTGCTCTTTCTTCACTCCTCTTTCCTTCATTAACTTCCTAATTCTACCAGCATCTTCCCATCTTCCACAAGCTGAGTACACATTAGCAAGGGCAGAGTATGCTCCACTGTTGTCAGGTTGAATAAGAAGCAACTTCTCTGCAGCAACTTTGGCCAAATCTGCATTTTTGTAAACCTTACATGAGGATAAAAGTGAGCCCCAAGCTATCACATCCGGTTCAAGAGGCATATCTAGAATAAAATCAAAAGCCTCTTGTAGCAATCCAGCACGCCCCAACAGATCAATCATGCATGCATAGTGGCTCTGAGTGGGCTCAATTTTGTGTGTATTTTCCATGAAATTGAAGTACATCCAGCCCTGCTGCACTAGTCCTGCATGTGTACAGGCAGAGAGCACTCCAACATAAGTTATATGGTCAGGCTTAATACTAAGTGATAACATCTTCTCAAAAAGCTCTATGGCTTCTTCTCCAAGGCCATGCTGAGCCAAAGCCAGGATCATAGAAGTCCAAGAGACAGTATCCTGGTGCCCATGTATGGCATTGAACACTTGACGTGCACTATTTATGCTTGCAGATTTGGAATACATAGTGATCAGGGCATTGCCCACAGAAACTGATAAATGAATTCCTGATTTAAATGCCCTAGTATGAATTTGTTTGCCATGATTTAAGGAACCCACATTTGAACTGACACTCAACATGGCTGCTAGAGTATAACTGTTTGGTTGCGGTCCTTCTCTAGCCATTATCCTGAAAAGGTCCATGGCATCATTGTATAAGCCGTTCTGTTCATAGCCTACAATCATAGCCGTCCATGCAACTACATCACGGTCTCGCAGCAAGTCAAAAATTCGTCTGGCAGGGGTCATATCCCCAAGCTTGACATAACCATCCAGTAGGGCCGTAAAGGCTACAACATCAAGATCTGAAATTCTAGTTTGCTCTATTATCATTTGTGCAATTGTAATCCCTCCAGACTTTGCGTACATAGAGATTAATGCATTTCCCACTGCCCCAGAAGTATCAAACCTTGACCTGACAAGATGAGCATGTATTTGTTTGCCAAGATTCAAGTTCTCAAGATTGGCACAGGCTGATAAAGCACTCGCTAAGGTGAACCTATCAGGTTTTAAACTAGAATCCTTCAGCATGCTACTGAAGAATTTTAGTGCTTCCTTGTCAAAACCATGCTGACTGTAACCTGCAATCATTGAATTCCAAGTAATTATATCACGTTCCTTCATTTGTTCAAATTGTGCGAGAGCAAGATCAAGCTGACCACTATGCATATGCAACGAAATCATGACATTTAAACTTGAGATGTTTTTCAACCTCATCCTATCAAAAAGAACCTTCGCCATGAAAAAATCCCCGGCTTTGGCATACATGTTGAGAAGCGAATTCCCTACAGGAACACAAGCGCTAAGGCCCAATTTGACAACAAAAGAATGGATCTTTTTACCGATACACAGAGCCCCCATAGCAGCACAAGAAGCAAGCACACTAGTAATGGTGAATTGGGTAGGAGACACTCTATCCCTCACCATCTTTACAAACATGTTTACAGCATTTTCAAAACAACCCATTTGATTATACCCCGAAATCATCGTAGCCCACGAGACAGAATCGCGGCCAGGCATTTCCTCGAAAAAGCGACGAGCTTGCTCTATGTTCCCCCGTTTGGCATACCCAGAAAGGATTGTATTCCACGAGAAAGTGGTCTTCACAGGCATTTCATCGAACAGGTAATGAGCATCAGAAGCAGACCCATTTTTCGCGTAGAAATTTACGAGGTTGTTCATCAAGTATACGCTGAAGTTGAGGCCTAGTTTGATCACCTGGGCATGGATTGATTTTCCTGTTAATGGGTCTTTGGATTTGAGGCTTGCTTGGATGCCGCTGGCATAAAATTCTGTAAGAGAAGAAGCCGGGGAGGGCAGCGGCCGCGGCGGCGGTGGGGGGTTTAGGATCTCCATTAAGGTAAGAATTCGGGTTTCATGTCATCAGAACTGGACACTACTTCTAAGATGATTCTAATGAACTTGCTGCCATCCATAGTATTGAGGATAGCTTATTGGTGCCCACCTCGTTGCAATGTCTTTGCAACTGTAAAAACCGTGACTGTTGCAATCTATGTTCTTAATTTCGGCTAACCATTTAAATTTTTCCGTTAAAATTTTTAAAAATAAATAATAATAAATATTTTAAAAATCGTATTATAAAATATTTTAAAATATATAATTTTATAAAAAAATTATTAATTATTAATTAAAAAATTAATAATTTTTTTATAATTATACATTTTATATATTTTATAACATGTTTTTTAAGATTTTTACCATTATTTTTTGAAAATAATGTCGAAACATCTAAAAGAAATTGTATAATATTTAGAAAAAAGTATTAATAAAATATTATTTAAGAAAGGTTATCATTTTTTTCCCCTTGAAAAAGTCCGATAGCCTCCTTTAATCTCAAATTGAGGTGATTATACCTAAATAAATTGAGCTTTTACATCAAATTTATTAAAGAATAAATTTATGAGCTGAGTTTTTACATTAAATTTATGAAAATATAAATTTTATAGCGTTTAAAAAGAGTTATCAATTTTGTCCACAAACAGTGCAAAATAAAATGTATATTTAGTAATATTAAACATTTTGTTAAAGATTGGAAACTCATTTAATTTCATTAAATATTTAAGTTAGAATTTAAATCTACGATCTCATAATATAAATAAAATCTTCTAAAAACTAAACCGCAACAATCAATGGTTAAACATCATGACTTTAAACGAGACTCATTTTTTAAATTAAAAAACTTATCCGTAATTAACTTTCAATAGAATAAATTTATTTAAACGCAATCTCTATTATAATTTAATACCTACAAAATTTATTTCTATGCCTTACCTAACAACTTAAATTTAAGAATCTAAGATCACACTTTCTCATAATTTAAGAATCTAAGATCATACTTTCTCACAAGGGAACCAGATGTATGGCCAAACTAGTACAAAGGCCCATTGGAAAGCAATGAAATTTCGCCTTTTCCCTGCAATTCTATAGTAAACTGCGCGAAACGTGGCACCGGCCTCAATCCTAGGGGTCAAGTTTCGCGTGAGGTTCATGTGTACATTATTTTGTGTAGGTCTTTACAGAGAATATTTTTTTTGTGACTTAATCTCATCACTTATAAATTACAATAAAATGTTATTTGAGATGGTAGTTTGATTAGTTAATTGACATATTTCTCCCACTCGTGATTTGGGTTTAACTTTTTGTGATAATGCTTGTGGATCCTTGACTTCCGAAATGATCCGGTTTAACCGTAAGCTTGCATGTTGTTAATTTCAAATTTGGTAATTACCGTAATCGACTTGAAAGATGTACGCTCAGTCCTAATAGTACTTAACTGGTGAGTCTTCTTTTATGAATAAGGTTGAATGAGTATAAAATAGATAAAAATCTAGTCCAACCCACAAATTCGATAATCAACGTACTCGTGATAAATTTTTTTTAAATAAAAAAAAAGTTACAATAAAATAATTATATCATTTTTATTTTATGTACAAAAGGTTACCACCCTGTGGGGTTAAATACGCGAAGTTATTATCCGAACGTGACACGACATGGAATAAGCTAATTTTGGGGTGAGCGTAAGTCGGGTGACCCATGAAAAAGCCTGTGCCCAATCCTAGAAAAGTGGGGCTCAGGTATTAGGCCCATAAAGCCAGTTGGGTTAGGTCCACAAAGAAGTTAGGCCTAGGCCAGGCCTATTCTTTGAGCATCGATATTCACATACGCTTGGGCTGGGACCAGTCCATCTCGTTTCCATGCCTGTTCCAACGGTGGCAGGATGCAACATGGACTAAGCTTTCCAAACAATCAACTAGGCCTTGGGCCTTGTTGAGGGCCCAAAAAAACAAAAAAAGGCTTGCTTTAAAAGTCAAAACCGAAAAACAAGTCAAAACCCCAATTTACCGATGTTTGTTGATTTAAGTAGTAAGAGTTCGATTTCTCTTAACTAAAATTTTAAATTCAAGTCTTGTATATGAAAAAGATGAATTTCGAGAGAGCTTTGCTCTCTTTTGGAGACCCTCTTCAACTCGACTGCAAATTAGTCAGGACTCAATATAACTTTTAAATATAAAAAATCTTATATAAAAAGAAATCTCAAATTTAAATTTCCGTCAAAAGCTAATTAACAATGAAGAAAAAAAGCTCAAAACCTGCGTGACAACTATATTAAACTAGAATAAAGAAAGACAACTCAGTATTCCATTAAAACGAAGAGGTCTACGATGTGTGGCCCTTTGTCTGAAAGCTTCATTAATTCCTAGTTTCCTCATAATTTCGGACATTCTGAAAGTTCATCAAGTCAAACAAAGTAATCTCGGAAAATGTCTACAACTCGACCCGAAGCTTCAGCTCATTTGTCTTCCTACCTCTCTGGATCTCCTCACCAACCTTGACGGAATGTTGGAAATTCTTTCAAATTTGTACATGAAACATATTGACATTAATCGGTGATGACTAAAGTTTCTTCAAAATCTGTCGCTGCTTGGACATTGAATGTTCAATTATTGGTTGCGCTGGAATTGAATTAAAGAGTTGGAAAATGTGCAAAATTATGCCAAAGTCCATAATAGTGAATATAGCACGTTTTTTGTCGGCGGCCAACAAGAAGACAATGTCACCAACTAAAGACTAAAAATCGAAAGGGTCTTATCACATGGAATCATGTTTCATTTTACATGGGTGAGACGTAAGTGATACGTTAATATGATAAATTGATGATTGTTCATCGCATATATTTGTAGTGTCATGAGTTATAGTGATTATGTATTAAACGACTATAAATGTCGAGTAAATGTCATATAATTGCCACACGCATGACAATTTTCGTTAGTTCGTGCCCTTTTTTGTATTTTTGTCAATTGTTATGTATTTGTATAGCATAACTGTAATCAAAATACCAATTTTAAAGGACAAAAAACTAAAAAAGATTTACAAGATGAAATGATTTTCCTCATAACAAAATCATATTATATTTGCAGTACATCAAATTAAAATTTTAATTTGTTGGTGAAGCCCGTACCACAATTTTTTTTTTATATATAAATTTAGAGAGGAAAGATGAGGATTCTTTTTATTGCAAAGATAGACTAGAAATCAGTTCTGCAAGGATTTGTGCCGCACTGTACATGTGCGCTAAGTCAACAATTGTGCATCGTGCAATCTTCCTAGAGACTCCTAAACTGACCTTAAATGTGTCTCATACACGATGCTATGAAGCAGGGTTACATATATACAATTTTATTCTTATTAAAAATAAAGTTTCAATTGACGAGATTCTGGTCTTAGGATGTCAAAAATTTCAACTCAACTAAACCAATCCCATCAAATGAAATCTAATGGAAATGGAATATATGTAATGGCCCAATATCGATCATTTGCAGCATAGTCTATAATGCCTTGCACAAATGTGTTTTTCTGTGCCACAATTAGTGGTCTATGTGTTCAATGTCTGTAATGGCCCACTATCGGTCAGTATCCTCACTGTAGGGTTTGCCTACATGACCTTTGTTATGTTTATTGGTAGGTTTTTGGTGTCATTTTAGTCCTATTTTGTGCAGGTGTTTCGATGCGTTGGAGTCAGATTTATATATGAAAATCTGATTTATTAATGTAACGATTTTTTTTTGCTAAAAAAAAAAAAGAGGTTATAGCTTCTGATAAGTCTAGCATTTCCATGTCCAGTAGTTTTACAACTATATATATATCATCATGAAGTTTTACATGCTCAAGTCAAATATCCAAGGTTATTTTGTGTTAAACAACGTAAAATATTACATTCTTAGGGTATAATGATTTAATTTGACTTAGGATATTTATGACTTGCACTACTTTTAAATTTTAATAAAAGATAGGAAACCGGCGGCCCCTCAATAAGAGAGTCAGAAATCTCTTGTTTCTTTCTTCTCTCTTATAAGAAAGCAAAAAAAGAGAGAAAAAAAAAGAAAAGAAAGAGATAGGAGATTTATTACCCGTAATAAAGAATATTTAGTTTTATTAAAATTTTTTAAAATTTTATGCCCATATATAAAGTTTAATGTTATGATAATAAAATTTGGTCCACATACTTTATAGGCAGGCATACAACGTAGTTATTCGTGTCTAAGTAACTTTTCTAACATATTACAAAAGGAGGGGATAAATATTTTTTTGGTCCTAAACCTTTAGATTTTTTTACGTTTGAGTTCTAAACCTTTTTGACATTTCATTTGAGTCCTAAACCTTTTGATTTTCTACCAAATCAGTCTCTCTGTTTATCAAAAGTGATCAATTTATTAAAAAATAATTTTAACTTTATAAAAAATTATTTAAAAAAAGATTAAATATATAAATTGAATGTCTTTTCTGTCAAAAATATGCATGTTACCTATTTAATTCATATATTTGTTGATTAAAAAAATATTTAATATGCATATTTTGTTGATGAAAAAAATATTTAATTCATATATTTAACCTTTTTAAAATGATTTTTATCAAGTTAAACTCATTTATTAATAGATTGACTACTTTTTGTAACTTAAAGGACTGATGTAGTAAGAAATCAAAAGGTTTAGGACTCAAATGAAATGTCAAAAAGGTTTAGGACTTAAACATAAAAAAATCTAAAGGTTTAGGACCAAAAAAGTGTTTATCCCACAAAAGGAGCTAGTATATCATCTGTATCAATAGCTTCCTTTCTATTTCAAGGACTGTTTTTGTTTTATAAAAAAAAAAGAAAAAAGTCCTTTAACACCAGAGTCCAATAAAGGAATTCCTTTGACATGATGGTGGATGCAGTGATTACGTCCAGGCGGCGGCCGGCCAAGTCTGTGCTTTCATTTTTATTTATTTATTTATTAAGATATTCATTTATTTTAATTATTTAATAAAAATAATTATTTTTACTTTTATAAATTTTATATTTTATTTTTATTTTTATGACTTTCATAATTTTAGCGGTTTAAATTTTTAGATCAATATTAGATTTAATGATCCTTAAAACTATGGCCACAAGTTTGGACAACACAGAGCCAAATTACGACAAACTTGATTGGTTATTTTTCTTGTAATTTTTAATTATTTAGAGTCTGTTCGTTTGCTGTAAAATAACTTACATTTGTAAAATATTTGTAGAGAAAAATATTTACAGTGAAAATAATTATTTTTCTTTATCACTTATTTATAGCACAGCTTGTGTTTTCCCTGAAAATAACTTCAGCTCTGCAAAAGGAAAAGTTATTTTACCTGAAAATCTGAAAATTTTCCCTAAATTTTACCTATGTAAAATATTTTCCGTAAAACAAACACCAGAAAACCTGTAAAATTTTTTCCTGTAAAATATTTTACAGGAAACAAACACACCCTTAGTCTCAGATTCCATTCCAATAAGAATGTATAAAGCAAGCATGGTAATTAAATTACGTCACAATGTATAGCACTTCAAATCTTTGATTTCCTAAGAATTCAAGCTTCGGTTCAATTAATACTATGCACTTTAACAGAAGTAAAAAATTAGTAATACAATTAAAAATATCACTAACTTATCCGTTACGTTTAATAAATATATTGACAAGAAAAATTCCCTAGTTTATGTTACGTAAAGTTTTGGAATCTTACCAAGTTATCAATTTCACCTAAAATCTTACACTATGAATGGATGTAATATGTTGATGTCACATGTTAGTTGGGGTATAGATATATGTATAAAATATAAAATTGTAAAAAGTGTATATTCTATCATTTTTTTGAATTCTTAATTTTAAGTGTAAGAATCGATCTCTAATTCTTAAAATCGAAAACAAAAAGCGTATATTGCCACACACATATGTCAATATTGAATTCCATTTAGGGAATTATTATACGTAGTGGTTTATAAGATCAATCTTAGCTTAGTTTATTCCTTGACTCCAAGAAAACTATTTTTCTTTTTTCTTTTTTTTGGGTGTGTTTTTATTTACTAAAAAATTCATTAAATTATAAATTAAATAATGAAATAATTCTCTTATTCTTATATACCTCATATTTATTTTTCTAAAATCAGAATCTGACATCTAAGTTTTCAAAAACTTATAGGTCGTACGAGGGGCTCAAAATTTTCTAACAAAAGGAGCATACCTACCCTGTTATATATATATATATATATATATATATATATATATATATATATATATATGGGCTAGATATTGTACGGATTAGCCTTCCCTTGACGGCAAGTGAGCAAATTTTATGCTCAAAATTTTTGAGGAAAGTAGTTAAACATTCACCGCCACGACAACAACGCCGTTCCTTTGAATGTGGAAAAAGTTTGTTGCCCTCTTCACTCTAGCTACTGGCTAGATTTTGGTTTCTTCCTTTGGTTTTTTGCATTAGCATCGAATGGTATTAATTTTTTCCATTTAAAATTTAAACTTTAATTACTAAAATTATTTAATTAAATCTTAAAGATGTTAGTTATTGTTCTCGTGGATTTAGATTAAGAGTGGCTGATTGACATTTTGATTTAATCTTCTCGCAGTAAGAACATATCATCCGAGTACTAATGACTCTCATATTCTCTTTCGCACATACTACCTAACTACTTTTTTTTTAAAAAAAAATTTATAAAAAAAGAGGTTGATATTATGCAAGGGTTCAAACCTTAAATAGATGTGTAACTACATGCAGACTTACCACCAATCTTCCATCCGTTATTTTTATGCTTTCTCAACTCTTACCATTCAAACGCGATAATCAATTAAAGTAATTGGTTGGGCTACTTAGAATTATTCCACTCAAAATTGAAGATAATAAAAAACAAGAAGATAGATAATAAGATTTCTTCAAATTTTCCACGCATAAAACGATTTTTGTGTGGTTTGGCTAAGAATTTAGTTCTGTGACGTCTATATGTTTTTTTTTTTTTTGGGGTAAATCCGTGACTTCTATATGTCATGACTAGAAACTTTTAATGTGAATGAAAAGAACAAAAGGAGCACACCAGTACAAAATAGCAAGGGTATGAAAATGATTTTTCAAAGAAAACCCATGTTACAATTTCAACATCCAAATCGTCCTCTTTTGGTTGTAAGTGGGAAAAAGAGCAGATAAAGAATGATTTAAACCCTTGAGGAGATGGGCTTTGTCCATAACAATCGAATGGAAGGTTGGGCTCCACCTGAGTCATCCATCCCTTGATATGACAATTTAAAGCCAGTACCAATCACAAGCGGGGATTATATTGCATAAGATTGACGCCATGCCTAGAATGGCTACTATATTAGGCATCTAAAAGGGGAATATATCTCTATTCCAAAGCTTCCCCATTTTCAATCCCGGCGAAATATCAAAGAAATGTTATGTCCCATTATTATGATTTATTGATTGGACATTTATTATCGCTTAAATAAGATCATAACTAAATAATAAATTCATAAATATGAAACTAATAGTTATATATTATTATATATCACTTGCTTCTGTCTCGTATCAAGATAGTTAACATATTGGAAATGATCCCACATAAAAAAAAGAATGGTTTATAAATTGGTTAAAATGACTATAATAAATTCATCAATTAAAAATAAAATTGATCTAAATACTCTCCTACTTAGATTAAACTCAATCCCACAAAAATACAAAATCAACCCTCTATAAATATAATAAAATATCCATATGTAATCAAGCCCATTTAGTTAACTCTGTTAAAAAGATGGATTCCTTCACTTAAAGATATTGCAATCATTTTCATTTGTCCATTCCAATCAATGGGTGATAATCGTCCTGTGAAGCATGGTCACTTCTATTTTGGTATTGACACGATTCAGTGTGCACGCAAATTGTGACCATGGTGGTACCCCCCATCCGGTCATTTTCATTCAACACATACATAAACATTGAACCACTATGTCCCCTTGTCTTGTTCTTTTAACAAGCCCCAAATCACAAACTTTTCCTCTCAATTCTTTTGATGGCTATAGGTTTAACATTTATCCGGGGGTTGGCCATTCTTCATCTACAGGATATTGTGATATCTTAGATTGAACATTTCTTGCAATATGTAAATATGAAATGCTTCAAAGGATACCCCAAAGGCCCACTTCTTTAGCAAAGCTGATTTGGTTGTTTGGATCACATCTCCATTCTGTCTTTTCCCATATGTTTGCTGCCTTTTTTGAACTTGCTTTGTCAACAAAGTCTCTTGAATTAAAAGATATATATATATATATATATATATATATATATATATTCATTAACTGCTAAATTATTGCAAGAATAATAGCAAAGGTAACAAGAGAATAATCATAGATGGTGTGTTTCAAGTTTGGCTGCCTTAAACGCTATGAAAATGAGTTTCACCTTTCAATAGAATTGGAGAAAATTGAAATAATTGGATACGTATAAAAAAAAAGGTGGTAAATTTTTTAATTACATTAAAATTACTAAAATAACTACGAAAAATTACACCATTTAGCTAAAATACCATAGCCAGCAGCACCATGAACTTAGGACTAAAACAGTCTTAGAGATGTTTGTTCAGGGAGTAATAATGGTAAAAGAAAGTATGAAAGCAGTTCTATGACCAGCATTAAATTTTGGGTCTTTCAGTTTGACTTGTGTCGGTTCAAAGGGCCGAATTAGCCTTCATGGCCATTGGCCTGTTTAAGCTGACTGAAATGTTCTTTCTCAACATATGATTATGAAAGAGCTTTCAATATCACACTGGTCATAATATGCACATGTTTAGGCAGAAAAAACCAATGTCCTAAGTTATAACTCTTAAGGTTTAGTATAGTGAAAAGTCGGTATTTTCTCCTCCTTATAAAGCAAGGTTGAAAAAGGATAATTTCTAGTGAATTCCCCAATTCGAACAAGGATAAACTACATTTAATATAATGTGAGTATATCATGGAAGAAAAATAGGAAAATTGATATTCTTAAATCTAAAAAAAAGGAAAAGTAAGGGTGGCATCCAATAATCGTGTTAAAAAGGATTGTATTACTTGTACTTGTTAGTCACACCGTTCAGTGAGCTAAACCTCTACACTAAATATATAGAGAAACAAGTGCTATGATTCCTAGTAAAAATCACCAGCCTCTATCAACTTCTTTTAGAATTGTATATAGTTAGACTCACGTTTAGCCCACTAAACATCTTAACAAGGATTCGAACCCATAATGTTATAATACAATTGAAATTCTCTAACAACTAGACCATAATGATCTGCAATTAAACCTCCACATTTTTATTTAGGGGCAAACACTACCATTCCTTCATTCTTCATCAAACGAAAAATACTCGAATTTCCAATAGGCAAATGTCTTTCTTGATTACAAGTTGTGAATTGTTATTTACACGCTACGTGCGACAAATATTTCCTTA